>JBAWJQ010002786.1:0-458906 GCA_037783105.1 Bactrocera zonata | reverse complement strand
CTGGGGCCCAATAGAAAATATATATTAATTATGACCATGACGAGATGAGTCGATTTATTCTTGTGCGTCTATCTGTCCGTCCGATCGTCCGTTCATACGCCCAATTATCTATATATACACGAAGTTCTTCAGTTTTCGAGATATCAATCTGACATTTTGCTCACTTCATTTTCTCACCCAGAAGCTGCTCATATGTCGGAACCGCCGTTATCGGATCCTTGGAGCATATTTGCCACATAAGCTGAATAATGGGAATCGAATATTGTATGGAAAATTTTCTCTTTTGATAAGATACCTTCATTTGGTAATTATTATTGTCTAGGGCAACATTGCAATCTCCGAAAAAATTTTTCCGAAGTCACTAAAGCATACATGTTGCCAAACAAACTGAATGATCGGCATCAAGTGTTAGTATGGAAAAGTCTTTCTTTTGAAAATATATAATCTCACAAACCTTGACAAGTATCATTGTCCAAGGCAAAGGTGTAATCTTCGAAGAAATTGTTCTGATCAGGCCACTATAGCATATAGTTCTCATACAAACTAAACGATGGGAATAAAATTCTAAAATTCTTGAAGGAATTTTTGGTATTTGTAGCTTCGATGCAAACAAATTTAATTTTTTTAAATTATTATTATTTAAACAATAATCAGTAAATGAGCCGGAAATCTTGTGGTTATAGAGTTCTCCTATAAATTCAACTCAGGTACTCTGCCCAAACCGCATTCCCATCACTAACTTGATTAACATTAATTTTTACTGACAATAAATAGCATTTAGCACTTGCTGTTTGCTGCAAATATTATTTAAATAAACATTAATATTAATTTCTATATGTATTTGTTTTTGTTATTCACACGTTGAGGTAAGCACTGTTCGAACTAAGGGTGATTGCTATATGTTGATGAGGTATAAACTTGTTTAATATTGAAATCGGTGCAAATGAACTTGAACGAATTGTTTAAATCTTTTTTTGAATGTTTTTGCATTTCATCTTATTTTTTCTATTTTTATTAGGAATAACGCGAACTTTTTTTAAATTGTTTTTCGATTACTCACTGAGAACCCACAAAAAAATAAATAATTATTTTAGCAAAGAAAAAGAGAAAAATATCCGGCGCATTCACCTGCTGGCGTTGCTTTGAGTGTAAACATGCCTAAAGTTGCTGCGGTTTAAAGATCACTGATCGTTTTATTATGATTGAGAGTGGTAATTTGCACTCTTTCATCACTAGTTAATTGTTTATTTTCATGATTCATAGAGAACGTTTGATCAATAACTTTTGTACAACATATATTTTAGAAGCAAAATTTAAACACATTTAAACACAAATCACGATCTAGTGTGTAGTTTGTATACTGGGATGCTGATCTTTGAACTATATATATATATATATATATATATATATATATTCTATTTCTTAGATATAATTCTCACGCTTTCAATTCACTAATTTTCACTACAACTCAGTTCAACAGCTTCACGAAACATTAATTTTATTTTTCTTTTTATTTTTAGTTTATAGATTTCTAGTGATCGCTGCTCAAGATCGCAGTACATTTCGCAATGATTTCATTTATTCTCTATGTACACTCATTCACACATATACGAGCGTTAGTTTTTTGAAACAATTGCGCTAATTTAACACTAAAAACGTGTCAGAATTGAACCGTACCGTACAAATGTGTTCGATCCACTGAATTACGAATATAATGGCTAACAATGCGAATGAAATTGTTAAACTTCATAGTAACAGCAACAAAAAAAACTAAGTAAAACTGGGCAGCACTCCTTTCGAATAGAAGAGAATGGGAGTAGCTTGCGCTGACGCAAAAATGAAGAAAAAAACAGTATACCACAAAACCAAATTGTGAAAAAGTTACTAACCGAAATGTAAACCAATGGGAAAAAATAAATAAAAAAATATTTATTAAGCTGAGAACCTGGACATATATATAAATATATGTATAAGTACACATTGTTGCCGTATGCAATATCTTGCAGACGTTGCAAAACATGTCACAATAATCGGCAAAAAGATTCACTGACGTTTATGAACGTTACAGCGAAAACTTCAGGAATGAGAAGGTGTCATCGTGACCATCGGTGCAATGAAAACCGATAAGCCAAGCAAATTTGCATGCATCAAAACAAAGAAATGTTAAGTAAACAGTAACAACAAGAATGCTTTTCACGTGATAATGAGACATCGATTCATATACAAAAGCGCCCAGCACAGTAACCAGTTCGGTAACTAATTCGATAACCAGCTCGCTAACCAGTCAACCACTCCACGTACCAATGAAGCGCTTGCTGCTGCACGAAAGTAAGTCACATTACACATTCTGTTAGAATTGACCGTATTTAATTACACTTTACGCAAACAACAATGCATTTGTTTATTCTAGATATTGCAAATACGCAAACACAAATACACACACGCACATAATTTGCTGTGTTGCAAGGTGGCAGCTCAATTATCAAGCAACAAAAAAAGCGTAAATAAAACAAACTATTCTACTGAAAGTACACACGTAGCAAATAACGAGGCGACCAAACGTCATTGGAGCGCACTAAAAAGTACTTTAACACAACACAAAAACACGGGCCGAGGTAAGTGTTTAAAATTTCACTTGCTAAAAAAAAAAACATAGAAAAAATACAAGTGCAATTGCATTTCGAGCGCCACTGAAAGGTGAAAGGCTTTCATAAACAATTTCTTGTTGGTTCGAATAACGCTACTGCAAACAGCTTGTCACTGCTCGGCTACACAAATATATACATACCACATAGACACGCTTGTGAAATTGCCGCTTTACTTGAGGATCCATTAACCTCAAGATGTTGTGGTGGGCGACTGGCGTGTGTAGCCGGTGTAAATATTTGCGTTATTCGCATGAAATTTTTTACTTTAGCAAAAGTATTTCTCTAAAGACGTCATTATTTGCTTTAAGAATTTTAATTTTATATTTTTCTGCGACAAAATGGTTTTTGGAAATCTTCTAATTGCTATAATATTTAAGGGGCACAACTGAACTGGTGAAAGTTTTAAAGATATCGAATTTTTCTTAGTCATTTCGATATGTAGTACTTTTAAAAATAACATATGTATCAAAAAGTTCTTGAGGTACAGCTTTCTAAAGTGTATCCGTTTAGTCCAATTAGGACCTTTAGTGTATCGGTTGAACAGGTTTTTTCTCAAAACTGATTATTTCAAATTAGATTGAGTGATTATTCGGAGACAAATGATCCGTGCACTATTAAAATCATGTATCATCAGTAAAACTTTTCTGGTTTCAGGCTTCTCTTGAAGCCAATGTTACTCCATTAAGGGAGTTCTGCATTAACCGAAACAGATGGTAGTCCGATGGAGCAAGGTCAGAGCTATATGGTGGATACATCAAAACTTCATAGCCAAGCTCTCCCAGTTTTTGCCGAGTCATCAAAAATGTGTGTGGTCTAGCGTTGTCCTGATGGAATATGAAGCCTTTTCTGTTGAAGAGTTCTAGCCATTTTTTTCGTTTGCTTGCTTCAATCTCATCAGTTGTTGACAGTAAAATGTAGAATCAATCGTTCGACCAGACTGGAGCAGCTCATAGTGGATGATTCTTTTCTAGTCCCACCAAACACTCAGCATAACCTTTCGAGGCGACAATCTTAGCTTTGCGACCATTTGTTGAGCTTCACCATGCTTGGATCATGATCTTTTTCGCACATTATTGTCGTATTTGATCCACTTTTCGTCTCTTGCTAGCATACGCTTCAGAAATGGTTCGATTTCATTTCGTTTCTGCAAAGAATCGTAGATGTCAATTCGGTCCATTAAAATTTTCACAGACAATTCATGTGGTACCCAAACATCGAGCTTCATTTTGTAGCCAGCCTTTTTTTAAATGGTTCAACAATGTTTGATGATGAATGTTAAGTTCCTTAGCGATGTCATGGCTGATTATGTGTGTGTGTGCTTAGAATCTCACCTTTCCAACACTATATGCTATGACAAAATGTGATTGGTGGCACTGGAGATATACGACTGCAACAACATTTATTGACAAAATACAAAAGGACTTTTTAAACAACCCTATATATACTTGAAAACGTTGAAAACATTTGATACAGTAGTTTTTTTTAATTCTCAAAAATCGCATTTTTTAGACCATCACGGTTGGGTCTGCTCATCAAATCCTCTAAAGAAGTTCAAATGGTGTCTAAGGGTAATATCTACTTCTTAATATTACTGAAATTGATATAAATCTTAAAACCCAATGATTTTGTCACCTGTCACTAGTCAAATCTATGAAAGATAAAATTGTAACCGAATTTGTGAAAAACGAACCTTCTGTCGCATTGCTCCGAAGTAATATAGCTAACACATGTATGTATAAAACCCAAGCACTCTAACAATTATTACTATAGAAAAAAGTTCGTTTCTTAAAGTTGTGCCCTCATTGAGGTTACTGAGCTTGATTCCTTGAAAATGGATTTTGTGGAAGTCAGCAATATTTAGACCGGTAGTATACGGGTGGTATAAAGCATTGAAGCATTGAGTCTTTAGATCGAGATAAGCATAAAATCAAAGAAAATACCTAAAATAAAATTTTATATATGAGGGTGGTCAAGTAAAATTCACCAAAAAATTTTAGAAACGACTAAAAATCTTCGCTATATTACTCACCACGTTCGCCTTTTTTCCCAAAATAAGAAAAAATGGTAATTCCGGCTGCATAGCCGCTATAATGCATAGAAATATATTAAAAGATTTTTATCTTGATTTTGATTAATCAGCTTGTATGACAGCTGTATGCTAAAGTGATTTGATATCGGTTCTTCCAACAACAGAACAGTTGCTTGGGGAGGAAAGGTCGTGTGCGAAACATCTTAAAAAGTTAAGAACTTGTTCGTCTTTACATAGACAGACAGACGAACATGGCTAAAGCGACTGAGCTTTATAAAATTTTTGGTGTCTCCGAAGTTTCCTTCTGAGTGTTAAAAACGTCGTCCATGTTCCCTACCCTGTTCAAGATATACTATATAGTTCTTAGTAGAAGGATATATTTAGTAATAAAAACTTATATCAATACTTTTATTTTAATCTTATATTAAATCTTGTACCTGTCGCACGTTACTTTCCCACACACCTCTTTAAACTACATAGCTTGCGCCTGCGCAATTACATAAAACATTCATTTAAATATAACCTGCAAGTATACTGGGCAGATGTGGAATTTTTTGGCGCTAATTTAAATGAAATACTTGTCTGCGGCGGACACACCTATTTATTTTTATTTTTTATTTTCTGCTAAATACCATATAAAGAAACATGTTTTTCAATATCTTGCGTCCAGTAAACTAACTTTTCAAATCTCACTTGTCATATACACATTCGGAATATGTTTTTATAAACATACGTACATATGTACAATATGTAAATGTGCGAAAAAGTTCATATTATTTCAAATTACACATTATTTAACCTTCTGCGTGGGTTCTTTTTACGTGATTCATGTATTTCGTTGAAAATGTTACACAGCTACTCGCAGAGCACTACTTTATAAGTAGTTCAACCAGTTACTGCTATGTTGTTCCTATACAGCTAAAAGTTAATCATCCAAATGGCATATAAAAATTACGCAACTGTAAATTAGTATCTTTAAGGGCGTGGTACCGTTGTTTCAAATATAAGTACTCGTATATAAGTTTATAATAAAGTTTTTTTTGTGAACATTATCTTTTTAAGCATCTCTTAAACAGTTTGGCTGCAGTTGCTCTTCTTCTTACAATTAATTTATTAAAAGCAAGAAAAACCCTTTACTTCAATTACTCCGAAGCCATCATATCCCTTACAAGTGCATTTTTATATACTGTGGGGAAAAAAAAATAATAAGTCCTTATTCATAATTTTAAAATTCTTAACTTTTTCTCCAAAATCTATGTCGTCCACTTCAAGCTAATCCTCCTTGGCTCCAATACACTTGTACCAGGGTATTTTTCAATCCTCGAAACAGTTGTTAAAGTAAATTTCTAGAATAGCCTTCAATACGTGTAGCGATTCTTGTTTAATGTCTTTAATTTACTCAAAACGGATTCCCCGTGCAATCGTTTGAGTTTACTGAATAGCCAGAAGTTACACGGAGCTAAATCAGGCTAATACGGTGGTTGCGGCACGATAATGGTTGAGAATTTAGCAAAAAAACTCACGAAGAATCAATGCAGTATGCGACGGCGCATTATCGTGGTGCAAAAGCCAAGAGTTGGCGGCCCATAATTCCAGCCGCGAAACGACGTATAACTCTCAAATAGTATGCTGCCACGATATTCGTCCGATTGACGGTTTCTTTCGGGATAGTAAGCATAGGTCCAAGACTCATCGCCAGTAGTAATATACTGGTAGTCGAAAAGCATTATTTCACAGACGTTAAGGTGACTTTCTTTTTCGAAAAAATTTAGTGATTTTGGAACCAATCGTGCTGTTTCTTTTCTTAGACCTAAATGATTTTTTAAAATGGTCCTTGCTGATCCTTTCGATATTCTGACAATGCCAGTAAGTTCTTGGACTGGTAATCTTCGATTTCTTTATTTGATTGACATGTTGATCACTAGTAGATGCTGATGGCCGTCCTGGACGAGGTTTGTGGCCAACGCATTCTCGATCCTCTTTGAATAATTTTTACCTTTTTTATCATTTTGACAACAGAAATTTGATTCCGCACAAAAATTTAATGGAACTTTTTTGTTGAATAATTTCACCCTTTCTACAAATCGCCGAATGCACTTTTTGTACTTCAGAAAGATAAGCGTATAGTTCGTTTTAAACAATTTATTTGGAAATGTAACATTGTCTAGCATAATAATCCATACCAAAATTTGTAAAAATGTCTAGTCAAAAGTTATCCATACAAGAAATTAATTATGCACATATCATAAATAATCGTTCAGTTTGTTTGGAAGCGATCCGATATCGGTGGTTTCGACAAACGTGCAGTTTTTCATTAGTAAACCACCGGGACCCTCATTCTACAATATTATGTCCTCTATCCCGTGCTTCGGAAGAAGTTCATCCATACAAATAGTTTTATCTGTGCAATATCCGAAATATCATCACGATCCATCGTCCGATTCTTTCAAGTGCATTCACATAGCAGATATTGTGTAGCGTCCTCTTCTTTCTCCTGTCAGCTTTTACAACAGTCATTGCATAGTATTCCCAGTCTGCTGACATGTCTGCCATGTCTGCCATATAGACATTAACTTGTTAGCACTGCCACCAGAGTTCTTATGTCATTACTATTGAATTTTAATTGTCGGTATGTGCGAACATATTCTATTCATGCTACGTTTGCCTGCTTGTTGAGCAAGTCAGGGGTCTGCACTAACTGTAGGGTGGTGCCAGCACTGGCTAGTTCATTTGCTTCAAAGTTACCAGAAATATCACTATATCATCGAACCCATTGCAGGTTTATTGTGAAATAAGATATTACATCTATTAAGAGGTCAAGGCATTTTTTCACTGCTTTTCACGAAATCATAAGCGAGAGTGATCTCAAAGCTGCTTAGGTTTACATATATATTTGTTATCGTGATCGCACTCCTTGTCAGAACAAGAAGGCTTTCTTTAATATTTAAGGAAGGCGATTTTGGTATCTAATTAAAGACACCAACTTCCATTCTATTATCGAGTTTGAACCTATCCGTAAAAATATTAATTCCTGTATTCCTGAACACCTAAACACCATACTTTTCTGAAAGTGAAGGCCATTTCGGGATCCGAATTTAAGTTTAATTCTAAAAGATATCGAAAATCCGTGTTATTGGTTAGAAACGGTAGGTTACTAAGTATCTTGTAAGCTCTTCATTATAAATGGGTAATAGTAATATTTCCTCAGTCTAAGGACTGACTTCGCTGCCTGTTTAAGGCATAAATATGAAATTACTCGAAAGAATATGTCTCAATCCTTTTTAATAATAGTCAATACTAGGTATGAGTAAATTTTATCGATATATTATTTCGTGAACATTAGAAAAGTATTACAATATTTTACTCTTAAATTATCCATATTAATCTAATTATTATGAAAATAAGTTGTGCAATAGGCTTACTGTGCTCCAAAAGTAGGAGGAGTAATTGCTAGTTTGATGCTCAAAATTACAATGAAGCGCAAGTTTAAATTATACAACCGCCAATCAGATTTTTACATCAGCGAAAGTTGAAGATATAATCAATAATTTTAATGTTGATCCTAGCTCCATATTCTTTCTAGTACATCTTAAACTTTGGCAGGTGTAAAACTTATAGGTTTTTTTGAGTCTCAGTAATTACTAGTCTTTCATAGTTGACTAACCTCCAAAGCACACAACCATCTAATCTCACAAAATTTTGTGGTTAAGCCTCAGTTACTGCCAGGGGTAGACAAAATCAAAAAGCAAGTGAAGTTTTGGTTCATAATAATTTTGCTGCAAAAAATCCTTTGTTGCTATTTCCAACTTGATTGTTATTGCTGGTCGGAAAAGAACAATTAGATTGTGAATAGAAATAAGTAAAAAATATTAAGAACAATAATAAGTACCATAAAAAATTAGTAAACCTGTTCATTCTGCATGAAAGCGGGAACAAAAGCTCATTAAGTTTCTGCACATGCATAGATATGTATATGTAGGTATGTGTGGGAATTTGTATGTATGTATCACAACAATTGGTAATAGCGCGCGTAATAACTTCGACAGACAGCTGTTGTTGTTGTGTTGCCAGATAGAGATCAGCTGGATCGTTGAACTACCAAAGTTTCGTTCTGTTTCTATATATGTAAGTAATATTGCCAACTCGAAAGGAAGTTGAAATGTCGGTTTGAGCTTTAGTTGAAAGCGTTCAAGATTTTGCTGATGTGATCTTCATGTGGCTTATTTATTTGAGATGGAAGCCATTAAATTAAGTTAACTTGCCATGATATAATCGCTGAAATATTCGTTTAAAATTTATGGCAGGAAAATGATTTTTTGTTTATACGTTTTTTTTTTTAATTTTTTACTTATTTGCTTTAGCTTACTGCCATAATTGCCTTTAATTTAAAGTTGAGTCGCTTAAGTATTTCAACATGATTCTTATATGTTGAGTTACCAAAAGCTATGAACTCATATTTTGAACTTGTTAAATTTAGTGTTATTATGCAAATGAAAAAAATAAAAAAAAACATTTTTTTGAAGCGCTTTTGCCCTCATAAGTAGGCAACACAAAAGTTATAAAAATAGCACACAATTCTCCAATAGTAGCAATACACCGAAAATAATTATGAAGAAGTCATCTTTCGTTAAGAAACGCTAAATAATTGAGGTTACATTATTAAATATATTACATATTGGATTTCAGTTTGCCATCCTAAATTGTGCAATAGTAAATTCTTTGCAATCACTCTTTCTTAAAAAGTCTTGCCTACCTTTAGGCAACAACCAGTCGTATTATCTTAATTGTTGGTACCTAAAAAAATTCCTTTGTTGATTTTATGATTAAATCCATCACCCGCCGTAACTGCATTCTTAAAAAACTTCTCTCTTTAATTTGCTTTAGAAATGACGACTGCATTTTGTAATCCCTCATTATAATTTATAGCACTCATCGCAGTTTGACGATATTTGTTCTAAAGGTGATGGACTTTAACACTTCAGATTCTAGAAATTCCATCATGTGTCACGCGAAATAATATTTATTTAGTTTGAATTAAAAAAATGCGCATTTACTGTTACTTTTGCATATCAACCTCAGATAAGATGGATCTTGGAATATATAGAATGTATGTGATAATGAAAATACACGTGGCCTGCCAGATTAATTAGGCAGATTTTAATAATGCCTCAAAATTAATTAACCAAATTTTAATCAAACAAAATCACATTATTTCTCAAGCCATTCGAATAAATGAATTAGTAGTTTTTTTTATTCAGAATCACAAAACTTATCTTGAGATAAAGCTAAATATTTCGATGTGCAGTTTCTTTTTGAGATCTAGTGAAACACGTTAGTAGGATTACGGTTTGTGGGCTTAAATTTTTAATACAGTTGGCCAGTTTTTTCTCCTATTATCATTTAATAAAAATTACCCCGGACTAGTTCATTGAAATAAACCGAATCGATCTTAGATTTATACGACTTTTTTGTGTTCATGTGAAGATTCAACACCGAAAGTCATTAAGTGTATGTTTAGCAGCGATTGAACGAATTTACTTGCAGTTTTGTACTTTCATTGGAATCACAGCTACGGAAACCTTATTTGTTGCAGCAATATTTTTGAGAGTCTACTTTATTACGAACACAGATATTTGAGAGGCACAAATCACTTAGTGTAAATCGTGAAATCATCGAAAACTTCCCTCATGCGAGTCTACCCTCCACCTCTATTAATAAAGATAACATCGAAAAGGTTAGAATAAATCAGTGATTGCAAATCGTCGTGTTGATATTAGAGAAATAGCAGATGAAATCAAAATCTCTTATGAGTTCACTGAACACATTTTCGTTAATGTTTAGGCTATGAAGCTTGTCAATGCTAGACTCACACTAAAAGCATGAATCTATTACAAAAACGAATAGAGGTCGCAAGAGAGATGCTGGCCAACGTATTTAAGAACCCTACTTTCATCAAATTAATCCTTATTATGAATACGTCATCGAAACTGTTCAAGTACCTAGAGAATTACGGTCCGAAATTGAGTAGACAACTTAAAATTAGCCGAATATACCGAAGGCCATCCCAACCGTGTCTTATAACAAGTAACGGTTATATAAATTTGTATTTAAATACGTGAAAATGTAAATTTTTGTCAGTCCAGACATACAAGTTACTTTTCAAAGTAAACAGAACTATTTGAAACTACCGCCCCCTGGTGGCGGCATCTATATGTCGACTGATGCGTTAGAATCTGCTATCTTTATCGATTGTCCAGTGCGATTTTCATGACATTTCATTGATTGGAAGTGAAGTTATTGAGTTTTAAGTGTCAGTATGTTTATGGTATCGGTGCGAAAATGCTTCAGTTCTTGCGTCAATTTGATCTTTTAAGGTTGTAGGCTAGGATCTTTTCAATTTTTGATCTGAAAGTACGATTATGATGACCATTTACGGTAGTAAATTTTAATAATTTCGTCTCATAGTTTGATCATATACCTTTCCATGATAAAATGGCAAACCTTACTGACGAGAAATGTCAAAAGTTTGCTGTCCCTACGGTCTACTTTTTGTAAACCACTAGATAATATTCTTTTTTTAGAATACCAAAACTGGCGTAACTCAAAATGCTATATCTTCAGAACCAAAACTGCGACTGTTTTGAAAATTATATTGCCTTTAGTGAGTTAGGTCTAATTATAAAACATATGGATTCAGTTCTGATACCGCTTTCATTCCTTAGCATGTCCAATAATTTCTTTGTCCTATCAGGAGAATGACTTGTCTTTAGTTCCTTATGTGGTTTTTAAAGATGTAAGCGTTTCTTAGAACATAGTTCATATTAAAAAACACACATAAAAACACAAAATTTCTCATACTCCTTAATTTGATTAAAAAACGTTGTAATCTTATTTTCTCACGCATGTTCTGCTAAAAAGTGCAAATATTTTATTAACACTTTTTCAAGTGTTGTAAATAGCGCTTTTAATTAACAGCATTATGGTAAAGTTCACATACATCCAAAGGCATTGTTGATAAAACGGTTCAACAAATTGGTGTTATAATCTAATCAGATCTCAAAACAAGACTTGTTAAGATACTTAATTAGTTTGCGCGCAAAAAAAAAAAAAAAAAAACAAACAGAGCATAAGTTTTATGCGACGACATGATGTAGACACATTATACATAAAATATATTTCTATATATGTTGACAGAAGACATTTATGTGCCTACTTAAATATGTCAAGATCTTCGCTTATGAGCCTAGACTTCCCAAAGAACTGGTTGCTTCGTGTGTTTCCATATATGAATCGAGTGGCTAAATGCAACAAACACACGCACCGAGGATGTTGGGGAATAGATAAGCTTAGACGCCATACTTTCAAAGAAAAAAGTAAGGAATAAAATGACGATTTGCGGATAAAACTCATTATGACAATTGTAAAACGAATAAAATGTATAAAGAAACGCGTGAGCGCAATTAAAAATAAACCGTTTATCAGTGTGAACAGCAACAGTTAATAAAAAGTTGAATGACGGCAACGAAATATAACAGCGATCTGCAGTAGGATGAGAATGAGGAGCAACCAGTTATACCGCATACCTGATGATCTGATACATATGTATATAGTATACATATTCCTAATGCATATATGCATATAAATGTTGTTATATATGTATGTACATATTTTGTTATATACTTACATATATATATATATGAGACATTGTAGAGGCAGAAAGTGGAAAGGCAGAAGAGTATGAAGCAAGACGATAACACTTCACATTCAAATAAAGCTAAGATATAAAAATCGCGCACAATATTTTATGGTATTTATTCTCGCCAGCAATAAAGATAAATCTGCTAATATTGCAGTCAGCAGCCGACAATGACTTCACATTATTTCGTATCCATATCGTTGGCTCAGGAAGTGTGTCTGTGGTGACGAGGGTAAATGTAGGATAAATGTGCGACATGCGCTCAAATTACTTTATAACGTCTCATATAAAGCTGAAGCTGCTTCTTATACATACATATGTATATGTATGTATGTTTGTGTGACTGTCTGATCTTGTCAAGTTTCAGATCTTCTGCTTGCAACATGTGCGCTCTGTTTGTGTCGCTGGTTGCTCATTTCTCGCACAAATCTGTGTGTATTTCATGAAATTATTATTTCTAGCGACAAGTTTGGTGGCGCCGACATGATGGCGCGCATGTCCACCAGTTATGTTGCACTTTTGATTCTTCGTTCTTAGCGAAAGTTCAAAAAAGTAGATATTTCTAGTTGTGTTTGATTGATTTATTTGATTTTGATAATGCTGCAAGTCTCCTGTTATTATAAATACTTATTTTTATTAAATTCTACTTAGGCAGATTGCAAAAATTTCAGCTATATTTTTATTAAATGCTCATTAAATTGCGACATAAAGCGATAAGTGTTTTGAACTCTGCTGAGGTTGACGTGCAATAAGAATAAATAAAAAAAAAAAATAATAATTTTTGTATTGTTGTTTTGGCAATGCTGACAAACAATTCACAAAAAAATATAAATATTATTCTTGCCTGCATCAGGTGATTAAACAGTTTTTAATTGCGTGCGATGACGCTGATTTAATATAAAATAATAAATAAACATAAGTTATAAGTAAAAAATAATTACGAACTATTAAGAAGTTCAGTGACATCACTCGTATGATTTAAAATAAATATCTGATATGCAATTATTTTGTGGAAATAGCCAAAATTAGTTTTGAGTATTTTTTTTAAGTTTTCTATGATTTTGACTTCATATATTGGGTAGTCTAAAAAGCCTTTTCGTATTTCTATCAAACTTCAACTTATTTTTTTTATATTTATACTTAAAAATAAATAAATAAACAAACATTACCATTTTAGTCGACCACTTTCTGCCATTTTTCCGCTAGAGGCATTTTACCGCAGTGTCAAGTTTTTATCAGTGCAAATCGAAAGTGTGATAATGCACTTCTCATACTTCAGTGGTTATTCGTGATCATTTCAACTAATATCGTGCCGCCACCACCGCATTCGCCTGATTTACCTTCGTGTAACTTCAGCAAATTCATAGGACACCGTTTTGACTCAATTGAGGATATAAAAGCTGAATCGAAAAAGGCTCCGTTGGTCATCACGACGGAGGATTTTTCTAAGTGCTATGAAGACTGAAACATTTTTTGGCATTAGATAATTTGAAGAAGATGAAATGAACAAAATTCACCTTTCAATTTGATCAAGGAGTAAATTCTTTATTTAATTTTTCAAACGAATTTCATCGGCTGCCAAGCAATTCCCGTGTTTGAAACAGAGTATTAGTATTAGGACTTGCATTATTAGTATTTTTCCTTCCTTTTTAGACCCTTCAATACCTTCATCTATTCGCTTTTTATCTCCTCAATGATGTCAAAACGCCGTTTCCATATTGACCTTTTGATTTATCTTGATTTTGATCGGTCGGTATGTATTGCAGTTATATGCAACATAAAGTACAATCTTTGAATGTATTCTTCAGTTGGGACCACTATATCTGAAAAATATGCTTGAAGATTGTACCGTCTCCTTGGACAATAATTCAAGCCAAATTTCGTGAAGATATAACGTCAAATGAAACATTTTTCATTCAATGACTTGATCGATCATTTTGAATGGCAGCTACATTATAACCTTTAGCGGTCCATTATCGGCGGTTCTGACAAACGAGCAGTTTATTGGGGATAAAGGAACATGTGCAAAATGACAGATAGATATCTCAAACCTCAAGGAGTAGTTCGCGTTAAAGGGGTTTCCTGGGTTTCCCCGATTAAAAAAAGCCTTTTTTCAACAATCTTACTCTCATGTAAATGAAATATTTTATTAAATTTTTTATTGTTACAAACATACACTGTTTACAAAGAAATTCTGAAATTTTTAGTTAAAACCTTAACATGGAATTTAGATGAAGAAAAAACTAAAAATTTAATTTTTTGCAGACATTTTTACAAAAAAATTAAAATTCCGCGACTTTTTTCTAATAGGTTGTAACCGAGAAAAAAATATTCTTCGTCCAAGTCGTTAAGAATTGTATCTCAAAGAACTGTGTAAATTTCTTGAAGATCGGTTGAGTAGTTCTCGAGAAATCTTGCCAACCGACTTCAAAAACACAGTTTCGAGAAAAACGCGTTTAAATACGGCTTAATGCATTTGTTAGGATTTAAGATATTAACAGCGACGCTTTTTATAAAGCTCCTGAAATCTTTAGATAATTTAAAATTGGCCACTCTTAGTAAAATAAGAAAAGACAGCAACGGGTTCGCTTAACCTTGTGATGCATATGCGCTTAATATATAAAATCCCAGTGTACCCACAAGGTCACATTCTAGGAATTAGTCACACCATAAATTATAAAAGTACGAATGCAGTATTAAAATAAATGCGCATACATTTGTGGGATAAAGATAGATCAGATAAGCGTAGTATTTCTCATCAGTTCAGATAGCGCGCGTAGATTCTGAGGATTACCACTAGGGAGCAGGATGAATAACGTGTCACATGGTGTTGAGATAACAATATCTACATATGGGCATGTGTTTGCATTAAATTTACGCTAATCTAAATTTAAAACACTTAACTTATTAACTATGCAGTAAACCGAACTAATTAAGTCTATACTTAGTTAAGTACTCAACTAAGTATTGACGTTACATAAACACACTGTGAAAGTAAATAAGTATTAAAATAGAAATATAGTTCTATTTTATAAATAGTAGCTTACACCTTTGATAAATATTAAGTAAATCTTCTGCCCAGATTTATGATCTGTTTCTATGACATATTTGAGAAACAGATATTAATTTTCTAGAAATAGTCTGTTACAACGAATGGGAAATGGAAAAAAACTTGACGGAAATTCTTGAATACTTAACGATTCGAAAAACTATAACAGCAGAAAACATTGGGGGCGCTATGAGGCCATATATGCCATGAGAAGGTGTAACTTGATTGCTATACAATTTTTCCAATATTCCCAAAGTCATTCTTTCGAAGCGTAAGCAACGCTCAAATATGTCCAACAAAAGTGTTTTTTCGGGCAATTTTTATTCATAAATTTTTATCATAAAGAAAACTTTAGCCGAACGTCTTCGTAAATTGGTGGAAGTTTATGAAATCATACTCTAAAAAATACCAAAAATAATATATACGATTTAAAGGTGATGATTTTGGTTTGGAAGACGGTAAACGTCCTAGGCGGCCGACAAAGTTTGAAGATAAGTAACTGGAAGTATTACTTTATGAAGATTGTACACACAAACAGCTCATAAAACCTTTAGGAGGCAACCAAGCATCTATGTAATTGTGAACGTTGAAATGCAGCCCGATATATCCAAAGCATATGTCTTAGAACCAGAAATAATACCAACAACAATGTTATCCCCGAAATCCAAAGCAGATTAACTCTTACTAACAGGTACTACTTCGGACCAAGTAGGCAATTGAGCAGTAAAGTCGACGAACAAAGACCAAACTCTACAAGTCACTCATTATTCCTGTCCTGCTATACTTGTATGGTACAGAGGCATGGACGATGACAATATCTGATGAATGGATGTTACGAGTTTACGAGTTAAAGGTTCTGCGAATAATTATGGTCCTTTGCACATTGGCACCGCGAGCATCGCATTCGACGGAACGATGCTACGCTGGCTAGGTCATATCATCCGAATGGACGAAGACACTCCAGCTCTGAAAGTATTCGACGCAGTACCCGCCGGTGGAAGCAGGGGAAGAGGAAGACCTCCACTCCGTTAGAGAGATGAGGTGGAGAAGGACCTAGCTACACTTGGAATATCCAATTGGCAAAAAGCAGCGAGAATGTAGAACGGCTGTGCTGTTGTAAACTCAAATATAACCGTGTAAACGGTGTCTACGTCAATGAAGAAGAAAAATATATCCAAAGGAATGAAATCGGCTGCGGTATGAATTGAGGTCAATAGACGTTGAGAAGCGAGCTGCAACTGTAATTGGACTGAATAATGAATTCCCTGGTGCCAAAGTTTTTGATGGGCTTAGGAGTATGTGGTGTATTATGTGTTTTTAAAACCGGATGAACCATTTATGAGGAACGTCGCTGAGAAAAACTCATCAAGCCGGCGCAGTTCCATTGAAATGGAATCCACTAATCGCCAGAAAGATGATCGTCTCACGAAAGCATATAACCTCTACACAAACTGACTGACTAAAATTAAGATATTTATCTTTTTATACCATTTTAGCCTATAAGAAGTGCTCCTTTGTAAGTTATTACAGCTTCGGTGCAGCCGACGATAAAAATTGCTCATGTCTACTTATTCCTTTAAAGTCCACAATACCACGAAAAACATTTGAAAGGGTCATGATCTTTAAAATATTCAATAATAATTATCTAGCTCCTACTTCAACCAGCTATTTGATATTGCTATGCTCCACTTCATATACAAATTTACATTACTTTTAGTATTTATTAACATGCCATTGACTCATTTGATATATTTTTTTTTGAAATGTTCCATAACACTTGGCCTTCACCATCAAACAAGTTGACGCGGCGTGGTCTCTTGTAATTCCACTCGGCAGCCTTGTAAGACACTGAGCTAGTTTATTTATAGCTACCGCCTAGCAATACAATTAATACTTGCATATCGCATGAATTACAAGTGCAAAGCAGGAAATGACTGCCATCAACGACCGGCCACACATTTAAGCGCAGTTTAATTCTGTTTGTTTGTATTGCAACTTACAAAAGTGTGGAGAGCGACTTGCACGCGTCACGCGTTGAAAAATTGAAAAGTTCGTTCAAAAGCAATTATGAAGTGCTACCGTTTAGCCTTGCCATGAATTCTAGTAACCCAAACAAGTGACACTTGTCGACTTCTGGCTTGACCGGCCCCACAAAAACCGGCTGTAGAAGGTGTCAATCTCTCGCGAACTAAACGAATGACCGACCAATGCGTGCAGAGTGAGTGCAGAGTGAGGTGGTGAAGAAATGCATGACAACAATTCAACTATTCACCAGTTGTTCAACCGCATTGTGCTTATTGCTCGCTGCTGCTGTGTTCATTACAAACATATACTTACATATGTGTATGTATTCATGGGTTGTCTCGTTGCTGACCACATATTGCGTTTATACAAAAGTAGTTTATCTTTTTGATTGTCCATTTGCTGGCCTGCACAGCTGTTCGATTACTTATTCGATTCAGTATTCCACTATATGACGCAGAAGCTTTTGGGTTAATAAGACTCGCCTATTCTTCTTTTATCCATTGCCAGTATTTATTTAGTTGGTCGGGTTATACATATGCATGTAAATACGTATGTAATAACTTCTAAAAACAATCGACGACAATTCATATTTCTTTCGTGGGAAAACAACCCACACAAATTTACAATTTTAAGATAATGCGTTGAATTTAGTTTGAGTTCATCAATGCATAAAGTTCGATAATTGATTGTAAGGTACATACTAAAGCTTCAAGTGGCAGCTACTATAAGTTATTACAACGCTATTTTATAGACTCGACGTAGATATATGAAATATAGTTAGCCCCAATAGACACTGCCACCAGACCGAACACCATTGTAGAGAGTTGAAATCAAGCTCGAGAAAATATGTTTTTCGAATATACAAACACAAACTATACAAATATGTACATATATATCTGATTATTAACGATCTTAACTTTAATTTTCAACTTTTTAATGATATGTAGGCAACTCTCCTAGTAGTTCGAATTAACTGTTCTATCCTCGAATATAATAATTTTATTAGATAAACAAGGCTAGGCAAGGTTAAGAGGTCTTTCTTAACAGGGATTTCACTTGGACAATATAGAACGCTTGCCTGTTGTGGTACATAAAACTCCTATATAAATAATCGTAAGACCCTTATAAAGCTACAAAGCACCTTGAGCCTATAAAAATTTGTTAAGGCGTCTAAGGCCTTTTAGACAATGTTCAGAAAGAGCTCCACCGATTGTTACAAGTTGAACTGTTTTAAGCGTAAGAACTTCCGTAGATCTCCTGCGTTCTACTTTAGTTCCAAAAAGAACAAGCAGTCGCATAGAAACCCATTAAATTAAAATGAGAACGCAGATCCAACTCGTTTCCATTCCGTTGTGATCGGGACAAAAGTGCCACCGCTTGCTAGTTCAGTGAATGTAGGAGTAGCTTTTGCGAGGAAATGGTTCAAGTATTCAGAGACGCGTTTGAAGGAGGAGAGAATTTTCAAGCATTCAGAGACGCGTTTGAAGGAGGAGAGAATTTCAGCAAGTCTCTGTTTGGACCCTTTCATGTACTCAGTTCCCTGAGCCTTAGCGCAATTTTCCCAACTATGCACCTGTCGACATTATTGCGGCTATATCAGTTTAATGAGGTATCTGCATTTGAATTCAGTTAGATATTTTTGTTATTGATTTCACATGTACTAAAACAAGGTTCAAGCTTGGCGAAATGTTGAATCGCATACGCTTTCGATATAATTTAATATTTTTGGTACCTATAACCGCTCCATGGGGTTAAGCACGTGTGAATAACGAAATCGAGGCGTATTTGAAATAGAACTACATACAACCAAAACACAATTCCATTTCATTTGCGTAATTTATATTCTTGATAACGGATTCGGAGAAGGTTATTATATTTTATATCAGTTGAAAATGTGTAATGCGATATATTTATTGTTTAAAACTAATATTAAACTAATTAGTATCAGGCAAAAGTAACTCATCTTTCTCTTTGCATTTGCATTGGTTGTGTACTTCTTTCACAACTCAGTATCAGAGCTGAAATTATTTTTAGTGCTCGCTGTTACAAAAATTTCCAAGAACGTTGATTTTTCGAACTGAATTTCGTTACTTACAATTGTCTTCATGTCATTTCTTTTCACAAGCCAGCGTAGATATGCCATTGAACTCTTTATTCTAAAAATAATTCAGTATAAATCTGGTAAGGAAGCCTCGCCACTTCTTGTCTTTGCATTAAAGTCTGTTTTACATGAATTGTTGATTTTTTTTTTAAAGATTTTTTGTTGTAAATGTGTATTTAAAGTATAATTTATATATCTTTCTGGTGGGTTTGCTGGAAAATACAATGTAGATGACTTGTATGTACTTGCTCATAAACTTTTAGATTGTGAGAATTTCAGCTCTTTAATATCTTTAAGCTATTTACCCACGGCACTTGACCACTAAGTAGTTGTGTTTTCTATTTAACGCATTCCTTTGTAGATAATATAATTTGATCATTAACGCACAGAACTCAGGTCGTTAGAAATATACCTGCATACATACATACATACATACATATGTACTTAGATGTAGAAGAAATTACACTTTTTGTCGTTAGGCATCTAAGATGTGCTAAAACTTCAACTTTTTAACAAGTTTTTTTAATATATTTTTTAATTTGATACTAAGATGTTAATATGAGAATCATTCCAGTTAATATTTTTACACATTTTTAAAGAGGTAAGAAGAACCAAGAAACAGTTTTGGAAATTATAGCGAATACCTGCTCTTCTGTACATATATACATAAGTATATATAAATATTGCACCCATATTCGTTTGGGTACATATTTTCGGGTATATTTAACCACTTATGACTCAGTTATTGATTGTAGAAAAAGTTTTGTATTTAATTAAAAATGTGCTGACAACATATTGAGCGTAGTTATTCACACAAAACCGGAATTAAAATTTATGCAAAATTCAGTCCATTAATATTTTATTCAGTTAGCTTGACTAGCGCGTGCATAGTTCAACGGGCTTCCACTGTGTGATTAATTTATGTGTGTAATCAAAGAAGTAATGATTACCTTGTTGTGGCAATGAAATTTAAATGCGGCTTGTTTTGTAAACAATGACTTTAAATATTGATTTCATACGCATATAAAAATGTAAATAAGTGGTTCTTCGAAAAGGAGTAATATTAGCGAATTTCTTCATTATTTTCACTCATTTCTGAACAGCTGCAACTTTTTTTCAACTTCTTATTTATTTATATTGTTATATTTCTTTTTTTTTTGGTTAAATGAAGCTTAAAATCTCGTCTTTTCAACACTTTATGTGATTGGTAGCACTGGAGATATACGACTGCAACGACATCTATTGACAAAATACGAAAAGACTTTTTCGACTACCCAATAAAATGTTTGGTTTGAAAGTAAATTAGTAAATAGTATTTTCATCTTTGTTCTGAATTACTGCACGAAGACGTTGTGGATTGCTTCGAACTAATTTTCCAATATACATATGTATTCATTGGAATATTATCCCTTTGACGCTTCATTCCTAAGAAAATTTTTTACCAGTTTTTACACCTGCCTTTTGGTATTTTGTAATCCAAAATTAACCACAAATTCTCAATTAGATTTATGTCTGGTAACTGAGCTGGCCAGTTCGGTTTTTCGATAAACATTTCTTCTAAATCGAGCCGCGGTAGATTTGCATTTGTCTGTCTTTCTGTCTTTTTGATCAACTAACTTTCTCCATGAAATTTCAGGTTTTTTAAGAAACTTTTTTTCGTAAAAGTCGCTCGGCGTGTATCGAAATTGTGGCTTTTGGACTTCCACGGCATTGAGTTTTGAAAGTCTTCTTTTTCTTGAAGTGTTCACAAAATAACACTAAATGAAGCTGGACATAATTATAAAGTCAATAAACTAAATAAACGCTATATGGTCGTAATTAATGAACTTTTCTTGCCTGAATTGGACAAGAGGGCACTATATTCCATACAGCTAACGAAACAATCAATTTATTGATTTTATTTTTCCTTCCACTGAACTGCAAAAAGTTATGGAAAATTGGGCTTCTCGTCTAGAATTTATTTGAAGCAGTCGTTTTACTCACTTGCTCGAAATCATCTTTAAAACATAATGGCAAACCCTTAACTTAATAATAAAGCTATATTTTTTCATTTCTTCTTGAGAACCGCTTGTCTAAACAAAACACCTTTTACCTACTACGTTTCCTTCTACATGTTACAAAGTGATGGCAAAGTGAATATATCCTATTCAGGGCTGAGAAGGAACACTCGCCCTAGGTGCTATTCTACCCTTTTCTCTTTTGAAATACTAAGCTCACTCACGATTTTTCAGATATATTAGTATATCGAGCCAGTTCGACAGATAAGAATTAATTTCGATAGAAACTCGAAAATGCCTAAATACCTATATTTTTCTATAGTTATGAGATAATTTGCGCCCTTTAACCGTCGCTGGTTGAATGTATGTAGTTACAACTCGGCAGTAATAATTACTAAAGAAAACCATTCGGTAAAAAAAACTTTTCCTTCATATGTATGTATGTATGTATATGTATAAGTTATATTTAGCAACTAAGAAAAATAATGCACCTTTTTCTATGTGTCTGTGTGTATATTGCAAAAACTTCACTTGAAAAATAAAAAAAAAATTGCCACTATAGCAATATTAGCTGCTGCGGCAAGCACTAAAAACGCGCATAAAAAGCGTTATGATCATACAAACTTATGTGCACATATAAATATATATAAGTATATGTACACAAATATACTTGGATACGAACTTGTATGCACATATCCACACATACATTCATATATGCGTTTATACACTACAAACTGATGCACCAATCATTTGTGACCTACAAACCTATTTAAACCTCGTTTTGGCCCCTCGGCAACGATATTCCCGTTCACTTTTAGATAAATGTACGTACATACAGTTATACGGGTGTATACATACATATATAATTATGTTTGTACATAGAAAAACTCAACAGCAGCGCGCTATATGAATACTTTTATACATTATTATGTACATAAATGCTAAGTTTGTTTGTTATGCTAAATGCTTATTCATTTATTTTGTTTTTATTTTGGTTTTGTATACGTGAAATTATGACTTAGCTCAAAAGTTAATGAATTGTTTTCTATTTTTAATTCTAAACTTTGGAACCATCCAAGCTAACGGTATTAATACGGGGAGTATTTAAATTAAAATAAAAGAAGAATATAGTGTATATCATTAATATTAAAAAAATTATTAGTTAAATAAAATAAAATAAAAATATTTGATAGTCGAAAAAGTTTTTTCGTATTTTGTCAGTAGATGTCGGTGCAGTCGTATATCTCCAGTGCTACCAATCATATTGTGTCATACCATATATTGTTGGAAAGGTGAGATTTTAAGCTTCATTTAACCAAAAAAAAATTAAATTCGGAGAAGATGAAAAAAGTAACAGCTGTTCAAAAATGAGTGAAAATAATGAAGAAATTCGCTATATTTTGTAATTTTTGTATAAAAAGGGAAGAATGCCACGCAATCCACCAATAAAATTTCTGAAGTTTACGGAGACGATGATGTACTTATGCATCAGTTCGTCTAGCACAAAAATGATTCGCTCGCTTCTCTTCTGGAAATTTCGAAATTTCGATTTACATTGATGAAAGTTTTACCCTGACGGAATAATGTATCTAGCGGAAAAATGACAAAAAGTGGTTGACCAATATGATACATATTTTTTTATTTAATTATTAGTATAAATATAAAAAAAAAAAATTGAAGTTTGATTAGAAATACGAAAAGACTTTTTCGACTACTAATATATATTTTTTTAGGTTATTTTTTTTTTTTATATTGCATACATATGTATGCATATCGTCAACAACGTATCATCAAAATAAAATTTAAATTTAGTTTTTATTGCGTAGCATAAAATCTGCTGTTAGATATAATCAATATATGTATTTATAACCATTTTATAACCACAACTCAAATTTTGTTCAATATGAGTTATTTCTATTAGATCGATTTTCCTTCGCATGTAAACTTATGAAAAGTGATGTTACGCTATTTTGCATTTTAGGTAACGCTGCGTATGCGTATACATTTATATTAAGAAATTTCGAATAAATACTTATTCTCAATCAAGAAACAATTTTAAATATACACACAAAATAGAATATATTATCATATATGTATGTATGTATATTATTATGTTTGTATGTATATTTTATTTTGGCAATCACTTTCTACGTCATTCAGTCAAATAAAATAAACATATCATGAAAAGCAACAACCAAAAACAACACAATAGATGCGATAAGCAAATTGGCGAATTTTCATATTCATCTGAGGTGCTCGTTCGCTCGCATTTTGATTCGCAGCTTCATCTGCAAACGTATTTTTATGAATGCATATGTAAATTTGTACACAAGCATATGTAGATATAGTATGTAGGCATCAATGTGGGCAAAGCGTTTCAATTTAGTGCGGGTATTTATGTACATACATACATATGTTCGAGACGGTTAGGACAGACGCGTCTTGTTCGAAACTTGTTGACTACGTGACAGAATACTAAGGAACATCTCAGATCATATAAATATTGGTATTAGTTGGTATTAGGGTGAACACAATCAAAATTATATTAAAATCAATATAGGTAACTCAAATGAGGTGTCACATTAACTCAATAAAAGTACTAACTTGACCGATAAAATCAACTGGAACTTCGAAAATATGTGTTTAGGTATTAAGGGGTGGAAGTATTGATCAAATTCAACCCATTTTGACCCAAGAGTATTTTTTTATCAAAGAATTTCAATAATATATCTCACAGTATGACCGATATTTTCGACTAAAAGTCAAGGATACGAACGGGGTTCACATGTTTGGTGTCTGGAATCCTAAAAAGTTGTACTTCGATTTTTGGCCGAAAGAGGAAATACCTCTTTGCGTAAAGTTTTTTTCGGATGAATGGATTGTTTCCTTATTTGTATACTGCAAAGTGATAACATATCATCTGATAGTCTGATTACGTTAATTTTCACATCGTAAGCGGGAATGTCAAGTTAATATTACCGAATTTAGTTGAAACCGGTCCACTCCAGAAATGGTCCAATATGAGCGTGGCCGAATACATCATCCAAATTTGACATCAGCGCTTATAAAACCCTCCTCTACCTTATTGGGTGTAAAATTTTGTGTCTCTGAAGCATTTATTTATTGATTTTTCACGCTTTTAGTAGTTTTTAATGAAACCGTTAAATGGGGAGTCCGGAAAGGATTTTTCCTATTTGGTTGCTATAGCTCTAGTGATTAAAGAGATATGTACATGAAAGCTTTTAGAGGGCGTACCAACCATTTTTTCAGCATTTTTAGCCCACAGATCATAATTTAGTGCTTAGTTATGACATTTTATAGGTTTTCGGTTAATGTCGTTTTGTGAGCGTAGCAGTTGTCCGACTACGCTCATCTACGACACACGTACTTATTTTTTTTTACCAAGGAACCGATCACTTCATTGAGAGTATCGCGACTTAGACCGGGACTAGGATAACACAAACAATGAACGACATATTCGACAATTGGACAACCCTTATGAACATATGTTTCATGACCCTTGGATATAACACCACATTTTGCGCATACACAAATCTTTATTGTGTTTACGTACGTGGCTACATATTCATACATATGTATGTGCGTTCATACTATCATTTTTTCTACATGAGTTAATTTATGCAAACACACACGAACGTGCTTTTATGGGCACTTCACGCGTTTCGTTGGTGACGTTGAAAACGTTAAACACATTAACATGCCGCATAGCGTTTTTTACGTACTTGGTGTATCGCCATGCGGACGAATTGATATGTTATGACAATATAACTATGATTTCCTTATGTTGTGCACTGCTTAGATTGACTGCTTATAATATAACTACGTACATAAAATAATTTATTGTGGATAATTATGATAAAATACGCATTCATTCCGAATATTGATTGTCATAATTATTTGTGTGACAGTTAATGATTTTATAAAATGACGGCAAACGACATTGTGACATTTAAATACCATACTTAGATGCTTAGCTAAATGCCATAAGTGAGTGGCTAAAAATGTGTTGACATTAATAATCTGTTTGATTAAGCTTTCAATTATTTAGATAGAAGTATTAGTATAAATTTGTGTGGATAAGTAGACAGCACTTGGCTGCATGTTTAAGGGGTTACATTGGTTTCCTCGGGTAAAAACAGTCTTTCTTCAACAATTAAATATTTAAAATTGAAAATTTAATATTTTATTACAATATTCTATTGTTACAAACATACACTATAAATAAAAAAAATCTGGAATTCCTCGGAAAAAAGTGAAAGATATACATACGTGTTTAAGTTAAAACCTTAAGAAGAAAAAGTGGGATATTTGGCAGACATTTTTACAAAAAAATTATAATTTCAGCGAAAATTTCGCGAATTTTTTTTTTTTAACCTCGAAAAAAAAAACCTTCGTCCAAGTGTGTGTCTCAAAGACCTGTGTAAAATTTCATGAAGATCATATGAGTAGTTCTCGAGAAATCTTACTAACCGACTTCAAAAACATAGTTTCGAGAAAAACGCGTTTAAAGTCGGCGCACTTAATCTTGCCACATAGTCTCGAGTGCACAAGTTCTCAAGGCTGTATCTCCGAAAATATTACTGAGATCAACTTGAATTTAAGACAATATTCTATAGGTGTTGTAGAACTTAATAAGACAATAAAAAAAATTGATTTTTTGAAACCCGTAAATTCATGTAACCCCTTAAGGGGTCAGTACGATTACCCTGTTTTTTGACATTTGTTTTCATAGAATTTTTTATTCTACAATAGAACTTTATATGTGATATCATGGGGTATATCGTGGAGTGTACAAACAAAATTTTTCGGGATTTTTTGATGACATCTGCCGGAGAAATGGCTGGGTGAATGAGATCCTTTTTTTCACTGACGAACACGATTTCTCATGTTTGGATCATCTGAAACACAAAAACCCAATTTATTCTTAAAAAGTACGTGAATGGTTATCGTCCCTATTAGAATCATGAAAAAATGTTAATAAATAAAAAAGTAATTAAAGTTTTTTTTTTTAATTTTTCCTCATGTTTTTAAATAATTTTTGTCATAACATTATCAATAAATTATAAAAAATTATGAATGTACATAGTAGGGACGATAGGCAGGCGTTTTGTAAACATTTAAAAAAAATAAGCAATTCGGTTTAGTAGTTCGACCGGAATCATGTCCGCCAGTCTAAAAAAGTGTGCTTTGAGAAAAACGCGTTTAAAGCTTGAGGTACTGAAAAAGGTACTGAAAAAGTATACAAAGATGGATATATATTAAATATATTTTTTACATATTTTGTCAGTATATACCTTTAAAAATACTTAATCAAAACTTTAAGTCGATATCTCTAATAGTTTTTGAGTTACAGGCTTCTAAACTGTTGCCATTCAGTTTAATTAGCCTTATCAGCTCTTTTTATGCTGTTAAGCTTGGTGATAGGGGAATTTCTCTCTTTGGAAAAAAGTCTTAAATATTATAAGAAACCCCTCGTTATATTCTAAATTTTTTAAAAATAGCAACACCTTTGCTAACGTACACACATAATCGATTTTATATAGAATAGCGTCCCACACGGCCTTTAAGTAAAACAACTTTTAAATAATATGTTTGTTTATAAGAAACTTGTATAAAACATCTGTAGTTACGTAGAAAATCTTTAAAGCTTTTAAAATTTTAGTAAAGATACATTCATTTTATACATACATACATATGTAAATTTATAAGCATTTTCAAGTTATGCCATTTGCATATGTAAATACTTTCGAATTTTTGTAAATTTTGAGAGTGTTTGTTTTTGTTATTTACCTCGTCTTTTACATACTACTTGGAACTATTAATTTGTTCATTTTAAGCAGAAAAATCGCATGGAAAACAAATTACCTCACTTTTTTGTAAGTTTAATGTATTTTTGCGAAATAATGCTTACACCTGATCAATGTTAGCTTGGAGGGTAATTACCAATACTTGATTTAAAAACAATATTCATTTCGCAGAAAAACTGAGCTTTTATAACAGATGAATTGATGATTGATTTATATACTATAAAAGAGCAGTGATTTCTAACTTGTGATTTTTAGCTGGAAGAGATAATCACTGTATGTTGTGAGATAACGCCTCTGCCGCAATTCTAAAAATAAATTACAACAAAGTATAATACAATACAACACAGGTAGTTCCATAGAAACGTTATAGAAGCCGCGCATCTTATCGTGAAAATTAAAGTAAAATTTGCTATATAGAAAGGGAAATTCCATTGAAAGTTAGATGGGAATTGATTCTTACACCCAAGTAAGAGTTCAGTTTACTATGTGAGTTTGGAGAGCGAAGCATTTTGAATATGTAAAATTTCACAAGTTTATGAAATGTATGTGCTTGCAAATACCAGTCATAATCTTATGATTCATGCAATGTATATTCGCTCTTAAAAAATAAAACTTTTACACGCTTTTAGCAGCACTTTTTATATTCTAGACAAAGTTTGTAATACCCAGAAGTGTATGTTGAAGATGCTCTAAAGTAAGTATATACTACATACATATATGTATGTATGTATGTACATAGAAATGATCAGCGTGACGAGCTTAGTTGATTTAGCCATGCCCGTCTGTCTGTTCATATGCTCACCTCTATATATGCGAAAAAATTTACTCAGAGGTGTTCATGCTTGGATTTGATGTGATATTTTTTCACGTCCTTTTCGCTCCAATAATCTCGGAATCACTGATATGGGACCACTATAGACCGAGAATGGAAACATTTTTCATTCTGTCTACAAAAACAAAGCTCGATGTTTGGGAACATTAATTGACTGTGAAAAATTTAATGAATCGAATTAACATCTGCGATTCTTTGCTGAAACGAAATGAAATCGAGTCATTTCTGAAGCGAATGGTAACATGAGACGAAAAGTGGATGAAATACGACAATAATGTGCGAAAAAGATCTGTGGTCGCAAAGTCAGGATTAACACCTCGCAAGGTTAAGCTGAGCGTTCGGTGGGGTTGGAAAGGGATCATCCACTATAAACTGCTCCAGCCTGGTCGAACGATGGATTATACATTTTAGTGTCAACAACTTATTGAAGCAAGCAATCGAAAAACAAAAGGCCAGAACTGATCAACTGAAAGGGCTTCGTCTTCCATTAGGACAACGCTCGACCACACACATCTTTGATGAGTCGGCAAAAACTGGGAGAGCTCGGCTGGAAAGTTTTGATGCATCCACCATATAGCCCTGACCTTGCACCATCGGACTACCTTTTGTTTCGGTCAATGCAGAATTCTCTCAATGTAATGTAAAACTGGCTTCAAGAGAAGCCTGTAAAGATTACTTGTCGTAGTTTTTCGCTGAAAAAAAAATAAAAGTTTTAAACTAATGGAATCATGTGTCTAGCGGAAAATGGCAAAAAGTGGTCGCCCAAAATGGTACATATTTGGTGCATTAGAGTTCATTATAAATATAAAAAAATAAGTTTCAGTTGGATTAGAAATACGAAAAGAGTTTTTCGACTACCAAATATTTGTCAAGCACATAGTCCTGCTACTGAACTGTATTAAGCCATAGCGATGATGAAAGAAAACACCCCGTCTCTTTCAGGTTTTCGACTTTAATCAGGTTAAAAGCTTCAAAAGATACTGCTGTGTTCCTATTATTTAATATTTTATACTAATAAAATATGAAAAAATGTATTTTGGGTAAAAAATTTAAATAATATCATGATGTATCGAAAATAAGTTTCAAAGCCCGTTTCTTAAGCAGCCATATGTTATACTCGAATTTTGAATATGTTTTCAAAAAGCTATGCAGAAATGTTTGAAAACATATTTAAATGTAAAATTTTGCCAAAAATACGCGCTTATACCCATTTCATTAATGTATTTGAGTTGCTATGAACAGAATGGACCAACGGACTCGATACATTTTTAGATAATGGAAAAAAACAAGAAAAACATTTTCGTACTAAAAAAATAGCTATGTATATATTTTCTATATACGCATGTACATAGATATTTATATAAAACTGAAACGTTTTATTCCGCGGCTGAAATGCCCGATAAACAATGCCACGCGTGGCAGTTTTCAAAATACGCATAAAATGTATAATTATGTATATTTGTGTGATCTTGCTTCATTCATTGAGTACTTCTAAGTAGCTATGCATTTCGTCTCTGGGGAAATAGTATTCTTTGGATATTAATGTTTTTTCTTTTATTATTTTTATACTCTCGCAACATGTTGCTACAGAGTAAAATAGCTTTCCTTGCCTAAAGGTTTTAGATATGTGTTATGTATGGGGTTATATATATGTATGTATATTAATGTTCAGGTTGACAAGACCAGTTGACGAGACCCAGTGACTGTCTGTCTGTTCGTCCGACCGTCCATCCGTGCAAGCTGAAACTTGAGTAAAAATTAAGATATTTTGTTGAAACTGGAAGACAAACCTGTCCACTCCCCATACAACGGAACTGTTAAAAACTACTAAATTATTTCCAAATTTAAAATCCATTCAATTCTTTCACTTTCCAGTGAACAACTCAAGAAGGAATTGATATAACGGGATAAAACTTTGTACGAATAAGACCTTTGAATTATGCCACCTTATGATCAAAAATTGTCCAAATCCAACCAAAACTATTTAAGCCTCTATGTATCGAATATGTATACCAAAGTATCTATAGTTGACTTTTGGCCGAAAATATGGGTCAGTGTATGGAATAAATATTTGAAATTCAGAGAGAAATCGAATCAAAACTTTCCTGAGCCCCCATATACCTAATATAAAGATTTTTAAACTCTTGGGTGACTTTATACCTCATATATTGGACAACATGTATGTTATTTCAATGAAAATGAGAGCGTGTTTTACACATAACAGTGTATCTTTGTGCCTTAAATAGGTAGATTTGAGCGAAAACTTGACATAGCCCCGATATAGCCAATGTCACGAATTTCGACTAACCGGTTGACTTTACTCCATATGATTTATGAAACCCAGGGAAATATTGTCAAAAATAGAAAAAATCGGTTTTTAGAAAAGTCGCTACTTATTATAAAGTTGTGTTCTTTACAGTAACGTAAAATCTTTGTAAAATTGTAAAAAAAAATATTTATCTCGGCCAAAACATGGAATGAAATAACGAACATTTTCGCACCCTTGCCCTTTTGACGTAGATTCTGTCAGCAAGCAAAGCATCGATGAACTCTTTCAAGCAAATGGGAGCCTGTTTTTGTTTGCCAATTTTCATTCAAGAAATCAGGGAAAAACTGTCGAAAACGGATCACTCTTCACCACAATAATGCGAGCTCTCACACAACGACTAAAATAGCTGCTTTTTGGAGTGCTCAAACATAGATTTGATGAGTTCCCCAACGTATGGTACTGACTTGGCATCGAATGACTTCTTTTCTCGCTCGTAAAAGATAAACAAATAGGTCAACATTTTGCGTCACCTGAAGAGGAGAAGAGGCTCAATCGGAGTGGCAAAGTGCTTCGTAAATTCGTTCAAACACATGCAATAGTGTATAGATTTGAATGGAGAATATTTTGAAAAAACAATAAAGTGATATTCGATAATTGATTAGTATTTGTTCTTCTTCTGTAATACCGAAATAGCTATAAAAGGCAGCCCTCGTATACTTTCTGGAGTTTCTTCTCTTAGAGGTCAGGGTATAATTATGAGATATATTGAGAAATTATGACTTATACATATGTGCCTATACATATGTTTGTACCTGCGAGAGGTGGAACTTTAGAACGCTGCCATTCAAAAACTATTCAAGGTATGACCTTGTCTATTCCACAGGATATTTTTGAAAATATATACTATCGAAAAAGCAACAAAAATCGTTTTTTGAAAGTGACACACTGGTATAGCCCCTTAAATGTATTTTAGTATATGCACATATGCACATATTTTTTTGCATATGTTATATACATATATTAAAAGGTAATTTCTTCATTGTATAACACGTCACCTTAGGACAGTTTCATAATTAATAAAAAAAAAGTTTCCGCTTTTTATGGATTTTTGTACTTTAGAAAAATCAACGCTTTTAAATGTAAAAAAAAACAATAATGAATTCATGAGCGACTCTACAAGCATTGTCGAACGTAATATTACTCTTTGCTAAATATTACATATAATATATATGTTTGTAATTAGAGGTACATAGCTATCTAAAAAAAGCTAATAATGTATAAAAAAAATTTGAAAGACATGCTTATGATATAATTTACTCACATTATCGTTGCTTAGGAACTTTGCTCTGCTTTTTGTGGTGAGTGAATGATATTGCACGCAATCGAAAAAGTCTTCTTTTTTATTATAAATGCGTTGGATTATATAAAAACAATCACGTTTTACTTTGAGTAATTTTTAAGTTACACTTTTTTTTAAAAAATCACAGTATTTATTTTTAACAACAAATTTTGCTTGCTAAATTTGGTGCCACTTGGTACTTTTTTTTTTTAGTTTTTTTAATTTATGCTTCGTTTTTGCGAAATTTGTTTTTTTTTTTTATTTTTAACTCTCTTTTGTTTTTATTTCTTTTTTTTTTTTTGTTTATTGCTATAAAAACACTATTTTTTCTTGTATTTGCTGTGTGTTTGCCGTATTTTGCAGGCGTTACTACACGTTAGGCTAGGTCAGTGTGTGCCGAAATATTTAATGTGAAATTTTCGCAACCAACCAAATTGGAAATAGTCGTTTCCTCTGTTTTTTAAATGTTCGCCGAAAATGTTCGAGAATTTCAAATTCTTTGCTGCAACTGCGTACGAAAGCTGCGCTGATTTACTTTTAAATAATAATTTTATTTCCTATTTTTTGTGTCGATTTTTGCAGGTTAATGTCCTTTGGCACGTGTGCTGTGTGCAACAACAAGAAGAAGAAGCAGAAAAAAACGAGTGCAAGGCGATTATCGGTGCTTCGTTGCTTAGTTGAGGAACGCAAATTAAATGCAAATAAAAATATATTTTTTCTTAGACTCAAAACGCCGCTAAAATGTTCAGTACTGCTGGTGAGTTTTGGTTATGTTATTTTTATTATATTTAGATTATATTTATATTATTATACATATATATATAATATTCAGTTATTTAGTTGCATTAATTATATATTTTTTAATTTTTGTTTATTTCGTCTTCGCTTATCGGGAATGTGTCTATTTTTACACTTTGCCAGTTTAAGTGTTTGTGTGTGCGTATGTATTTTGTATGCACCTTCTTTTTGCTCTGCGCGATTTGGCTCTCTAAATTTGCTTTCATGCATTAACTGTGCGCGTTTTCTTGCAAAATTCTTCTTGCAAGCAAATATCGCTGCGTTCTTTCACGAAAGCTGCTCAGTCAGCTTCAACCGCGGCTTGTGCTGCTGCAGTCATTGCTCGTTTCGCTTAATTCTTAATTATTATGAATGTTGACGCTTCTGACGTTCTTCACTTTAAATTTAGCAATTTATGCAGCGTCCATATGCCTCCCGGCTACGGTGTGACGTGTAGGTTTCTTATTGCAATTGCTTGCCTTACAAATGATCGCCACAAATTGTATTTGTTGCTATAGTTGTTGTTGCTGTTTCGACTGCAATTGCCACTGCACTGAAATCGCCAATAATCCAGCCAGTCAAAAACGTATTGATAAAAGTAAACCAACAACGGTTTCACCATTACACTACAGTCACCAATTGACCCGTCTCTCGTAGCTGCGGTTATTGCTTTATTTTCGTCTCAGTTTTATTGCTTCTATCACTCAGTATTATTGCTGTGGGTCTGCTTTGCTGTCTACTCCCACTTATTTCTACTTTTCTATTTTCCTTGCTTTTATTTTATTTGATTTTTTTTCTTGTTTCAATTAAAAGGCTGCGTGATTTTTGCTGTTTTGCTTTGCCCTCAGTAGTTCAACATATGGTTGCGTTGGAAAATCGCCGCTTCTTCAATTAAAGAAAAAATTGAAAGTGAAATGCTATGCGAAATTCACACTATCGAAAATTGGCTGTGAATTGCTTAAATGAGCGCCACTTTTCACTTGCAACAATAATTAACCGCAATCACGTGACCTTTAGTCATACGTATGCCTGCCCACGTCAAACTCGTGTTTACCGTTTGCAATTTAAATAATGTATGCATAGAGCACGTGCCGCTAGTGATACCTCCAATGTGTGTTTCGGTTGCTCAATTGCAATAGTTGCGGTTCAATAATGATTACTTTACTTTTAATAACAATTACTTTACTTTTAAAAACGATTACTTTACTTTTTATTTGTAAAAACTTGCAGTTAAAGTTAAAAGTTCCGGTGTGTACGTCTGCTCAACAGCGCTTCGTCCTACTTTATGCAGCCTTGTGTATTAATAACTTGCGAATTTCAGTTGAAATATCTGCATACTTCGATTGCATTACACTTATTTTGTATTATTTATATTTTCTTTCATTTATTTTTTCTTACATTTTCTCTCATTTACGCCGAAATACCGGTATTAACGAGCGCAAGCGCGTTTAAATTCAAAAATAAAGTAGAAAACTGCAGCAGTTCTTAAACCCGATTGCCGCATCTGCAAGATAGCTTTCCACAGTTTTTACTGTTTATTTGTTTTTTTTTTTATTTCCTTCTCGTCTGTCTGCTGGCGTTTGCCTTTCGAATGAACACTTTGTTTCGTTTACCGCCTCTTAGTGTCGTCTTATTCGCATTCACATAAATAACTTTACATTATGTACATGCTATACATATGCAAGTAGTAAGTACATATACACACACCTACATACATACAAATTCAATCAAATGCTTTTATTTGCGTTTGTTTAGCATTTCTTCAGCCAGCTCTTATGAATTTATCGACTTTGTGTGCGTTCATTTAGGTCTTATGGCTATTATTTGCTTTTCATTGGCTTTTGTACGAAATTTTTTCGTAGACCTTTTATTTGCGCGTTCACCGATCTTCACAACAATTCTCAAACAGCTCTGAATACCAACTGAGGCGATTCTATTTGAAGCGATACACTATTCTGTGGGCTGCTGCTTTGTATAGCGCTGTGCTTTTGCGCCTCAATTTGTTTGTGTGCTCACAGATATACACACATATGGTATACTACGAGTTTGTATATGCATGTGTGTATGTGTGTTGTTGTGACTTGCGGTTGAAATAAATACCATGCAAACAGCTACTTTGTGCTGTTGTGATGTGATTGCGCGATATCAACATCACAAGTTGATCTTGCCAAGCTTTTTAACAGCGAAACTTTAGCGAAGATCGTGAAAATAACAGCTTTAAGCTTTCTGCTAAATTTGTGCTTTGCTTGTAAAGTTGTTTAAACACAAAAAGCAAATAATGTTAAATACACAATTATTTGAAATAAACACTGCCAATTGGCGACTAAGGAAATGAGGAAATCAAGTCTTCCTGCTTGTCAGTTTAAAAGCTTTTTTTCAATTTGAAAATGTATTATTGTTGCTACTGAAGCTTTGGTGAGATATAGTTAAAGCGAAAGAGGAGATTTAACTCAAAATTAGACTATATACGACTTCATTTTACTTAAAAGTTTAAAATCACAATTTCCCTTCAAAAATACATAAATATGTATGTATGTATATCGCTTTGTGGGCATTTTAGTCAAATGAGTATACATGATATTTAAATTTTGTAGCATGACAATTATTCAGGTTAGGAAGTTTATTTCTCGTGAGGCCACGAATAATTCCGCTTGGACTGCAAGAGACGCTTCACAACTCCTAGGTATGAATAATACCATCGAATATCGACAAAATGTCTAGGGCTTGTCATAAATTAATGAAGATATTAATTCCAACCAATTCGTCGGGTTCGTAAACAGTATGGCAACCAAGATGCTTCAAGCTTAATCTGTCGAAAACTGGTTAGTGGATTTGTGGCAATGTGAGCCTTGCTAGGAGCGAACAACTAAGTAGACCTTTTATGTTCCACGTTGCGCCAGATGGTTTTCACAAGCCCACAACTGCTGGTTGCTGAACAACAACCACCTTACGTTCAAAAATTTTCCAAATCCAGCAAAAAACTATTCAAGACCCTAGGTACCAAATATTTGGACCTCAGTAGGTATAAGTTGACTTTTTATCGAAAATATTGGTCAATGTGACAGATTTATAATTGAAATTCAGAGAGATGAATGTCAGATTTATAATTGAAATCCTTTCCTGAAAGTAGTATTTCTGTGTGCTACAAATGGGTTGAATCGGGTCAATACTAAGAGATTTTTACGTAATATAAAGATTTTCGAACTAATGGGTGACTTTACATCGCATATAAATCGGCCAATATGTGATTTATCATAACGGTGAATATTTGTGCTTAGAATGAATAAAATAGGGTGAAGATACATACATGTATATCTAAAAGGCGTTCTCTGGCGTTAAACCTTGCAAGTTGCAAGAGTAAGAAATGTTCGGTTATACCGGAATTTAGCTCGTTCTTACTTGTTGAAATGTACATCCTTACAAATTTTTCACATCCTCGAAGAAAATTCTTAATATACAGCTTTCGTAAATTTAAAAGCATGGCCTCTTTCCCAAAATTTTGCCATCTTGGAGGTCGTCGATAATGGCAAAAAACGAACTCCCTCAATTTTCACAAGCTTTTTTTCAGGTAAAATTTCCACAGCAAAATCATTCGAACAGATAGTAATCACTAGGCTATAAGGTGATTGCATAAGAACCTCGCAACCAAAATTCCGGAGCTTCTGGCGTTGTCTTGATGAAACACAATTCCTCTCCTATTTGCCAAAGCTTTCCACTTCTTTCGGTATTTAGAGTTTGGCTAATTTTGTTGCAGTTCAGAAGCGATTAGCAGAAGGACTTTCAGTCGTCAGGTCTTTTTTCGTTAAATCGTGTGGAACCCACAGTCCGCGCTACCTTTGTATTCAATCCTATTTAAAATCACATTATTTCATCGATATTTTCGACAATCGGGTTTCCTTATTGCACATAATTTTCTGTTACAGTATCACAGTTAAACAGTTTAGTTATAGACATTTGCAGCCATTTAAGTTGCATGTTTGCTGTAAAATATGGCAGATTTGATTTTTGCTGGTGTCATCCTTAATGAGTCAAACAAAACAAGTCTTTGAAGTGATGTTTACGCATACTTAAATTATTGAGTTATTAATCATGCTAAACAAAACTTGGAACAAGAGCAAACCACACCAGTTTCCTCACTTGGTGTTGAGTACAACAAAGGAATATTAAACACTATGAGTTTTGAACTAGTTTTTCAAATATGGCATTTTATGACATTTATTTCGTGAGGCCATCCCGAGAACAAGCGCTGTACTCTAGAATATATTTTATAAGTTAAAATTTAATATTAGTTTCTAAAGTGCATAAAATGGAGGACATGGCTGCTATAGTAGGTGAGCGATCAATCACCAAAATACTGCGAATTTTCCGAAAGCCAACGGCTGCTAATAATTTTAAAGTTGTGATTATCTTAAAGCGACATATTCAAGTTCCTCACTTTTTAACACCTCAGATGACTCATGATAATAAGTAATATAAAAACAAGTAAGGAAGAGCTAAGTTTGGGTGTAACCGAGTATATCACACTCCTGCAATTTGCCAGGATCAAAGTCGGGGAAATACGTTCATATATGGTTTCCGGGGCGAATTTTCACCCAATTTTATCCATTTAGAATACAACGATGCATTGTTATTAGAAAAATATTCTCCCTCAATTTCATTAAAATAACTCCCACATTGGCCGATATACGTATGTATTATAAATTCAACTCAAAATCATTATTTGTGCAAAGTCTTGTCTGAGTGTATTGATAAGTGCTTGATTTGTGTTCTGGAAAGAGAAATAATCATATGGAATTTAAAAGTGCGCTGTATGGGAAAGAGATGTGGTACAGCCGATTGCTCCCATTTATAAAAATAAACATAAATATGTCAATATAATATATTGGTTACTGCTCCTATAAAGACGTCTTGTATTATCTTGGATGTAAAATCTAATATCTTTGACGCTTTTGTCGTGCTTTAAATAGCTTTTAACAATATGGGGAGGGAGCGGGGATCGATTTCATTCATTTTCACACTATCGGTAAGGGTTCTTATAGGATTTGTCCTAAGCGAATTTAATTCTTATAGGATTGGACCTATGCGAATTTAATTATTGTAGCTTTACGCTTACGCTATTATAGCCGAGTTAACAACAGTGCGCCAGTCGTTCCTTCTTTTCGCTACGTGGTGCCAAGTGGATATTCCAAGCGAAGCCAGGTCCTTCTCCACCTGGTCCTTCCAACGGTGTGAAGGTCTTCCTGTTCCTCTGCTTCCCCGGCGGGTACTGCGTTGAATACTTTCAGAGCTGGAGTGTCTTCGTCGATTCGGACAATATGACTAAGTCACCGTAGCCGCTGTCTTTTAATAAATAGCCTGAACGCTGAGAGCCCAGCAATATCCAGCATATTATAAAATAATGCCATGGGCCAGCGGTTTGTTTTTCTTTTGCCAGAGAATCCACGTAGCATTGTGTCAAAAGTATCAACACCATCTTTATGTTCATTATAATCATGTACGACTTGTGGTTTTTTTGTTATAGGATTTACGTCTTCGCTAGCATGAGCAGTTGAAAGCACTAGCACATTTTTCTTCGAATGTGTTGTAAAGCTTACTAATTGCATTGATTTTGAAAAACAAAACACAGATTCAAATACACCTCTTTTTTTTGCTTCTTCAGAGGATGTAAATAGTTTTGGCAATTGTGGCTTATTGCCTCCTATTGTGCCCACCAACGTGGTATTCCGTACAAGCAAATCTTCCGTCAATTCATAACTTGTGAAAAAGTTGTCCATCGTGATATTCGCACCGCTGTCCAAATATTGGTTGCTGGGTCAGCAGAACAAGATTGCGCGCAATACCAAGCGATCGCTGTTCATTAGGCTGTGCACCCAGATATACTTCGCCTGCAAGTGGATAGTTGGGTTTTGTGTCAACAAGCTAAAATATTTTTATGCCATATTTTCCAGGCTTAGAAAGAATGTATTTGCGGAAACTGCATCGGTTTCTTGTTGAAAGCAACTGCTCATCAACTGTCAATTCTTTACCTGGGACAAATGGTATCGTCAAATTCGCCAAGAATAATGTCCATGCATGACGAATAGGCGCCAATTTGTCGTATCGTAGTGTCTCAGTGCGAGTCCGGTTATCGTTAAAGCGTATAAAACGGCATAATTGCTCAAACCGATGCAGTGACATCACTGCTCTATAAAAGGGCGTGTTCGGTTTGTGAAAAAGATCCTAAGCATGAACTAAGTTTGCCTTCTCAGCTCCGGAGTATAAAATTATTGCAATAAAAGCATATAATTCATCCGCATTTGTGTCTTGCCAATATCTTATTTTTTTTTAATGTTTGATGCATATTTGCCTGTATTACTCTTTTAGCTTTCCTATTCGTTTCAAGAGCAATACTTTCAACAAGAGACACTGGGAAAACGCGTATGAAGGCATCGATTTTAGGTTCAAAACTTTCCGTGCATAGTGAAGTTGATTGTCAACGCATTTCCAATGCCAGTTTCGTTCTCCGTTTTGCAGTTTGGCTTGGCATTGACCACCATAAAGTTGTATTGTTTCTTCCCTGACCACAATATTTTTCTCCACGATTACCCTCAATAGCCGTATTTGACAAATCAAGTTTGCTTTCGTCATTGTCTCTATCTACAGCAGCCTCCTCATGGATATATTCCTCGAAGCGTGGATCACTAATGGGCTGAGCATTATCATCTCCGTAGTCCGATTGGTCACTGGGTATCGATTCGTGGTCACCACCAAATTTAGGTTCTCTTCCACCATCATCATCATCGCTATCAATAGCATTCAAATAATTTGAAATATTGTCCTCTTCTTCTTCCGTCAATTCACGCCGTAAATTGGCCAAATAAGTCGCCAATTCTTTACTCATTTCAAAAAATTATATTTGTCACAACCAAAAATGAACGGTTCGCTTGAAAATATTATGCGAAACTAATTAGAAATACACAATAATCACCAAAACCGTTAGAAAACTACGCTTCTTCATACAAACTATATTAGTCCAGTCATTTAAGCTTAAATTAGGTAAGAATCTCGGAATTCGATATACCCATTTATATATTGACACCCTAAAGTTGTATCAAAACCTACATTTGGTAGGTATACCCTACTTTTGGGTGTCAATATACAAGTATTTACAGACATATAAATGGGTATATCGAATTCCGAGGTGAACTTACTATAATGACTGGACTATATGAAGAAATATTATGGGCACTGAGTGCCCCAAGTCACGTATAGCGTACACACCATATAAAATGCCGTTACTTTCTCATTATAAAAGCTATATGCCTAAAATTCTGTCAGCTTTTAACTAAAATAACAGTTTATCACTACGCGGAAAATAGATCAAATTGAACTGCCCAAATCCCGGAAATTCAATTTCGAAAATTAGAATGGGCACTGAGTGCCCAACTCACGGTTCTAAGGTTAAACTACAATAAAAAACCTTCAATTCACTCCAAAATATTATGCAGAATATAAATCGCAAATTCCATTCTCTACAATCATAATTTTACGATTCATAATACCTTTGGTATGAATAACTACTTCCTTATTGCACATTTTCGTTCAGCGAAATCTCATTTCCACAACTAGTTTTTCAACTTAAATTAATACATACCTTTTGTTTTGATGCACTCTAACAATAAGATGTGCGAAATTTCGGTCTCCATAATAATTGACCCAATAAAACTACGCAACCGTTTTTGAAGTCATTCAACTAACAACTCGTTTGCGGCATCCAAATATGCATACATACTCAACTATACTTAATGATGCTCGTGTGCAATTTATACGTTAACAAAAAATTTGTATGGACTTGCTGCATTAATCCAGAATGCTTTGATTTAATTATGCAAAAACACCAGTTTTTGTCATTAAAAATTGAACAACATTAAGTAATAAACGTTAATTTAAAGTTTTAATAGCTAAGCAACTTGACCATTAAGGCCTTGCTTAAAAAGGATATATGCCCAACTGAATTTGCAAAAAATCATAATTGGATCTTCCGCAAAAACTTTTTTTCATTTATTTCTTCTGCAATAAAAATTCAACAAAAAAAACATTTTAAATGCTTTTTGCATAGCTACTGCTATGTATATTCATGATCATGCAAAGATCGCTGGTTATCACTGATCGTGTGATATAAAAACCTGTACTTTAGATTTCTAATAAGAGAAAGAGGGGGGGAGAGTAAAAATTGTATTCCTTTGCAGATTAGTGAGTATTATATATAATATATATTTTTTATTATAAGCTACGTTCCCGCAAAAAAATATTTTTTCTGTCTATATCAGATATTTTACAAAATTGAGCTTTTCCGCTTAATACTGTAAAGTTGTTTATTATTATTATTATATTAACTCATAGTGGATATAGTTGACATTTTAAAGTGTTAGTTTAAATTAGTAGTGTGTACAGAAAATTATTATGCATGCAAATTATCTTTAGTTTAAGATTTATATTTTGGCTTAAATTGTGGCAAATGGTCGCCCCATGGATGGAAGCCTGTCTCATCAGCAAGATAATGCAGTGTGTATTTTTGGCCATCGGGCGCTATCCATGTCGAAAAACCGTCTACTATAAGCGCTTTGTTATCTCCGCCAAAATCCTTAAGTTCTGCACTCTCCTTGCGTTCAGTACCGTCACTAGTTTCAAAACTAAAATTATAAAAAAATTAATTGAATTACATATATATTATTACACATACTTTTTGTAATAGTAATAATTTATTTACACTCGTACTTTTGGCGGAAATCGAGATAAACCCTTTTACCTAAGTCCCTCTTCACGATCTTGAGACCTACTCGACCGTTTTAAAAAAAATATATATAACAATTATACTAACATTACTATGTGAACCAAATCGGCTAAAACCACTACTTCCTATATAACATCATTTTAAATTTCATCTAAATCTCTCAATTTTCAAAAAGGGCATTTTTCCAATAATAATTTATCTTTGTTCTTGAAATGTATAATATTGTGAAAAATACATACAAAAGTCAATATGTAAGATATTTTAACAAAATTAGATTAGGTTAGGTTAATAAGATGGAATTCAGTTACTAGGTCCAAGGGAGGTAGTCATCATTTAGAATGCCTGCGCTTGACGCGAATTTTAACAGACTCTGCGGTCTCACTATCGATACCTCCTCCAGTGTATACAACGTAGTCTTGCCAATGCGGGACAAGTGCACAAGAGATGCTCTATTGTTTCCCTGGTGCCCTGCTCTCGACATTTCCTGCAGTCTTCTCGATCTGACAACCTTATCCTTCGGGCGTGTGCCGCCACCAGTTAGTGACCAGTTAATATTCCCACCATCTTCCTACAGTCTCTTCTTTCAAGTGCCAATAGGAACTTTTGCACATGACTTTTGCAGTTTTCCACCCAGGTAGCTCATTCCATCGAGTTTTGATTTTCTTTAGTAAAATTAACTGAGCGTGTAGTATTGGATGTATTATAGTTTAATGCCGAAAATATGTGAAATGGTTCCACGAATCCAAAACCCATGTAATACTTACAGGTATAATGATTTTCGTTATTTCAATAAACCTATGTCCGTCTGTGTGAGTCTTTTATTTATAGAATTGCTTGAAAATAATATCTCGAGTATACCTGAATTATGTCCAAGTTTCGTGCAATCAGCGCAATTGCTTGAAAATAATATCTCGAGTATACCTGAATTATGTCCAAGTTTCGTGCAATCAGCGCAGAACTTGGCTGTCCCCAATATCCTCTAATGGTTATAAAACTAATTCAGTGCACCTAAAATATAAGTCAATAAGATACAAATTTGATGATGAACTCATTGAATTACTGGAAAAAATTTGTCCTAGTGTCAGCGCATTTCTAACCTTACATAAAGAGATAATATTGTATATCTCTCTAGTTATATCTAGCCTTATCAGCCTAAAAAAATGGTGTTTACCACATTTTATTTCCTTTTTAAAATATTTTGAACAATTCTTTTTAAAATTTGTTTTGAACACATCTTTTTTACTATTTTTTTTTTTTTTTTTTGAATAATTCTTGAAAATGTTCCAGGAATATTTAAATGTCACTTAAAATTAAAAACTAGTTCTAGAACGAAATAAAGTATTTGCATAGAAATTTATTACTTTCTTTAAGTATGAGAAAATTTGGGAACGTTCTCACACATAGGTAACAGGTTTGGTTTAATTAGGCAAGTATTGCATAACATAATCTTTGCTACTTTTTTAAATGAAAGTTTTTATTTTAATCTTTAATAGTAAAACCAGAAAATTAACACAAACAGCGTTCAAATGAGTGTTATAACCAAACATTTAAGGAGGGTATAACATAATTGTTTTATTTTTTCTTTGAATATATGTATAATAGTATTTCGAAAATATTGTATGTTATGTTCTAAACTTCTTCTTCTATGTTCAAAACCATCTTCCACACAACTAACATTTTCGAAGTCCGAGCCTTTCATAGTTTCAAAACTACTGCATCACTATTTCGACACATAAGTAATTCAAGAGTTAGTGTCGAAGATATTTTCAAATAGGTTAATAATAATTTTTCTTTCACAATAATACATTTTTTGATTTATTTTCCAATCGTTTTTTTCTCTTCATAGTGTTAGAAAAATGTTTAAAATTAGAATTTTCGAAAACCTCTATCGCCGGAGAAAAATATTATGTAACAAATGAATCTTGTTTTTTTTATTTCATATGAAATAGTTAGTACCAAGCTATTAGTAGCACCGCAATCCAACTTTTTTCTGAGATACAGTTTAATAATTTTTGTCATTGCGGTATTTTTTTAACATTGCATCGTGAAAATTTTATACAAAATTCTTCGAAAATCATATATACCATTGATTTTAAGAAAGAGATTTTAACTGTGTTGCCATAAAAAAATCACAGAATTTGTGTATTTGCACGAATTAAGCTTATTCCCGCTGAATTCAACAGCATTTTTTAACATCATGACATCACAGCTTAGAATTTTTGACCACTTGTCTTATCTGTCTTAACCATCACTACGTTAAAAAACAACTGAGGAAATAAATTTGACCGATACAAGTGTTTGTCAATGCAAAATATTTAAATATTTTTTTTTTTTTTTAACTTTTTTGCCTTCTGTTCATTGATTCGTGTAACTTCCGATTCACTACTCGTTGTACTGCCGATTGCATTTGATTCACTTTTTTTTCGTAGCTATTTTTTTACTTTGTTACCTAAAATCGTAACTATCTATTCCGATATTGTCAAAATCGTAACGCAACAGGCGTGCATTCGCCGAGTCATCAAGCGGTGCTGCGCAGCCGACAGCAATTAATCCACAGATCGTCAGGATGCTCAAATCAAACTTCATTTTATATTTTTTTATTGTATTTTTCTAAATCAATTGAAATTTATACAAAACATCCGTTAAGTTCGAGCACGTTGTGTTCTCTTTTGCGGTTTCTAACTAATGCACTATTTTTTCTTATGCTGTTTGCTTTTTATATGCATAAATGAATGCGCAAAAAATTAGATATAGAATCACATAGGTATGCATATTTAAATCACTTAATAGAGTGCCCGAAAAACTTGTATAAATACACAGTTTGCCATTTTAACGCCACGAGCTGAGAAAAAATGTGGTATGGAAGAGATGAGAGCTAACATTAGCGACAAAAGTCGCCAGTGGTAAAAGAATGCATAAAACAAATATGGAAACAATCTGCGATTTGAAAACAAGTTGGCCAATTAATTATATTTTAATGCAGTTATGTTCAAAACGAGATAGATATATTGTTTACATATGTATGTATGTACACGCGACATATATTTACTCTTCTAAAGTAGGTTAATGTTAGGTATTTCGCTTATAATTCATGAAGTCATGAATGATCCAACTTGAACAACTGGAAAGTGTGATTCTTTGTAATGGCCAGAACTCCAATGTATGGATTAACTTGCTTTGAACTTGACACAAGTGTATTGAGGGGGCTAGTATCAAGAAAGTAGGTAGATGCAGAGACGTACTACTTTGACAATTTATGTGCTTTGAAATCCTTAGCCTCGCGATCAGTTCCTCTTTACTGCTCTTTTAAACCATCATATCCTTCACTTTTTTAATAATTTCATCAGTTGAGGCACGAGACATATCTTCAACTATCTCTCGACCGTCTTTAAAGGCTTTGTACTGAATCAGGTGTACCGACTTAAGCAGCAGCTGTAAACAAACTAATTGACAGATCGCGCTCATATTTGGCATAGTAATTAAGGACAGTTCCACTAACTTAGCCAAATAACTTAATTTTTAAAATAATATTTACCCGGAAAATTTATTTACAATTTCCATGTGCTTTTTTGTCACAAAATATTTCAATGTCGCCGTGTATCGTTCCACCGCCTGCGGTATTCGCTGTTGCCAATGCGCAAAGGACCATAAATCTTCCGCAAAACCTTTCTATAGAACACTCCTAAGGCCAACTCATCTGTTGCCTCCGCACCATATAGCAGGTCGGGAGTAATGAGGGACTTATAGAGTTTGTTTTTTTTAATCGAGATGGGACCTTCGATCTTCCTCTCACGGGTCTTTTTAAGATATCTGGTCGATAATAGATTGTCCTAGTCTAAAGCCACACTGAAAAGGTCCAATCAGTTTTTTGACGGTTGGCTTCACTCTTCTATACACTATGCTTAATAACACCTTATATGTGATATTCAGGAGGCTTATCCCACGGTATTTGAAGCAGATTGTAGAGTCCCCTTTTTTGTACATTGGGTAGAGCACACTTAGGTTCCAATCATCGGACATGCCTTGATTTAACCTCATCTTGCGAAAAAGCTGATGCTAGCATCTTGTCAGTTCTTCGCCGCCGTATTTCAATAGCTCGGCCAGTAATCCATCGGTCACTGCCTCTTTTTTGTTCTTCATTCGGGTAATTGCTATTCGAACCTCATTATAGTCGGCCAATAGAACTCCATTGTCATTGATTTTAGAATGCACTTTCACTGTCGTGTCCAGCAGGCTAGAAAAGTGTTCTCTTCATAAGTTCAGTATTCTCTGAACATCAGCCACTAGATAAACACTTTGAATCGTGTAAGAGTATGCTCCGGCCAGTTGGAACTCATATCACTGCAGGGAGATGAAACTTGCTAACAACAAGTAATTCAATGGACCTCTAACTTTCCACTCTGTTTCTGGCACAAGTTTCTCTGAACTTAGTAAAACCCTGTTGATGTTTGAATTTAAACTTGCAATATATACCCTTTCTGCAGATTTATGAACTAATAAATCTACTTCAGAGAAACTATGTGAAATCATCGCACTTTATCTCCTTCAATACAATCACTTTGGATATGGCAGTTATGTTCGAAAATACGACGGAAGCTATAAATAACGGCAGAAACGTAAAATTCAACGCTTTGAGAAAACAAACTTTTTTAATATCTCTGTATATACTTCCCATATTTACTTATACATTTACCATATATAAAAGAGACATAACCAAAACCATAAAACTGGTTTGCTTTAATTTTCAGCGATTCGCTATTTTAGCTTTTCAAACTTAATAACTTTTGCGCCATCTTGCGTAGCTTTAGCTTTTAATTTATCAAGCAACCATTTACTATTTCATTATTTTTTAGTCTTATCCATTGGAACTATTTATAATTGCATATCTTTTCTATATTTCTGAAAATTGTAATACTCGTACATCTTGCTTTGCCCGATGCATCGAAAAAGATCACAAAGTTTTTCAGTTGTAGATATTTCGAATGAAACATTGCTTCTGGTTCTTTTCATAAAACTTTGCCTCTTTATTCTCTTTGCATATTTTCATTTATAAAGCTATACCTTAATTTCTCTTGTTGTCCCTAATTACACTTTAGTTTCTCTAGACTCGTGCTATTAGTAATTTGGCTTTTTAAAAACAGTTTCGAAATTTTCTTTTTCCGGTTTGCACGAAAATCAATAAAAGCTCAAAGCGTGTTGTACAACACTAAGCTATTCATTCAGCAGCTTTCCCGCAAGCTTTACATCTGTCGAATGAACGTTAATATTGAATTTTTTGTAGTTCTTCTGGGTAAATAACCATTTATTAAATGTTTAGGTCAGTCAGAATTTAAAAAAAAATCGAGTTTAAAAGCTTTATTCAATAACATTTTTAGCTCAGTAGGCGTTATTTTAGAAATACAAGTACTTGTATACACTAAAATACATGTTTTATAAATCCTCTGGGAACAAATTTGACTTCTTTTCCATACTTTTTTCCTAACGAGTTAATAAAGCTAGATATTTTTGAGAACTCTGATCTGATTAAGATAAGAGGTTACCTAAGACAACTGTTAAGTGTAATAATTAGAGCATTTGGTCTAAAACTGAAAATATGGATTGCCTAATATACGAAATTTAACCAAAAAAATAATTTTGACGAAATATTTATATCACGGGGTGTGCGTCTGGTCCCCTTCCTAATGAACTGCTAATTTTCAAAATTGGTAATATTTCGAAATTTTCGTGGACCACTTGACGTGGTTTGACCCACAGGAGATAATGTTTACATACTTTTTCTGTTCCCAATATTTCTTATAGTGATTTCCCATCCCTCTGGTCTCTACACCAAGCATTCTGAAAAATTATGAGGTTTAGTTGAAGTTGAAATTTTTCTCATCAACTCTATGTATTAAATTTAGCCTCTTCGATTGAGTTTATGTCACATACGTATGGCTTATTTGAAGATTATTTTAATATAATTTTCACTGATGGGAAGTAAAATATAGGTCTGAAACTAATTTCGTTTATAACTAATAGTATAATATTTATTTTGTGTTTACTGTATATTTTATTTGCAATCTAACTGAAGACAATTAGCAAATTTTATATATATAAGAATCATAACAGGATTGATTGTGCTCCATTGAGACTAATCAATATATTCTTCAATAAAATAGTTTGCTAATATGTTCTTAAAACTACATAAAATCTATTTGAAAGGTCTCAAATGTAAGTTCTTTTCAAGCGTCTAACATTCGCACTGTTGTCCAGTAGATTTATTGCTGATTTCGTCTTTAATAAAAAGTAAATGTAAGCTTTGAATTTCGAAGTTGCTTATATACCAAGGAACACTTACAATGCTGATATCTTTAGTAGATTTCAATGTCGGATATACTCACCGTCCCCTATAACTATATTTCATATGTCCCTACTGGTTTAAGGATTGACTTGTACAGTCGAACTTTATTTTCCAGACTGTTGTGATCGCGGATCTAAAAGCTAGTACATTTTTTGTTCTAAATTTAAGCTGCTTCAATTTATCTTTAATGCGTGTCTTCCAAGTGAGTCTTCTGTCCAAATAAAGACCTAGGTATTTGACAGTTTCCCTTTCAGGTACTGTAGAGCCATTTAATGACACGGAGTGACATTTTCAATTCTTTTTGTAAACGTTAATTGAACGGACTTCTGTGTATTTACTTTGATCTTAAAACTCTTCAACCATTTTTCGACAATATTAAATAGCTCTTCTAAATGATGTGAGGTATAATTATGATTAAAATTTGTGGCTATAAATGCCGTATCATCAGCATAAGTTGCTACTTATAAATAATTGATGATCGGCAGGTCAGCTTTATATTATATTTTCAAATGCTTTAGAGAAGGTCGCCAGTAAACTAATTGGACGATATGAAGAAAAACAGTTCTCAGGTTTATTAGGTTTCGGAATCATTTTTATCTTAGCACATTTCCATTGACTTGGGTAGTGGACGAGTCAAATAATAGAATTGTAGATATAAGTAAGCAAACTGATACAATTGTGAGGTAGATGTCTCACAGTAAGTTCTACAATTTTACCAAACTCAATCAACTTTTTAATTTTTATTTTCTTAAACTCAATTGTTATTTCTTTAATAACAATTTTTCGAATAGGCAGACTCATCTGGCAAGGCGATTCTAGAAACTATTGTTTTTTTTAAGAATTTTTTTTTTTTTTTTTTTTTTTGTTTGCAAAGGCGGGATTTTTTTTAAACAATTGAACACTGTTATCGTTTATATATATTTAAAGTTGATAAATGAAATTTTTCGGTGACAATGTGCCCATTTGTTGGCACAGCTATAGTGCCGATAGTCCTTTATTCTTACACGTTTTGCAGTGAGCATGGTAATTAGGTGATGGTTCATCTGCAATCAAATAAAAGAAGAGTTTTTTTTTTTAATTTAAATCGTAACGCCGCATATGTATGAAGATTTACTGAAAAGATCCATTTTTGTGGGTATAAAAATTCAGTTTTTTTATTCCTAAAAAAACTCTTGTTTCAAATAAAATATCCTTCGTTCAAGTATGAGGCATTGTAGTTTTCAAGTCGCCAGTAAAAAATTAGATCGATGGGTCCCACGGTTCTTAATAAAACATTTAGTTCGGAAGATTTGAGATAATGGCGTTTAAAGCGGTCGACACAGCGGTCGGGCGCTGCTGACAGCTGTACCTTTGGTTGTAGTTCTCAGATCTCTATGAAATTCGGAAGAAATAATTTTGAAAGTATATACTTTAAGAAAATGCAACAAAAAATATCGATTTTTTCAACCCACACAAGTGTATATAACTCCTTAAATATTTGGTTGCCTTCCACAGATAAAATTCAGGATTGTCTGCGTGGGGATCCAGATTCCTTAGATATTCTGCAGTTTCTTGGTCTTTTATTTCTTGTAATTTGCAACTAACGATTTGATGCCTTGTTTAAAACTCGTTTGCCAAGAGGGCTTCGACTTATTTGCCACTTTTTCTTGAGTATTTTCTTTTCTTTGATCAGGACCTCGACTTATTTGCCACTGAAGTTAAAAGAAACCCCGCTTCATGGATAGCAATTATAAGTTTTCCACTGCTAAGTCAATATCATCGACAGTATTTAAGATTTTCAAACTAGCTCGATTTTCAAGGCAGTTTCTGAATGATATAGGTATTTTGCATTTTTCCATACTCGACACATTAGTCCCAAACGTTACTATTATTGGCGAATGATCAAAGTTTAAGTCAAAGCTCTCTTTGAAGTGAAGTAGGTGTTGTGATATGCCTTTCTTTCGAAGATGTTTAGGCCAGTATATGAGTTAATAAGATGAGATGGCGATTTTGTCGCATGAGGAAAGTTGAATTCTTTCACAGGATTTTTAAAATAAAGTTTTGCCAATACCGAAAGGTATTTCCCCAGCTTTGATCCCAGCAAGTTGCTGGGGTATGAAGTCTTCGGCTACGTCCGAACTTAGCACTTTTTAAGTCGTTGAAGTATTAGCAATAAAATTTGTTGTTTACCGTAATATGTTATCCATGAATTTTACCGCTCATATACATACATACAAACAAATTAAATAAGCATTGGCAGTTTATTCTTGAAAATGCTCAAAACATTGAACATTTTTAATATGTATATATATGCTGTTTTCAATTACATACCATAGTACAATTAACATTTAGACATATATGCTATAACTCTATGTATATTCATATACTTATTTATGTACAAACTTATGTACTTAGTGTATTCATCTGCAAACAAGTAATCATGTAATATGTATATGTATGTATTCATGCGACAGGCGTCTACACCAATTCAGCTATTTTGCCTTTGTGATAATATTACTGTAGGAAATGCACCAGATATTTACGTATGCGATTTCCATAAGTTATTACAATTCGCCTAAATTAGTTTAAATTTACTTCTTCTTTATTAGTTTAACAAATGTGCCTATTAATTCATTCATTTTTTTTTTCTTTGAAAAACTATACTAAAGGGAGTCGAAAGCTCTTATAACAAAAATATTTGTTGTAATAAGCGCTTTAATCGGTTAATGCCACATATTATAAAAATAACTAAAATTTAATAGTTTCTGCTGCGAATATAAATATTAAGTCTATAAAAATAGAAATAGTTAATTGTTAACAACAAAAAAATATTTTCAACCATAAACAATCTTTTCAATTCCTTTTCTCAATAATCCGTAGCTTTTAAGCTGCATACTTAAAAATAACAAGCTGTGTGACGGTATAAAGTACATTAGTAGTTAAACAATTTCATTTACTGCGACAATAAATCACGTCCTCACTCTCAGTAGAGTTCTCTCTATGCTCAGCCTAACGCTTGACACCGAATAAATTTGGTATTGATTTGATTTTCTTACGCGAACAGTTCAAATAATCTTTATACATATCCGAGCGCAAATAACGCGAATACGAATCACTCTTCATGAGGTGATAGACATGCGCAGCGGCCACGTCGAAACACCAGCGATTCGGCCCATTCACCGCGTTGACCGCCTCACGTGCCAATTCCACTGATTTCGAGTCCACATTCACCGGACAGGGTGCATCGGGTGCGAGAAACTCTTGCCAGATTTTGTGTATTGCTTCTTTGATTTCAGATTGTGGTAGTGTTTTCATCTGTTGCACCGACTCCCAAAACCTGTACGATAGAAGAGCGCATATTGTTAGTAGTAATATTTTTGGCGGCAATTTATTACTGTTTACTCACTTTAAATTCTCGCCACTGTATTCCTTTTCGAGAAATTTGGTGAATTGCTCACGTCCAACGGGATCGTTTAGTAGCTCACGTAAACTGAAGCCCCAACGTTTTACATGACGCAAAGGTACTTCTTTTCTGTAGATGAGAAATTATTATTATTATTATTTTTGTTTTTGTATTTAGGCGAATATTCTTACGAAATTTTCAGATGTTATTTTCCAAAAAGATCGGACAAGTATGTGATTTAGCTGCCATATAAACCGAGCGATCAAAATCAAGTCCTTTTATATAAAACTTTTTTATTTGACAAGATATATATTATTTTCCAAACCACCCCCACAATCTCTGAAGAAATTGTTAACATCGGACTATAGCTACCATACAAACTGATCTATCAAATTAAATTCCTTGTTTAGAAAACTTTTTTATTTGAAAATATATCTTCAAAAAATTTTTCAAATGTCGTTTTCCAAAACACGGCAATAATATCTGAAGAAATTGTTAACAGCGGACAAGTATTGGATATGGTTACCATACAAACCGATCGATGAAAATTAAGTCCTTATATAGAAAACTTTTTTATTTGGCAAGATATCCTCACGAAATTTGGCAGATATGATTTTCCAAACTACCGTTACAATCCTTGAAGAAATTGCTAAGATCGGACAAGTATTGGTTATAGCAGCCATACAAACTGACCGATATAAATCAAGTTAAACATTTTTTATACCCTTTTTGCTATGAGAAAGTGACCTGTGAAAGGTATTATAGCTTCGGTTGACCCGAAATTAACGTGTTTTCTTGAAAATGTTGAAAGTGGTCCATATTCCCCCTAATACCGATACGAAAAATATATTGATTACTTCCGAACTAAACTAATCATTTCCGATAAACCTTATTACCTAACTATACCTATAATACCACAATCACTTTTATCTCAACACCCTTAATTATATAAGTATGGTACTTACGAGTTACGTTCCGCATCCCACATTTCAGTGCTGTCCGTTTGCCAAGGATTTGGCAACTCGGGTGATGTTATAAAGTAATCAAATTCATTGTATTGCTCGTAGTAGGCAACCAAACTGTGTTATAAATGAACAAAATTTGTTATTTAAACACCAAACCACTATACATACATATATCTGAAGTGAGTATTTCAATATGACTTACGCTTCGGCTGCCTTTGACACCTTTATTGTGCGCCGCTCGAGCTTTTGTTTGCGCAAACCAATCACGCGCGTCACTTGCTCGACGGGATTCTTGGCCACAGCACCGCCGGAAGTGCCGCAACCGTGACCGCCACGTCGATATGCTTTCTTAATGTCGATTTCGGTTGTATTTACACAGCCTGGCATTGGTCGGTGCACATCCCAGAAGGCGCGCTCCTGTGAGTCCAATACTTTGCGCTCGAGCTTATCACGTTTTTTGGCCACTTTGCTTTGTGACTCCGCCTGTGATAACGTTAATAGCAATTATTCAAAGGAAATGTCACATTTATGTGTACTACCAACCTGCATGAATATGAACTCCCATTTGCGTGAGAACATCTTCTGTAGTTTGGCTAAGTTTTCCGCCTCGTAATCGGCCAATTCCAGTCGGGTTTTGTTCTGCATCGTGCGTTTGCACAGATACACGGCATAATCTGTGTTCTCAGGCTCCCAGCAATTTGATGGCCAGAAGTAGGGTGTTTGAAATCTGTGTGAAATTGAACGAATTCTCATATTTAAATTTGTTAAAATCCAATTTCTTCTCACCTGTAAAAAGTGCCATCGTTTTTCACCGTCAACTGATGATCATCGATGGGGAAAATGTAGCCATGTGATGCAAGCAAATGCGCAAAGTGCAATGCTTCAGTAACATCTTCAACATCTAAGTTCTTTAGTATCCAAGCGACTAAATCAGCACCGGTAAAGACCGACGGCACTTTGCTCATAAACGCTTTGACAGTGCGCACCGCCACACCCGTAGATTCTGCTTGCATCTTCTCAATAATTGCTTCCATCTGCGGGTTTGCAAGAAAGCCATACTACAGATTATGTTATAATTTTTTTAGTAATGCGAATTTGCTTGCTTAATTTGAAATTAATATGGATTTTATGTAACATAAAGAAGCAGTAAAATATTAGAGATTATATCTGTTCTCTGTAATTGCTTCATCTAAAGATGTCTTCGGGGCATACCGAGAAATTTTACACATTGAATACCGCATATGTTTATGTTTACTCTAACAGGGTTATATATACTATATATATTTTATTGCAAGAAATTGTATCGTTCGTCGGTACTAAGCGATAGGGAGCAGTAAAATTTGACATTGCATAAGTTACTCATACCACCCGTTGTCCTTAATAGGAGCATATAGCCATACAAACGTATGTATGAATGTGTATAGTATATGACATGTTCTATAATAATTGTAAGGAAGTTTGGTTCAAATTAGCTATTTTGTTAAGCGAATAATATAAAATACTTTGCGAATCAATAGACAATGTTAATCGTTGATAAAAATTAATTGAAAGTAACGTGGCGTATGAGTAACGTCCTTGTATTGAAGTCACCCAAGCAGATGCTTATAACAATCAGAAAAAAATAAAAAACATAGCGTTGCATTAGACTATTTCAAACAATCGCTTTAATGTTAATATATTGGGTAGTCGAAAATTTCTTTTCGTACTTTGTCAATAGATGTCGTTGCAGTATATCTCCAGTGAAGTTGAAAAAAGTTTCAGCTGATGAAGGATGCATCTCGCTCTGGTCGACCGTTCGTTGAAAAAGTCGATGACATTATGGAAAAGATTGTCCATGATTGTCACAAAAGCAGCCATGACATCGCTAAGGAACTTAACATTCATTATTAAACTATTTTGAACCATTTGAAAAGGGCAAGTTGCAAAAAGAAGCTCGATGTTTGTCTGTGAAAAACTTAATGGACCGAATTAACATCTGTGATTCTTTGCTGAAACGAAATGAAATCGAACCATTTCTGAAGCGAGTAGTAACAGGAGACGAAAAGTGGATCAAATATGACAATAATGTGCGAAAAAGATCTTGGTAAAAGCGTGGTGAAGCTCAACAAATACTCGCAAAGCCAGGATTGACGTCTCGAAAGGTTATGCTGAGTGTTTGGTGGGATTGGAAAAAGGAATTATGAGCTGCTCCAGCCTAGTCGAACGATTGATTCTACATTTTACTGTCAACAACTGATGAGATTGAAGCAAGTTATAGAAAAAACGGCCAGAACTAACAACAGACAGGGGTTCGTCTTCCATTAGGACAACGCTAGACCACACACATTTTTGATGACTCGGCAAAAACTAGGAGAGCTTGGCTGTGAAGTTTTGATGTATCCACCATATAGCTCTGACCTTGCACCATCGGACTACCATTTGTTTCGGTCAATGCAGAACTCCCTTAATGGAGTAAAGTTGGCTTCAAGAGAAGCCTGTGAAAAACTTGTTGCCGTTTTTCGCCGAGAAAACAAAAAAGTTTTACACTGATGGAATGTCTTTGGCGGAAAATGGCAAAAAGTGGTCGCCCAAAATTGTACATATTTCGTACATTGAAGTTCATTATAAATACAAAAAATAAATAAGTTGTAGTTTGATCAGAAATACGAAAAGACTTTTTCAACTACTCAATATATGAGGTCACTATTCCCGTTAGCATGTAGAAATCTCTCAAAATAGCTATAGATTGAAGTATTTTCAAACACTATAGCATTTGTCCAAACTTGTAGTGACAATGTTTGTCGTCGCGGGAAATAGGTTTCTAAGCAGCGTTTCACCGTCTAACTTATTCTATAAGAAACAAAGCAGGTGACGTGTTTTAAAAATTTTAAATTTTAAAAATTAGTCATTCTTTTTGGAAACCAGTTGTGAAATAAGGGATAATAGTTTTGTTTAAGTAGATGGAATTATGAAGAAAATTTCAAATATGCTGGAAATGGCAATGCATAATTATACACATTTACTGTTGCCTTGTTTAAATTATTGAAATTATGTTCTTTACTTTCATGACAATTGCAAATTGGGCTAAAGTTGTGTATTGCTTTTGATTTTAGTAAAACTAGTTAGTTACTAATGAAGAAACATAAAAAAAATTGAGAGGCGGTCTATTTCAATATCATCGTTAATTCAATTAATGCAATAAATTTTCATCTACGAGCGGCGCTAGTCTCTAATACCTGCTGGCAATTCCAGAGCCAAAATTTACGTTGACACCCAAATAGCAATCAAGGCAATAACCTCGTATAAAATTTCTTTTCGGATATTTCAATATTGAGAAAGTATTATGTTCTGGAAGGACTCTTGAAACCGATATGGATAAACCATAGCCCTTGGCTAATGCGAATCGTCGAATAAAAACTCAAGTGATTGCTGAAGGATTCGTTTTTGATATAACGTCACAAGCACATGAAACGTCTGGGAAGATATTAGATTCGAAGCATTACATATGGATTCCTTATGTTCTTACATAACGGTATTTGCTTCGTCGCATTAACGACTGTGATTTGCTTATCAAACGCCTAAGAAGTGATTTCATTTTTTGAAGTCCATTAATACTGGCGACGAAAGATGTTGTTTACTCGTACAAGAATGTAATGCGCAAAAGATCATTGTCTAAAAAGGATGAACCAGCTGAAACCGCTTCGAAGGCCGATTGTTTCCAAAAGAAGGTTATATTGTCTGTTTGGTTGGATTTCAAAGGGATCGTTTAGTTTGAACTTATGCTCGATAATATTACAATGATGTACGGTGATTTGGTTTAATCTAAAACTCCAGCCTAAGAGTGGAACAAAGCCTTCAAAGACAGTCGAGATATCGTTGAAAACATACCTCATTCTGGACGACCATCGACCTCTTCAACTCATGAAAATATTAAAAAAGTGAAAGATGCGATGCTTGAAAATTGTCAGGCAAGGTTAGGTAGAAGGCAAGAGAGCATCGGTTTAAACAAAAAATAGCGAATTTGGGCTTTTTTCGACAGTTTTTCGTAGAAAAATATAGTAAGATTTCAAAAAAAAAAAAAACAAAAAAAAATGGAACTAGATATCTTTAAAAATCTTCCCTTGAGAGGAGAAACCATTTTGAAAGACACCATTCTGAGAAAAACGCGTTTAAAGATTGGAATCGCTATGTTCCCCTCTCTGTTCCCTTTCTACAAGAAACGCTGTAGGGACCGTAATAGTTTTAGTTTAGATTTCAAAATTTAATGGAATGTTTAGTATAATATCCATTAATGCCAACAAAAAAAATCGATTTCTCGAAAATTTCACACTGGGACGACCCCTTAAGACAACCTTGATCGTCCGAATTCCGATCCCACATTCATGGAGAGCATTATAACTGTCGATGAGACATGGACTTATGAGTTGGAAATAAAACAAGTCAACAATTATCGGTGTGGAGGAAAAAAAACGAGCCGAAACCAAAAAAGCCACGCCAAAGCCGCTCAAAAATTAAGATGAGGCTCATTGTATTTTCGATACTCCTGACGGAGGGACAGACGGTCAATAGAGAGTTCTATTTGGACGTGTTGAGGCATTTCCATGAGAACATCTGTCGAAAACGGCCGGAGTTGTAGAAGAAAAAATTATGGATTTCTTCATGTGATTTTTTCTTGTTACCCAAATGGAAATTTCTGCTTCGTGGAACTCGTTTTCAGTCGACCGAAGAGTTTAAACAAAATTCACTGAAGGAGCTGAAGGCCATTCTAAAAAGTGTTTATGAAAAGTATTTCGAGAACTAGAAAAATCGTTGGCATCTTTCTATTACAACTGGTGGGAATTACTTTGAAGGCGATAAAATAAATATTGATGAATAATTAAATATTTTGCGTTTTATTTACATTTTTCGGGTACCTTTTTGTCAAAAAAATATTGGTGTGTTGAAGAAGGAATTCGTTTTAGAAAAAGAAAACACATGTTTCTTTTAAGTATTTCCTGTGTGTGATTAGACGTATTAAGCACCGAAAATCTTTCTACTATCTACTGAGGCATACGAACTCATATCGTTTTCTATTGATAATTTCACTTAGAAGACACTACCTATGCATGTGCACACAACAATTTCATTTGGTGAATTGTCACGGGTTTTGATAAAACTGTTGCATAGTATAACTACACGCTGCTACAAATAAGCAGCTAATATCCGCTTAAACACTACCACCAACTGTTCAATAAAACATTTGTGACTTTTTATATTGTCGCTTTTTGATTACCTTTTTGTACACCAGAATATTGGGCGCATCTTCGTTGCGACGCTGTTGTGGGTGATTTAGAATGGCGCCAGTGGTGAGTGAAGGCTTCGCACCAGGCAGCGCAGTATGGGAGCTGTCCGCGCCGCCGCCGCTGCCACTGCTGGCCGACGATTTCCCATGTGGAGCGCTTTGCTGTTGCTGCTGCTGATGATGTTGATGATGATAGTGACTGTTGCTCACACCCAAACCGGCATTGGCAGCACTATTGCCACTGCCATTGCCAGTGATGCCACCCACGGCAGCCGGCGTAGACATGCTGGTCACACTGCTGGTGCTGTTCGTACTCGAAGTGCACGTGCTATTGCTTGTGGTGCTGTTGGCGCTGTTGGCGTTGTTCATGTTGAAATTCACCTTTGGCGTTGACGATGATGATATTGGTGATGATGTGGTGGTGGTGCTGGTGGATGCTATTGTTTTGCCGCTTGCAACTGTGGCGGTGGTTGCAACGCTGATGCTTGCTGCTGTGTGTGTTGTTGTAGTGCTTGTTTTAGTGTTATGGTTTTTGCTGATGTTTTCGCTTTTGTCAACAACATTTTCATTTATTGTGACACTAGTGGTGTCTGTAACGGTAGTGATTTCGTTACATTTGGTGGCCACTGCCGCTTCAACGCCTGCAGTTGTTTTCTCTGTTTTTGTTGTTATAGCAGTTGTTGGTGCAGGCGCTTCCACAGCTGTTGCTGTTGGTGTTGTTGCTGATATATTTGCTGTATTCGTAGATGTGGCAGGCGGTGGCGCAACATCGGGCGTAACCACCGTTTTGGGCGTTGCTCCTTGCGGTGTGGTCGGCGTTACCGGTGTGGCCGGTGTTATTGTTGTACATATAGCTGCTTCAGCGGCCGTGGCAGGCGTCGCAGCTGTTGAGGAGTCATCCTCGCTCGCCAATTCAATCGAAATTGTCACACTTGTCAACTCTAATGGTTTCATATTTGTTGTAGTTGTTGTTGTGATTGCGATTTTTTCCGGCACTTCATTACAATTATCGCCGCTCGTTACTTTGCTTGCTGCAAGCGTTTGCGCCGCAAGCTCACCATTGTCACCACCCTCAAGCGCTATGCGTTGGCGGTGGCCCATCTCTTCGCCCTCAATAGGACTGCTTGCACTGGCGGCGGCGCTTTCGGCTGCCGACTTGGCAGCCAAGACGATTGAAGTTTGCGTTTTGTCCACCTCTGAAGTCATTGTTACCATTTTTTCATTGATTAGGAGTTATGGTGCTTGAGATTTCGCCGCCGCACAAGTATACAAACTAGCTATGTATGTACTAGTATATACTTATATATATATACATATAACCGAAAAAACTTCAATTCCTTTCAATTACTTATCACCGTTAAAATCACTTTCCATTTGTGTTTCGTTTGACAGTCTACACGAAGACATTTACCGATTTGCAGCGCTGGGGTTTGTACGAAATACACGCTTCGATAACGGTTATACGCCAAATGACAGTATGAACACCCCGCCGCCAACCGACCGAACGACCGACCGAACGACCGACCGACTGTCGCTACAAGGTGCACAGAGGGCAGTAAAAGCTAAAAAGGTCAGACCGAACTGCCGTTATCGGAGTTGTAGCACTCGAACTTACACGCCACTTATCTACCTACACGCACCCACATACATACGCACACACATACGTAGCTACCCTCTCTGAGTGCGCACACTTAAGCCATTTTTTATTTGATATTTATTTTTATGACCGTTGCTGTTGCATTTGTTGTTGTTGTTGCTGTTCAAAACAGCGGGGTTGGGTCGCGAGTAATTGCTGTGCTCTCTGCGTCAGCTACCTTTCACTCGGCACTGTTCATACACATATATATACTTTCTTCCTTTTTCCTTACGCACTCGTAGAAATTTTTCCGTATAGCAAATTATCTGCAGTCGAATTTGTATTAACTCAACCGTATTCGCACTTTCAAATTGTTAACTTTGAATTTATTATTTAGTAATGCGTTTTGATTTCCATATTATTTCTCATTTTAATACACAAAAGTTGACTGTTGTACCAAAATTTCTAGAGTTATGTATTAATATGTTGCACCGTTAGATATTTCCTCCTTTGCACGCCACAAATAAATTCCAAATGTCACTTTGCCACTCGAAGCTGCCTGACACTGGCACTGGCAATGGCACACCGCCACTACTCGTGCGCTCAGTTCACTCGCTTACTCGTTTCGGTTGGCATTCGTTAGCTCGTTGGTGGCGCTCCTTTCGTGTCAGTGGTTCGTTACAATTTGCTCATCGTTTATTAATGCCGATAAAGTTATTTTTGTAGTTTTCCTTTGTTGTTGCTGCCAATTTTATGGTATGTGCTTCTTTGAAGTGTCTTGCTTCAATGGTTTGCTCTCTGGCAACTTTCATGTTCTCTACTCAGTTGACTGCTTTCTGTTCCCATTTGAGCATCGGCTCTCAGTTTCACCATTAGCACTGTCAGCAGTGTTGCCACTAACTGTCATTTGTCAGTGAATTTATGACTCACATAAAGTTATTAAAAGATATAAACCACTTTTGTGTCAGGCGAGTTAGTCTCGGTTGATCTTGTAATGAACCTTCAAGAAGAGATAAGCTGAGGAGCCCGATTCTAGATATAAAAGCTCTTCCCAAAAATATACATATGCACATACGAGAACTTCTGCTACCAGTTTTGATGTTTTTATTTTTTGTATAGGTTGTGGATACTTTTGTTTAAAATTTATATATGAAGTTACCTAGATTCAGATACGAGGTGGGTTCAGAATATAAAATTTCGTGGGTTTGGATAGTCCAATTATCAATTTCGTTTATTTGATTGTTATACAAGTACATGCTATTGAAATACTTGCTTACTGCATTTGTAGAAAGTACTGCAATTGTCTGTCGTCAGGGAATTGCTGGCTATAAACAAGAATTAACGGATGCCCTATTTCCGGAAATGAAGTGAATCTTAAATGGTCGTCGTTTTACAAGCAGAGATAGAAAAGCGCATCGATGAAAGAGCGAATATCCAAAAGACAGAGTTTGAAAAGTGAAATATTCTGAAAGCGACGACTTTAATGTAGACGATTGAGTAAATATTTATGGATTATCAAAAAAAATCGCTATTTTTTGAACATTTCTCTTATAAATTTTGAGGTTACCCACTTAAAAAACAACTCAGAAACTTCTAATTTAATGTGGAATTTTATTATCATTCGGAAGAACATTCTTTGGCTTTTATTTTTTTAAATTGTCTCTTTCAAATGTTGGCCGCGGCTACGTCTAAGATTGTCTATCCGTTAAGCCTAATTTTCGGTGACTCGTTCGAGCATTTTGACTATTAATAGGCAAATGACACGCGTGATGTTTTGCTCCAAGGCCTGAATCGACGCGGCGTTGTTCGTATAGACTTTAGATTTTACATATCTCCACAGAAAAAGTCCAATGGTTCGATATCACACGATCTTGGTGGCCAATCGATCGACCCAAAACGTGAAATTATCTGCTGACCGAACTGATCTCTATGTAAATCCAATGATTGATGCGATGTGTGAGAGGTGGTGTTGTCTTGTTGAAACCAAATGTCGTCGAGATCACGAGTTTCAATTTCAGGCATGGCGCGATAACGGTCGCTATTCACGCTTTTGTTCTCGGTATCATTTTTGAAGAAATATGGACCGATGGTTCCACCGTTCCACAAACCACACCAAACTGTAGTTTTTTCTGGATGAAATGGTAGCTTTTGAATTTCTTCAGGTTGCTCTTCATTCTAAATGCGGCAATTTTGCTTGCTTACATACCGATAAAGCCAGAAATGGACCTCATCGCTAAACAAAATTTGTCATAAAAATGTCGGATTTTCTTGGAATTTTTCAGGATCCTATAGAGCGAAGCGATGTCGCTTTGAAAGGTCGAGCGGCTTCAGTTGTTGCACAAGCTGTATTTTGTACGCTTTAAATTTAAAATCTTGATGATCAATGCGTTGTTCCACACGTCAGTCCGAGTGGTTTGCGAGCGGCGCCGATTCGACTCTTCACGGTTTTTGTGTACACTCTTAGCAACGGCTGCTATTGGAAAAAGTACCTCCACTTGGATCACCTGTTGTATGTATATAACGGTTTTTCAATAAGGACACTACAAAAGTAAACCGATAGGGACAGCAAACGACGCCATATCTTGCCCGCTCTTTTGACTTTTCTCTTGAGTAATGTTCGCCATTTCATCATGAAAAAATATACGATCCAACAACGAGTAGGAACTTTAAGACCGCTACGTCCCATTTATGGTCGTCGTAATCGTCCTGTCAGATCAACAATTGAGCGTCTAGTGGAAAAATTTTAATTCACAGGCATAGTACAAAATGTTCTCGTGAAAGTGGGACAGAGAAGTGCCCGTAGTATCCAGAATATTGGTACCGCTAGCGCATCAATTGAGGAAGACCTCAATCAGTTTCAACACGTCATTCTCAAGCGTTAGGCATCGTTGTGACGAATTTTGCGAAAAAATCTTGGCTTACATCCTTACAAGATCAAATTGACGCAAGAATATGAAGCCGTTTGATCACCATAATCGTCGTATGATGATCCGGATTTTCATCGAAAAATCATCTTCAGCGATGAAGCTAATTTCTGCCTTAATGGCTTCGTCAATTAAAAAATATGAGTCACCAGTACATCCCGAAAATATTACTGTTTGTTGCGGTTTATGGGCCCGCGGCGTCGTTGGGTCGTACTTCTTCCGTGATGATCAAGACCGGCAGGTTACTGTGAACGGGAGTCGCTACCACTCAATGATAACCGAACATTTTTGGCCAGAATTGGAAGGTATGAACTTGGACAATATGTTTCCAACAGGAGGCCCAACAAGCCACACAGCAAAAGTCACAATTGTTTTATTGAAAACCAAGTTTATCTCGTGTTATCTCACGAAATGACCCATTCAATTGGCAGCCTCGGTCCTGCGATTTGACGCCATTAGACTATTTCCTGTGGGGCTACGTCAAGTCCATGATCTATGCCAACAAGCCAGCGACGATTGATAAACTTCGTACAGATATCGAACGTGAAATTGCAGCAGTATCGGCCGATTTATGCTTGAAAACCGTGGAAAATAGGTTAGCGTCTGGACTTCTGCAAGCGTATCCGTGGTGGCCATGCAAAATAAATGGAGTTCCATACATAAAGAATTTCATTGATATCCCAAACCGTTTTTGTTTTATTACAAAAAAAAACTTTTGTAGCGCTCTTATTGAAAAAGCCGTTACATAGTTTAAAAAAAATAAAATCTTTTCATTACTGAAGTTTTCTGGTACACGTCCAATTAATGTTTAGATTTGTGGTTAAGTTGAGAACGAACTTAAATACTATGGATTCCTTCAAAGAAGTTTCTTAACTATATCACAAGCAACGAACTATCACTCTGCAGATAGTAAAACTGCCATCTTCAAGTGAGATCCTATTTATGTATGTCTCAAATATGTACTTAAACTGCTAAAATAAAAATAAAAATAGTTTTTCTCTGATTCGAATTTGAAGCTATCTGAACTTTGGTCGTATGCAGAGGATTGATTAATAAAATTATCAATGCTAGTGATTTGGAAATCAGTTTAAAAATAGTTTTACTTTGAGGTCATGCTTTTGAGTACTCAAATAATTTGGAAATATTACTCAATATTAAAAAAAAAACAAATTTAGTTTTTCTATTTTTATTAATTTCTGGAAAACTAAATCTGGTAACACATCAACAATTACCGTTGCATACAATTCTCATTGATGTATGTGCTAAAAAATGTCCGTCTCTGGAACTGAATTTTACGCTCTCTTTCACACGTTTCATTGAAGCGGAGAGCATTGGGCAAGCAAACTAGTGGTGCGCATGCGTCATTTGGTGGGCCTAGGACAAAAATAGCATAATTGGCATGAAAGGATGACTAAATGACTAACTGATTAATTGAAGCGGAATGAAAGAATGGTCAAGTGGATGACTGATTACCGCTTCGTTGGTTATGTCGCTGATGTTAAGTTCGAGTGACTGCAAATGGTTGGGCGACCAAACACGGATGGGTGTGCTAATGTTTGATAAGCCCATTACCACAAATATGTTTTTGTTAATATTAAGTAGTGGTTTCTGTGTATGCAGATATTTTTGGGCGTGAGGATTTTAAGTACTTCCAATATATTAATGTCACTATGCCCCGTTACCCAATTAATACCAAATTATGTATTTTATGTACTTTTGTGATATCAACAAAGTTGTTGACTACTTTTAGGTGGATTTATAAATATGTAATATATTTCTTTCTGATTAAAAATACTGTTTTTATTTTGGTTTTCGAGATAAAAATTAAAATTTGTTTGAAGGCTATAAATTATTATTTTCTAGATATAACGTGATCACATAACGGTATTGGATTGTATATTGGCAGATAATTGTCGTTACTCTTTCATTAGATACCTTAACGGCCCTATTGGTTCAACAATGTGAGAGTTATTCAATGAAAGTGATCGACATGACATGATGTGCTATGTTCCGAGTTTCAACAAGTTAACATCTCATACTTTAAAGCTGTTAAAAAATCCTTTGTAATTCATTTATTGAAGGCCAGAAATCAATATTTTGTAGATTTAAGGAGACCGAATAACGGTATTGGATTCAAAATTTGTGGAATGTCGCAGAAAACGTTACCCTTTCATGTGATACCTCAACGACCACGATCGTTCTATAAATATGGGTGTTATCGGATGAAAATGGCCGACAGTCGGTTCTACGCGTCTGATACAAATCTCCAATTTTGCCATCAGAGAGGAAAATTTCCGTTGCACACCAAAGTGTAAGTAAATTCACAGAACCCACACCAAAATGATAATCACAGAAATCACCTCCTTATTGCAAAGACCATGTATTTTTTTTTTGTAAAAAATAGAAGTATGTGCCAAAATAGAGATTATCAAAGCAAAAGTTGCAGTAGTGTGTTTTATTTAACTATTTTTAATTGAAAATTATGTAAGTATGCACACAATTTTATTTTAGCAAATTTTCATTTATTTTTCCCATATAATTTTTTTATGATTTTAAATTATACAATTTCTATAAATTTTTTGAAACTCCTCTCAAATCCCATTAATTTGACACCAAAATCATTAAAATCAGTTAAGATTTTCCGAAATTACGAAGAATCCTTATTTTACTTCAATTTTCCAAAACTCCTTTCAAATCCCTTTGCTTTGACACCAAAATCATCGAAATTATTTAAGATTTGCCGGAATTACGAAAAATCCCTATTTTCCTTCAATTTTCCAAAACTCCTTTCAAATCCCTTTTATTTGACACCAAAATCATCGAAATCAGTTAAGATTTGCCGGAATTACGAAAAATCCCTATTTTCCTTCAATTTTCCAAAACTCCTTTCAAATCCCTTTTATTTGACACCAAAATCATCGAAATCAGTTAAGATTTGCCGGAATTACGAAAAATCCCTATTTTCCTTCAATTGTCCAAAACTCCTTTCAAATCCCTTTTATTTGACACCAAAATCATCGAAATCATTTAAGATTTGCCGGAATTACGAAAAATCCCTATTTTCCTTCAATTTTCCAAAACTCCTTTCAAATGCCTTTAATTTGACACCAAAATCATCAAAATCGGTTCAGATTTGCCGGAATTGCCACAAATCCCTATTTTCCTTCAATTTTCCAAAACTCCTTTCAAATCCCTTTAATTTGACACCAAAATCATCAAAATCGGTTCAGATTTGCCGGAATTGCCACAAATCCCTCTTTTCCTTCAATTTTCCAAAACTCCTTTCAAACCCCTTTTATTTGACACCAAAATCATCGAAATCATTTAAGATTTGCCGGAATTACGAAAAATCCCTATTTTCCTTCAATTTTCCAAAACTCCTTTCAAATCCCCTTTATTTGACACCAAAATCATCGAAATCAGTTAAGATTTGCCGGAATTGCCACAAATCCCTATTTTCCTTCAGTTTTCCAAAACTCCTTTCAAATCCCTTTTATTTGACACCAAAATCATCGAAATCATTTAAGATTTGCCGGAATTACGAAAAATCCCTATTTTCCTTCAATTTTCCAAAACTCCTTTCAAATCCCCTTTATTTGACACCAAAATCATCGAAATTGGCCATGATTTGCCAAAAATACGAAAAAGTCCAATCTGGTCACCCCAGCACACGGCGGCGCAAACAAAATTTTCATTTCACCAAATCGCCACATTGCACCAGGCACCCATAATCGCCCAGTAGGTAGCTGCCGCGAAAAAAATATTTTTTTCTGTAGCCTACCTCAAAGGCGCTTTATGAACTGCGTTGTCGGCATATGCAGGACAACCGGAACTGAAGGCTGATGCCACGTTTACGTGAATAACTTCCATAATTCAGCACCGATTTCCATCATTTAAGCACCAAATGAAAGGGCAAGCGTGCAGCTATACAATCAATTACAAACAAATGATTACAAAGTGTAAATAGAAGATATATTTTGAAGCAAATGTATCGAAGCAACTGTATGATAAAAACCCGAAAATTACATATTCATAAATGAGGATGAAAGGATCTTCGTGTTACCGATCACGAGAAATACGTTTCATAAGTGTATTTTGTCAACGGCAACATTTCAACTTCAACACATTCGTAGTTGATGCATAATTTTGAATAGCTTCTTTCTAGCTAAATTGCCAATCTTTTATAACAGATGAAAGCAAGTGCACAATATTTATGTTTTCTAGAAGCGATCACCTTTCATTTACCATCAACAGCATTGAAATCGGCTGAGTTTTACCAAAGTTATAGCGAATATGCGATCGTTATGCATTAATACTGCATTATCCACAATTTCCTGTTTTGAGTGCGCGATAAGCACTTTGGAAAAACTCAACCGATTTCAATGATTTTGCTGGCAAATGAAAGGTGATCGCTTCTAGAAAACATAGCCTTAAGCACTTGCTTTCATCTGCAACGTAAGCATGGCAATTAAGCTAGGAAGAAACGATACAAAAACAAGCAATAAATACGAAGGGGTTCTTGTTGAAATGTTGTCGTTAACAGAATATACTAATGAAGCGTAGTTCTAGCGAATGGTACCAGAAAGACCGTTTCATCTTATTTTCTAAGTAAGAAATTTACAGTTTTTCTCATAAACATACAATGATACATTTGATTCACAAAATGTCTTCTATTTGTGGTTTGTTAACATTTGCTTGTATTTGGTTGTGTAGCTGCACGCTTGCCCTTTCATTTGGTGGCTGAACGGTCAAAATTGGTGCAGAATTATGGAAGTTATTCACGTAAACGTGGCATCAGCCTTCAGTTCCGGTTGTCATGCATATGCCGACAACGCAGTTCATAAAGCGCCTTTGAGGTAGGCTACAGAAAAAAATATTTTTTCGCGGCAGCTACCTACTGGGCGATTCTGGGTGCCTGGTGCAATTTGGCGATTTGGTGAAATGAAAATTTTGCTTCCGCCGCCCCGTGGCTGGGATGACCAGATTGGAATTTTTTCGTATTTTCGGCAAATCTTGGCCGATTTTAATGATTTTGGTGTCAAATTAAAGGGATTTAAAGATGTTTTGGAAAATTGAAGGAAAAGAGGGATTTGTGACAATTCCGGCAAATCTTAACCGATTTTGATATTTTGGTGTCATATTAAAGGAATTTGAAAGGATTTTTGGAAAATTGAAGGAAAATAGGGATTTTTCGTAATTCCGGCAAATCTTAACTGATTTCGATGATTTTGGTGTCAAATAAAAGGGATTTGAGAGGAGTTTCGGAAAATTGAAGAAAAATAGGGATTTTTCGTAATACCGGCAAATCTTAACTGATTTCGATGATTTTGGTGTCAAATAAAAGGGATTTGAAAGGAGTTTTGGAAAATTGAAGGAAAATAGGGATTTTTCGTAATTCCGGCAAATCTTAACTGATTTCGATGATTTTGGTGTCAAATAAAAGGGATTTGAAAGGAGTTTTGGAAAATTGAAGGAAAATAGGGATTTTTCGTAATTCCGGCAAATCTTAAATAATTTCGATGATTTTGGTGTCAAAGCAAAGGGATTTGAAAGGAGTTTTAGAACATTGAAGGAAAATAGGGATTTTTCGTAATTCCGGCAAATCTTAAATAATTTCGATGATTTTGGTGTCAAAGCAAAGGGATTTGAAAGGAGTTTTAGAACATTGAAGGAAAATAGGGATTTGTGGTAATTCCGGCAAATCTTAACCGATTTTGATATTTTGGTGTCATATTAAAGGAATTTGAAAGGATTTTTGGAAAATTGAAGGAAAATAGGGATTTTTCGTAATTCCGGCAAATCTTAACTGATTTCGATGATTTTGGTGTCAAATAAAAGGGATTTGAGAGGAGTTTCGGAAAATTGAAGAAAAATAGGGATTTTTCGTAATACCGGCAAATCTTAACTGATTTCGATGATTTTGGTGTCAAATAAAAGGGATTTGAAAGGAGTTTTGGAAAATTGAAGGAAAATAGGGATTTTTCGTAATTCCGGCAAATCTTAAATAATTTCGATGATTTTGGTGTCAAAGCAAAGGGATTTGAAAGGAGTTTTAGAACATTGAAGGAAAATAGGGATTTGTGGTAATTCCGGCAAATCTTAACCGATTTTGATATTTTGGTGTCATATTAAAGGAATTTGAAAGGATTTTTGGAAAATTGAAGGAAAATAGGGATTTTTCGTAATTCCGGCAAATCTTAACTGATTTCGATGATTTTGGTGTCAAATAAAAGGGATTTGAGAGGAGTTTCGGAAAATTGAAGAAAAATAGGGATTTTTCGTAATACCGGCAAATCTTAACTGATTTCGATGATTTTGGTGTCAAATTAAAGGGATTTGAGAGGAGTTTGGGAAAATTGAAAAACTTATACTTACTTCGTTTTTCTTGCAGCAATTAAAAATCATTATTTTAATTAGTTGTAATTAAACTATTAAATATTTATTTAAGTAACTTTTAAGCATGTTGATGATAATATACATGCATTTCTTTTATAAATCGTTCGTTTTTATATAAATTAACTTAATATTAAATATGTTTTAATATGACATTTAAACAGATGGTTTTTAGGCTTTTAGACATGCATTTTCTTAAAGCTAAATTTCTAAGTAGTATATGAAGTATATAGTTATCGTTTAATTATATTTTTTTTATCGTTTTAGTCATGTATATTTTATATACTATATAACCATTATCGTTCATTATCTCTTTATTTATCAATTCAAATCTGCCATTTCTCACAATCATGGCATGGATGTGTTACATTATTATGCGTATATTTTAAAGTGATTTTTTTTCTTATCACCACTGACTTATGCTAACTAAAAGTAATTGCTGTTGTATAAATATTTAAATATATTTGCTTAATAAATTCTTGTTTTTTTTGTTTTGTTTTCAGAGTGATAATACTTTATCGAATCCATTCTATTATTTTGCTTAATTAATTAATTTAATTTTGCTTACAACATAACACATAGTTAAATAATATTTTTAGTAAAAGCTTTTAGTGAAGCAACTAAAACTATAAAAAGTAATAGAAGTGAAGAATACGAGTATTTAAAAATTAAGTTGAAGTTAGCTAAAATATCATGTATATATATCATATATAGATATAATATAGTGTTTTTTCATTTCATTTATTACTGAATAGATTTTGTCAAACCAGATTTCTTTGCTTTACAGTGATATTTATGGTTACATACATACATACAATCATCCATAATAAATAAGGCTGGTTTTCTTCTTCGGCACCGCTCGGTTTGCTTTCAGTAAATCTGTGAAAATCTGCTATTTTCTTGTGTAGATTTTCTATAATCGAATAACGATTGATGTATCACAACATTTAACAATTGCCTTCTTCCAACGATTTTTGACTTTATATTTTTATAGCTGTTCTTTGAGAAATTTTGATCAAGAAATCGCCAGCAAATATTTCTTTTTTATAAACTAGAGCACAACTTATTATTCGCCTTTCATTTACCCAATAATTCCATGCGGCAATGCTACCAAGTTTGTTTCCAATGCTGCCAATGAATACAATTTTTACTCGTTCGTTTCACCACTCACTAATTGCTTGTGAATGGAGTGTAAATACTATTTAATTTAGTTTTGATAAGCCAGAAAACTTATGTAAAAATATAAGTAAACAATGGTAGGAAGGAGCTTAGAGTATGATAAAAATTAGATGCTAGCGCGATACTCAAAATTTCTAGATCAAATCACCCTTTGTTTTATATTTATAAAAAAATTTTTTGGTTTGTGATTTGATCTAGAATTTTTCAGTAACATTACCTACCCTTTTTGACTTATATTTTATTATTATATTTAGGTTTATGGTTTATCAAAAACAAGTTAAATTAAGTGCTCATAAGTTGGCTACAAATGAATATATTAAAGTGGTAGGCAAAATAGCTAAATCAGAAACAAAAGGTTTTTTAATTTATGTAGGAGTATTCAAAATCTTCGGCAGAAGTAAAAAAAAATATTAAAAAAAAAAAAAAAATTATTGGCAGACAAAAGTCTCAAAAAAATCTAAATCGAAAGGCGTTCTACGTACTTAAATAAGGCTTCAATTGAAAATGTTTTGAAATATTTTGCCTTCATTGCCAAAATATCAAAGTACTGTGCGATTACTCTGTTAAAAATATATGTTTTAGCTAATTCTTTACTTTTCGCGAATTAGGTATTATTAAAAAGAATGGAAAGAAAGAATTGGATTTGAAAGGGTTTGTTTATCTTATTTTTACTACATTTCACAAAACTATTATTATTAAAGATTTGAGAATTAATAGTTGATCCAAATCTTACTTTTTGGATTTCTCCTAATAAATTAGTAAATAGTTTAAATTTAATTTTAGTTATAAAAAATATTTTCTATTTTATAATTTAGATTTTTTCTAATTTAAATTTAAAATAAAAAAAGCTCTATTTACAAAAATAATATTTTTGAATTTAAATATTAAACAAAATATTTTGAATTTAAAAATTTAGAGAAAAGAATATTTTGTATTTAAAAATTAAAAAAAAAATATTTTTTTATTAAGAAAAAAAAATATTTTGAATTTAAAATTAAAAAATAAATATTTTGTATTTAAAAATTAAAAAAAAATTATATTTTGAATTTAAAAATTTAGAGAAAAGATATTTTGTATTTAAAAATTAAAAAAAAAATAATATTTTGAATTTAAAAATTTAGAGAAAAAAATCTTTTGTATTTAAAAATTAAAAAAAAAATGCATTTAAAAGTTAAAAACCAATATTTTGTATTTAAGAATTAAAAAAATGGAATAAAATATTTTGAATTTTTTTTTATTTACAAATTAAAAAGAGAATATTTTGAATTTAAAAATTAAAAATCCAATATTTTGTAGTTAAGAATTAAAAAAAATGGATTTAAAATATTTTGAAAAATTTTTTTATTTACATATTCAAAAATTAAAAAACGTATATTTTGAATTTAAAGATTAAAAAAAAAAATGTTTTGTATTTAAAAATTAAAGAAAAAGATATTTTGAATTTAAAAATTGAAATATATATATTTAGAAATTAAGAATTAAAAAAAGCCTTAACATAGAAAATTATTTTCCATTTTTTCACGTATTTAATTTTTGTTTCATTTTTTTTTGACACTATCTAATCGCACAGTCTTTTAAATATTTTTTCATAATTTTTTTGAAAGCAAAAATTTTATAATAGTTCGAATGGATGATTTTTCTGCGATACCAGGCAGCTGATCGGAATGTTTTAAGAAAGAAAGCAATCCACAGCCTACATCAAAAGATTTCGAAGCATAAGAAAATACTTATAAAAAGTATTTTTCAGAGTCGAATTAGTTATAAAAAGGATTGATTATTTACACAATTGCATCAAAACCGCCGCTGAAGGAATGTTGTTCGAACGATGGTGCGGCAATGCAGCTTCTCAAAATTATTCTCGATAACGGTTAGCGCGATAAAAAGCTTTTCGCGGTTACTTGCTGGACAATTTTGGAAGCCTGGCAGAAATTATCGAATAACGGTAGGGATTATCGGTTTAAGAAAAAAATCTGTTGCTTCGGTATGGGTATGAATGGAAAAACATATTAAGGGGGAGTAAGGTTTTCATGGTAAAAATATGACCTTGTTTTGCGATTTATTTCTAAAATATGGATTGAGTAATTTTATACGTACCTTTTGTACCATATTGAGCACACTTTGGACAATAATACAACAATAATTTGACAATAAAGGGTAATTTTTTTCGTTATTTTTTTAGTTTATAATTTTTTTGTCTCAAAACTACTTTTTCAAAGTCGGTGTTCACTGTCATTTCCAAACTACTTGACCTATTCATTTCAAACTTTTTATGCATTTTTACTTATAAAGTACCTCCTCCCATCGTTTAGTAATTTTTGTTTCCCGCCCGCAAAATGGCAGAATTTTTACTGAAAAATAACAGCTTACACTTTAAATGGCCGCAAAAAATTTTTAAATGAAAAAATTATCAGAGAAGGATGGGGGAAGATTTGATTATAATTTGACTAATTTTTCTTGGTTTTTTATTTTCGGATAATTTCCAGCCGGGTTTAGGGTGAACACCGCAAGTGTTTTTTTCTCAAGACGTTCTGGAGGAAGCTCTGTTACCGGTTTATGCTTCAACATTTCTGCATGAGAAAACTACCTTATTTTGTCAAAAGTGTGATCAATATTGTACAAAAGATCCGTATAAAATTACTCAAACCATATTTATGGAATAAATTCTCAAAAAAGTCATAGTTTTACCTTAAAATCCTTAACCTTTCCCTAAAGTTATGTATATCGTACTTGTTATCAGTTATGAAAGTTTTACTCATGGAAGATAGTATTGGAAAGGTAAATAAATTTAAATACAAATAAAACGTGATGTGAGTATTCATAATATTCGTTCAAAACTTATGTAAACAATGGTTATAGTTTGATGATATTTTTCTTTTAGAATTTTTCGAAAATAAAATAGTTAAAAATAAAATAAAATATATTGCTTTGCATTGTTGCTCATTTCGACTAAAATATTAGAAAATTTCGCTTAAGTTTTAAAAAGAAAAATTCATTGGTCATATATGTATATGGTATAAAAATATTAGCAACAATTCGGAATGAGTAATGATGATGAGACATGAGGGAAGCAATAAAAATTTTAGAGTTTAGCATTTAAGCCAGACAGTTAAAATCGATGAATTCCAAATGCAGACAAGTACATATAATTAAGACACATAGCATAATATTGTGTATTAACTAAATCGAATTTAGCTAGGATAAATGTGGGTGAATTTTAAACAAATTTTAAAAAATTTTGACTAATTTTTTTTAAATGTTTTTCTGTTGTGTCTTTTTTTGGATTTGTCTGGATTTGGAATTCATTAATTAAGCAGGTAACTGTCATTGAAATACAGCTATAATTGAAGAAAATATACGTTAACATAAGCGCTTAGGTTGACGCATAAGAGCACTCATATTTAATCACCAAAATATGTGTTGCAGCTGAATTCAAATAAAAATATTATTTATTAATAATATTGCTAACACTTACCCACTACCTACGTGCCCCACAACAAACAAGCACCGCCGCTGTGGCAACTTGAAACGCTTACAATTTGGCTTACGCTCCGCTAGATTTTGCCGCGGCTGTTAGTTAGCGAAGTACAAGCAGTGCGCTTAGTAGTAATGAGCGATTCATGGATTGGCAGGTTGGGGGGCGGCCAAATAAATACAGGTGGTGCAACGCAAGTTGTTAAGGTAGGCATTCGTTAAAGCACAGTTATACGCACAGCAACGCACAAGTGCTCATTCAATCATTCAAGCACTCCATCAAACAGTCACTCAGCCAGACACACCCGCGCTGCGTGGCCGTACGCGGACACTTACACCACAAATCAAACAGAGCTAAAAAAAGGCTTTGCCGCTTTTCCTATTACCGCCACTTTTTGTTTAGTGATTAACGTTACCGTTATTGCTGCGCGTTGGCGTTTTCGTATTTGTGCTGGCATTCGTTTTGCCGCCCTCCTCACTACGACTTTGGCTGTCGTTGCTGCTGCTGCTGTCGTCATTGTTATTTTTGTTGTCGGTGTTACTGTTGTTATTGCTGCTGTTATTTTCGTTGTTGCTTCTACCACTGCCGTTGCTATTATTGGAGCGTCGAAATTTCGGCGCGATGTAATAGAGACCGTCCTGCTCGCCCGTCGCCGTCAGTTGTGGCGGCAGGCGCTGAAAGCCGTTCGCTCGATATAACGGTGAATAGGCTTGTGGCCGCACCACTTGCGGATGTGATATGTATTCACTGTCCGGGTTGATGGGCGGCAATGGCTGCCGGTAGTTGACCAAAATGTCACGATGCAGCGGTATTTGTGGTTGATATTGACGTGGTGGCGGCAGTTGCTGTCGCTGCTGTTGTTGTATTTGTGGTGGCGCATAGTATTGCGCTTGGTGTGACAGTGCTGGACCTGGTTGTTGTTGTGGCGCTGTATAGCGTTGTAATTGCGGCGGGAAAGGACCTTGCGGTAAGGCCGGTTGATAGGGATTAATGTATTCCGCGTCCGGATTGAGCGGGGGCCGATTTGGTGCATAATTCACATAAGTATCGTTCTCTAAGCTCCACAGCGTTTGTTGTTGTTGCTGTGGTTGCTGGTAATTGGGCTGTGGCGGCGGCGGTGGTTGCCGATAGTTGATGACGCGCCGCTGTTGGAATGGCTCCTCGTAGAAGCGGTTGTTTTGACGCGCATGCAGCGCCGGACCACCGTAGTAGTAGCCATTGAAACCGCGTTGTTTGGGTGCGAAAGCTACCGGTGGACGTTCAATGCGTTGGTACTGCTGCGGCGGCTGGGAATACTCATTCAGCTCTTGTTGTTGATTCAATGAGACCCAAGGCGCCTGCGTGGTGACATGTGTGCGCTGGTTACCTTGGTATTGACGCAACTCTGGTTCGGCTGAGCGGTATTCGGGTAGCAGTGGTGTTTGTTGTAAATATTTGGCGCCTAAGCGCAACTTCTTTGAACGCCCTTGCGGCAGGGGCGGTACTTGTTGGTAAGGCGTATCGGGCTGTATTGGCACGAGTGTGGTGGTTGACTGATAACGCGCTTGTTGCTGTTGTTGTTGTGAGTATTGTTCTTCTTGCTGTTGTTGTTGCTGCTGCTGCAGACGCGCATTCGCCTTCTCTACATTAATGGCTTGGAAAGAATTCTCATCGTCTACGGGTGGACTATAGGTGACCATTGGTTTGAAGGGTGCTTCATCATATTCGGTTGGTGGCTGGAAGTCCTCAGCATCCGCTGTAGGTTGTGGCGGCTCCAAATTCTTTGACGCATCGAAATTGAACTCATATATAGGTTTGGCTTTTGGTGTGCGTGGTATGTTGTTGTCACGCAACTGTTGGTTTTGGTAGTAGCGCAGTGTTTCGCGTATCGCATTGACCTCCTCTTCAAAGTTCTCCAGCGGACGTGGTTTGTAGACGGTAGGCTCGATCGGCACTTGTGGTGGTCGCTTGTACCGCACCGCTTCCGGTTTGGGTGTGATGTAGACCACATCTTGTGGCAGGTATGGACGTTGTGGCTGTAGCTGTGGTGGCAAGAAGTTGCGTTGGTTTTGAGGCTGTGATTTGAAGGGCCGTTTGCTGGTTGCATACAATTTTATTGGTTTAGCCAGTACTGGTTTTTCGGTGGTGGAGAGGAAATCATCAATAACATTTGTAGTAACACCGTTAGGTTGACGCTTAGCCTCGAAGTATTCATAGTAGATGGGGTTAGATTTCGAAAGTGGTTCCTGGTTGTTACGCGGTGTGGTCGGTTCATAAGCGATGGCATTCGGCCGCGATTTTGGATATTTGTGGGACGGGAAGATGGGTATGTGTACTGCCACTGGCACAGGTATAGCCTGAATGATATCTGGTGGCGACGCAGTCGGTGTGGGTGCCGGTGGTGGCGGCGGTTGTTTGCTCGGTTGCACATGTTGCACGGCACGTGGTGGCTCTGGTGTAATGATAATCGTTTTGGGCGAATACTGATGTATTTTCGTGATAACTTTTGGTCGTTGAGGGGCCTCAGTTGTGGTTGAGGTGGTGGTTGTTGAAGTGGTGGTGGTGCTTGTGGTAGTGGTTGTTGTACTCGTAGTGGGTGAAGATGTACCATAACCGCGATGCCTTGAAGGCGTATGAACTTTTTCTGGTTTCTCCAAACGACTAAATTGATTGGCGGGTGGCGGTAGCACAATTCCCGGCACTAATGGACCCGGCGGCACTGGATTTGTGTAGTTACTTTTATAGACAAAAGTATATGCGGGCGGGTAATACAATGACGGATCATCTTCATCGAAGTAATCGGTACCATTCGAATTGTCCAACGAACCGTTGTGGGAAAAAGTGAATGGACCCAAATTTGGGAATGTAATGGGTCGTGCATTATTCAAGAAGGGATTCACGAATGTTTGGTTGTGATATAGCCACGGCGGAGAGGGTGCCGGGTAGTTGTAACCCGGTTCGCCTTGCGCAGTATCTTGAGACGATCCCGGCCGGGTAAGAAGATTTTTCTCGTTGTCACTGTCACTTTCGGTTGATGGGTAGTTGGCTTCCGCGCCGGCGGGATAAACTGGTATCGATTCGTTAGCGATCGGATAGACGACCGTGAATTTATTATTTCCGATAAACTGTAGCGGCCCATTCTCCTCGAGCTGGACAGGAAATGGTGGCGGGACTTTTGGATTTGGTGGTATTTTGATTTGTCGACCGGGTGCATCGTAATCATCGATGGGAGGCCACGGTTCATCCGGTTCGCCCTCATTGAGATTTCCACCCTTGATTACAAGCAAATGATCCTCAGCCAGCCAAATGTCCTCTTCATTGAGACCACCAAATGTGCGTTCATTATCTATGGGCGTCTCCTTATTCGGTAAATAACTAATAACACCGGGTCTTTTTGGTGGTCGTCGAAATATCTCCTTTTCTATTAGCCCATACTTGCCATCACGTACTTGATCAGAAAGTGTCTTCTTTGATTCGTCCTTACTTTTCTTCGACTTAACGGTGTTCTCTTTGCCTGAGCCGGCACTCAGACGCAATATACCGTTATCCCAATTATCGAAATCGCCATCATCTTCCAACAACGCTTCATCATCTGCATTATCGTCATCATTCAATGTGGTGTCTTTGCGTTCGGTTTTCATATGAAATGGAATCGCCGTTGTAGTTGTAACTGTATTCGTTGGTGTGATAGCGGTTGTGCTGAATTTCGTCAAACGATATGTGCTGCTCATGGCCAGTTGTCCTCCTTTGGTGCGCACATATTGATATGCGGGTTTCTGCGTAGTTGAATTACTAGTTGTGCTGTTGGCTGTGATGGCCGAAACCTGATAGGTGGAACGTCCTTCCGCATTTTGAATGTGACCCGCTACAAGACGATGGATCATGCGTGGTCTGAAATGAACAACAAATAGTGACAGAAAAATAATGCATAACATACAAGGAACTGAAAATATATATATATTTAATAATTGTCCAAATGGTGGACCTATTTGTAATCCACATCTGCGTGGATGATAGTTCATTTAGATGTGGTAACCTTAAGTTGTGATTGAAGAAGAAAACATTTTTGTGGAACCTTGGTATAAGGATATAATAAAATGTGAAGTGGGTAAAGTTTGACCGTCAGACGGTATGAGTATGAATGTAGTCTGCATCGGAGCAACTGCCCAGTATGAAAGTTATGCTCTCAAAACTACTAAAATAAAGAAAATTCATGCAATTCTTTAACATCTGGCTCCGAAACTTTTAACTGTTATGTTCAAACATAAAAATGTACTTGAAGGAAAAAATTCGTAAAAAAAGACCTGGTTTCCAGAACCAAAATCTTTTTCATCAGGACAATGCACCGTGTCACAAGAGCATTTTGACAGTGACTGAAATCCATGAATTAAAGTTCGACTTGCTGGAGCATCCACCGTATTCACCAGATTTGACCCTCAGTGACTTCCATTTGTTTCCAGAACTCAAAAAATTTATGCGTGGCAAGCGTTTTTCATCCAAAGAAGAGGTCATAACGGCTGTAGAAGCGTATTTTGCAGATCTTCCGGGTTCTCACTTCAGGGATTCACAGATAGTAGGGTCGATGGAGTAAGTGTATTAATGTTGAGAGAGTTTGTACTGAATAATAAAGTGCATCTTGAATCTTAAAATTGTGTTTTACAAAACGCCAAAACTTATTGAACAACCTACTACCTTTATCTTTAATATCCTTTTGATTTTTTTTGTTTTAGGAACTCATTCGGCCGGATTGTCAGCAATCGGGGATCTTTTTTTTTATTTTCGACTTCCGAAGACTGTACATAGTAACTACGTTATTTTTCAATATTTAAAAAAAAAAAATCTTAAAATATACCTTATTACTTCCAAAGAACTTCGAAACATTCAATTTAATACTTTCTTTTAAAAAAATTCACGAAAATCGGTACTTTTTTATGGGTTACACGGGAATAGTTCATAAAGGAGTTATATCCAGTTGTGAATTGCAAATCTCGATTTTTTTGCTTATATGACACATGAATTGTGCAGGTTTTCAGGAGCTGCGATTCCTTAAGATATCCGGCATACGGTGCGAAAGTAGGGAATGTAGATACACGACTTAATTCGTACCGACATTAACGGTGTTTTGATGAAGAGATCTGATCAAGAGATGATCAAAAATTGAGGTGTAATTGCCACATACAACTACCGGGCGTCTGAACGGCAAGTTGGTAGGACTGCATATAATATTTACCAAAAAAAAGACAAAACGTTTAATTATCTCCGAGTTACACGAGTTTTTGTAAGCAAAAAAAAGTGAATTTTTGATTTTACGGAGCAAAGAAATTGCATCGATTTGGACGTTCATCCACCTCAACAGATGAGGATCACTCCAAAAAATCAAAAATTTGGTGAAAATCGTAAATTGACAATTAAAGGCCTCACTGATAGCGTTGGAATATCATTTGGCTGGGCACAAACATTTTTAGAATAATTTGTGTCTTAAACGTGTCAATTCCGGATTGATGCTAAAATCAGGATAATGCAGCTTTCCATACTGCATGGGTTCTTCGACACTTTTTTTAACAAAACTCAGCTAATATGCTGCCGCTATCACCGTATTCGTTCAACTTGAATCCGTGTGACTTCTGATTTGGCACGATTGAAGCGATAAAAACCGATTCGAAGAAGATCTTGAATTCTACACCGGAAAAAGAATATTCCGACTGTTTCGAGGACTGGAAAGAATGTTGGAAGAGCGCAAAAGATTTAGAATTTACATTTTATGAACAAATTCACTTTTTGGTCACGTAGTGCTTTTTAGTCTATTATATAACTGCGGCTATTTAAGGCTCCCACAAAAAACTATTAAAAGCCTTCAATAGCCTGCTATACCTAAGGTGGCAGAGTTGCTTACCGCTTTCGTCGGCATAATTACTTAATTTCAGATGAAATCTAATTTCAATTTAAGTACTTGGGCAACGCCCCGCCTTTTAAGCTTAGCTTTGAAATCGTCGAACTATTTTCCTTTAAGGCCCCGGAACTGGAGCTGATTATTAAAGCATTAAATTCGCATTCACCCGTTTACAACGATAGCGCTTGACCCGCAATAGCCGCAACTGCCCACTATTATTACAAATCACAACAACAAAAAACAAAACAATGAAACGTTCACTAGCGCTAGCTGGCCGTAAATCACAAAATGCGAATCGTAAATCGCCAATCACTTTGAGTTTCGTACGTCTGTTTGTTTGTTTGTTTTTGCTAAAAATAAAAATGTATGAAAAAGGCAACTCACGATTTTGGTGTCTGCGGCAGACGCGTCGAATTCGCCGTGCCAGCGCCATTGTCGGCTGTCTGCAGTGTTGGCGTTTCACGTTGCACGTTGGTTCGCGCCGCAAAGTTGGCGATTTGTTTTGACTGGCGCTGGAGTGGTGGCTGCTGGTGATGATTCGTCATCGCAACGCTTGCTTTGGAATCAATTGATGACGTGGTACGTGACGCGCCGCTGCTAACGGTTGTTGTTGTCGAAGTCACAGATGGCGACAATGAAGCCGTTGCCGGCACTTTAGCTGCGCTTGTCACAGCGCTCGTGCGCGCTACATCGACGCTGGCATTTTGATAATTGCTATTGTTGCTGCTGCCTTGTTGTTGTTGTTGGCCTGCGTTGTTGTTCTTGTATGCGACACGCTTTATTTGGCGGCTGTCAATTTGTTTGTTTGTCTTGCTGGCATCAGCGCTCCTACCGACCGGCGCCACTGCATCTGCTTTGCCATTTTGTATGCTCTGCGTCGCCGCCGCGCTCAGAAAGCTACGATTTTGGCGCACATTTGTTGACGCACTCTCATCAGCGCCGCGTGTCGGGCGGTGTACTGATGGCGGTGTCGTTGCTGCAGCGGCTTTGAAGTTTGGTGCCGCACGACGCGCCGCTTGCGCCAATGGCTGTTGCTTCGACGCGCTGAGTGTTGCAGGTCTGTTGGTTGTTGTTTTTGTTCTTGCTGTCGGATGCGTCATCACCGTGGTAGGGCGCGGTGTGCGCATGAGTCGCGGCGCACGCAACGATGGTGGCTGTTGTGTTGTTGTCGACGTTGTACGCTTACTAATGTGACCGGAAGTTGTCTGCTCCCCTTCCGCCGCTGCGTCAACCATATTTTGGCTGTGTTGTGTTGGTAACAACAACAACAGCAGCAGCAACGGAAGTAACGTGATGAGCTGCAAGGTCAACGACTTCATCTGCAAGCAAATGCAAAAACAACAGCAAAATGAGTGAAGTGCAAGTGCAACGGCAAAGTTCCATAATGAATTTAATCATATAAATTAAGTGATTTAGTGTTTAGGTTTTTTCATGTGCATCATACCTGCTATATATATATGTGTGTGTGTGTTATATGTAATTTTGTTTAACGTAAATAATATGTAGCTCGTGCAAAAATTTGCTGCAAACAACATCTACCGATTTGAAGCGCGTGTTTCAACCCGCCACTTACAATAACAGTAAAATTTGTAAAAAAAAAAAAATCCTCAAACTCCCCCTCTTATCATCCTACTTGCCTATCTCTTCGTGCACAACTTTAGCTTAGCCGTTATTGGCGCGAATCGTGCAGCGCGCCGAAACGATTTATGGTAATTAGCTGTAATGGATTCCACCATTCAACTATTCATGCAACCGCTTGGGCATCTATAGGCGCTGGGGGGCTGTGTTGGTGGTTGTCTGCCTCAAATTGCCAGACAGTGCGCTGTTGGCGCTGCTGCTCATCTCTTATGCCCGGTCAAAAGCTGCAGCGTTTTATGGCCAGCCTTTGGCAGCATGTTTGTTGCTGTACGTGGCACGTGCGGCATAAATTTCAATGTTTACTGTACAGATTTATTTATTACGTCGCAAATTGTGTGAATGAGCATTTATTTTGGTTAACGCTGTTCAAAATTGTTATTATTAATTCTGACAGCAACAAAGGAAATCCAAGTTTATGCGAAAATTTTGTTTGGGCTTTTCAAGGATTTATGTGTAACAATATACTTATGTATGTATAAATGTTGAAATATGATTTGCTTTTATGAAACATGATAATTAAAAGTTATTGCAAAAAATTTAGGTTTTGCATAAAAAGTGGAACACTAAATTAGAAAGTTATTTTTCTGTGCTTAATATACTTTCTGTGTGTAAACTCTAATTTATTAAAAGATTATTTAATAAAAAAAATTGAAAAAATTTAAGTATTTATTATATCAAAGATCTTACTGGCATCGTTGGATTATCGAAAGTATCAGTGAAAACCATTTTAAAGCCTCAGGATGTCATGATACGTATTAGAGATCAGTGAAAATCATTTTGAAAGATGGGCTTAAGAAAAGTGAAAGCACGATTGGTTCCTGTGAAACACTGCAAGAATGTCGTGAAACGCATTATTACTGGCGATGAGTCTTGGATTTATGCTTACGATCGAGAAACAGACGATCAATCGCCCGAATATTGTGGCAAAAGTTAGCCGAAGCGAGAAAGCCAAGTCAAAGCAGGTCAAAAATCAAGGTTCAAATTCCTTCCGACCGGCCAAACTGTCAACCAGGAATACTATTTGAGTGCTATGCGTCGTGTATTGGTGCCAAGAGGCAATACCTTAAGGGAAATGACATAGAGTTTGAAAAATACATTAACAATTTTAAAATTACGAACAAAATCTTACTATTTTTTGCCCACATTTCGGGATTTGGCAACCCTAATGTTGCAATCTGTCAACTTACAATGAAGTTATGAATTTTGACGATTTTTATGTTATACATACTCAGAACGTTGTGACATACGAGCGTAATTTGTGTTACTTACAGTAACTTAAAATATTCATTTCGGTCAAAAAATGAAATCAAATCACGAACATTATCGCGCGATTATTTTTTAAAATTTTTGACGTGAATAAAGTCAGCAAGAATGCATCGATGAACTTCATTCAAATTTCGACCATGAAGCTTTATCAAGGACTAGTGTTTATCAATGGTGCGGGTGAATACAATCGAGGTCATAAGTCACGAATTTCATGAAGGTCGTCTAAAATCAGTTGGTGTTCCAGAAACTATTGCTGCTGTACGCAAACTGATATTGTAGATCGCTCAAAAAACGGCTCATGTCAATTGGTCGAAAAAAGTTAAAAAAAAAATACGGTACCCTTACTTTGAAATACGTCTATAACCATTTGTTTGCCAATTGTCATTCAAGAAATCCGGAAAACCAACTGTCGATGTATCGCTCTTCACAACGACAATGCGAGCTCTCACACATCGACTGAAACAACTGCATTTTTGACCAATCAAAACATCGATTTGATGAGTCATCCTCCGTACGAGTATAATTCTGACTTGACACCGAATGAGTTCTTTTTATTTCCGTACGAAAAAAGTGGTAAAAATGCTTCGACAATTGATTCAAACACAAGCAAAAGTGTATAGATCTTAATTGAGAATATTTTAAAAACAATAAATCGATTTTTTCGATTAATATTTGTTGTTGTTCTCTAATACGGAAATATAATGGACAACCCTAGTCAATCAGTAGCGAGCTGCTCATTATTAGAAATGTGCTAAATATAGTGAGAACTAAGGATTATAACTTTTACATACATATATTTTCATCGATGGCGACCTTTAAGGAGTTTCGATGTGGTCGGACATCAGTTTAATATGAGGTTTAGGTGTCCCTAAAATTGCTATAATGAGTGAAAACGTTAGAAAAGTCCCCCGATTTCATATTCTCTGTAATTCATAAAGCATAATTTATATCGACGGCCGCAATGGCCACAGGGCTTTATTATGAATTTTTGGGCAGATTCGCTGCTGACTTGCAGCCATAATAGCCCCTTTTGGCGACAAAGGACCACGACCAAAGCACTGATTCACAAATCCCCATCGCAGCAAAATGTATGCTATTTTAAGAAAACTTTAGCTTTGACTGCAAGGAACTGGGACACTCTTTATTGGTGCATTTCTTAGTAACATTTTGTATAACGTAAAATGTAAGCGACCTTCCATTCGAGTTACTTAAAAAGGAACAATCATCTTCTTGATTTGATCGGCCAATTGCATGGCAGCTATATCCTATAGTGGTCCGATATCATCGGTTGCGATAAATCAGGCACTTCTTGGGCACGAAACGATGTTCGTACATTTTTGGAGCGATGTCTAAAAAACTAATACAACATCACATACAAATCGACTCCGCTCGTCAGACCCAATTATATTTCTATTTGTATATATTTAATGTACACTGTTCAGGGCATACGAATCCAGAGCCTACGCTTCGTAGTCAAAAAAATAGTAAAATAAAGTTTTTAAACACTGCTTTATTTCCGAAATTAGTATAATATTACCAAGTAAAGCTTTAGTTTCATACTCAAAATTTTGATACAAACTTTAGAATTATTGATAAAACCAAAAAAAAAAATTATTAAAGCAACGAACATAAGGCAATAAAATTGGACACATTTTGGTATGACTTCTTTTATCGCTGATGGCAAACCAGCACCATAGAGCAGTACTCCAGTTTTGCTGCAACATTTTCAAAAATCTTTGTGAGTATTTTGAGTTTGATTTTATTTGCTTAAATTTATTTTGTGTTAGCTACAAGTACCTGGCTACAAAGCCTTCGAACCGCGAGCAAAGTGGTGGCTAAAACAAAGAGCGGTCTGCAGGTAAATTAAAGCACCGCAGCGAGGTGGACTGTAACGCTTGTAACAATAAGCGGCATGCAACAAACATGCAGCAGTTAGATCGAATGCAATTAATTAAATCTACCAGTGCACTTTTTCTACTTGCTCTATTTGAAACCGGTTTTGAGCAACTGAAATATTTCGGCACTCTGACTTGACTGTCGTTGCAATTTCAATGAACTCTGTTACTAACTGTACTTGTACTCGACTAAGACACACATACAAATATTGCAAGGTAGTAGACAGTTATAATGTATAGTATATTCGGATAGTATAGAGGAGTGTAGCTATGTACATATTTTTAATATGTCTGCGGTGTCTAACGACCAGCATAACGGTTATAAATAGTAAAACAGCAACAAAAATGTTGATCAAAGCGGGCCTGATTTAGAAAAAAAATTGTTTTTATACCCTGAACAGGTAAGCTTAAGTTAGCCACGAAGTTTCTAACACCAGAAGGAAATGTCGAAGCAACCAAATTACGCCACTGGAGACAAAAACTCTAAAACTACCCGTCGGAGACTTCGGGGCCAGAAAAGCTTACCGCTCTGCAGAATGCTGTAGGCTGCAGGGAGATCACTCCCAAGAAGATGGACTGAAAAGCCCCGACCATATAGGTATGCGCAAATAGGGGGCCCATGCATTGCGTGCCGGTATTGTTCAGATCGAATTACTATAGTGTACTAATATAGTATGTAGTTGACATACATATAAACTGACCGATCAAAATCATAACAAAGATATTCGTATACCTTTTTGCGCTATGCGAAATTCAGCTGAGAAGGGTATTATAGCTTCGGTTTTTTAATCTCATATTTTGCCGTTTTTTGATTTTTATTTTTTGTTTATAGTTTTTCTATATTATTTTCTTTGATTTATAACCAACAGTGTCAGTCAATTCGCCCGCCGTCCACGTTAACAACGTTCAATTCGCTAAATTGACAATTTTACTGCCATTTTCGTCAATAGGAAATACATGTGACCCCCTTCGCCCTGAGTAGAATCACAAAAAAGTCGCGGCGTTGAAAAATTCCATGGACCGCTCTGAAATGAAGTTGTTAACCATAGCGAAACATGACATTTGTGATTTATGTCAACATATTGTGGTCGGCTCTAAAACACAGTTAGCAACAAAAACAATAGCTCACTGAGACGACAAACCTACTTAGTCGAGCTCATGCCGCTTTCAATTGAGGTTACTCACTTGGAGTCATCAGATTGCTACCAAAATTGGTGGAAACGTCAGTGGATGGCGCGTGCAGACGCTTACAACTTGTATTATTGTATATGTATTTATTTTCAACCATATCTCACTCATTCATTTATTTTTAAAGGCAATTGTTGTAATTCATCTGCTTGGCAGCCATGTTGTCAGACATACTCATATAGTACCGAGACCATCATAAGCGATGATGACTTTGGGGATGACTAGGTCAATACATCTTATAAAATAATTGATGTATATGTGTATGTGTGTCGAAAAAATGCTGGTTGCATTGAGCAGTTTATTTTGATTGTCTCTTCTGTTAGGCGGATTATTAGTGCAAGTTCAATGTCGTTCCGACTACTTTGAAGAAGCCTGACTTTTGAAGTCATGTAATACACTGCAATAAAATTAGTGATATGGAATTGAACACCGAGTAACTGTCTGTCCAACCGCCTGACTAAATGTTTAAGCAAGCGATAATTTGAGTAAAATGTGGGTTATTGTGAGAAAATTTGGGGCAAATGTTCCTTGGCTTTCAAGGAGGGTTAATATTGACTGCCATGGTAGATATACGTGCATCAGCGAAAACGGTGACCAAATCAGAATTGACTGTATGAAATATCTCTTGATCTTTTAAGTTCATTTTTGTAAATAAGCTCTTAAAAAATGGAGAGTCAACCCTCATTTTTGAAATTCAGAGATTTAGACCAACTCCAAGGATCAAAACAAATTACGTACAAGGTGGGTGCGTTATCTATTTAAAATTTAAAAAAAGATGCATTTATCCTTTTTCAAATTGAATGACAGATATTAAAATTGCAGTTGCAAGTTGTTACGATGTTCGTGAGGATTTATGTGATAACAAAGGCCAGGTAGTTCAGAAGCCATTCGTGTTGAATTGGAGGAAGAAGTCCGTAGAATTATTGCTATTTTTATGAATGATATGTCATGATTTACGTAATTCTCGTAAGTCGTACTTCCTTAGGTATGAACTGACGTGATGCGTTCTGATTGGTCGAATCAGCGAAACGGAAGCAATCGACAAAGGGAAAACGAGAGCCGATCAGGACAAGCGGATGCGAACTTCAGCGTATTTTTTTATTTTTAAAGCTTCTAATAACCTCTAAATATACTTTAGTTCAATTGCAAAAACTTCCCAATTTCATCTTTTATCAGGTGTCGATGCAAATTTTACTAGCAGAATGTGGGCTGAGAGATTAATCGAGTTAAAACACTATTTGGAGAGTTTTAACTGAATAAATGGATAAAATAAAGGTCTGTGTGCGTTTTGTTCCACATGAATTACTTAAAGACCAAAACAGGAAAACTGATTTCGCCGTTTCAACACCATTCATATTCGTCTGATCTATCTCATAGTACTATTTTCTATTTTCAAATCTGAATACACGAAAGGAACATTTGATAACCCAACCATTCAAACAGACGTGACCGAGGTGCTGAAGAACATTACTACAAATAATATAAATATATCTAAGCATGCATTGATCGTAACTATTATTGTATTGAATCTTTTAGAACCAATTCTGAATGAATAATAACTTTCGAAGATTACATGATTTCCATTTTATTCCATATTCAAACATTTCTGTTAAAAGTATTAGATCAAAGTAGACAATTAAAAAAATTATAGTAGGATGAAAGCCATCGGAAACGAAAGATAAAATAACAAACATTTAAGGAAAAATAATTTACGGGCGATCTTAGGTCGTGAAAAGGAAGGAAAGAACGTGGTTCAAATTTAGAAATTCAGTTTTATTATATTAAGGGGTTACATGGGTTTACGGGTTTCAGAAATAGATTATTTTTTATAATCTCATTAAATTCTACACCCTTAGAATATTGTCCTAAAATTTCAAGTTGCTCCGAGTAATATTTTCGGAGATTCAGCCTTGAGAACTTGTGCACTCTAAGCTAGATATGTTAAGTGCGACGCTTTTAAACGCATTTTTCTCTGAAACTGATTTTTTGAAGTCGGTTGGCAAGATTTCTCGAGGCCTACTCAATCTATCTCCATGAAAGTTTACACGGGTCTTTGAGATACAATTCTTAAAGTCTGGGGTGAAGGACTTTTTTCAATAACAACAAGAACTCTCGGTAAATTATCACTAAAATTTTATTTTTATTTTTGTAAAAATGTCTGCCAAATATCCAACTTTAGTTTTAGTTTCCTCCGTCCAAGTTCTAAATTGAAGTTTTAACTGAAACATGTATTTTTTCACTTTAGATGATCCTGTAAGGAATTATCCTGTCAACGCAGGCGCATCTTTTTTCCGAGGGGTCACCAGGAATGACGTCGCAATGGCCGAGTTTAAAATATTTTTTTCTAAAAATTTCAAAATTTCTATATTAATAGCGTATGTTTGTAACCACAAAAAATTCGAATAAAATATTTCACTTTTTCATGAGAAGAAAATTGTTGAAAAACGGCTGTTTTTTAGCCGAGGAAACCCATGAAAATCCTTAATACATCAATAACCAATGCAAATTTTTAAACAATATCCCATCACAAATACGTTAAAAGATAAAGTAAAAATTATGTGAGAAAACTAAATTATTTCCATATAGTATTGAAAGTAGAACCATTTCTTCCAAGCAAATTTTGGTAAATTCCTCTCTTAGAAAAGTTCATAAAAATTAGAAAATAACGCCTTTCTTCTTCTTTTGCTCTAAAATACGCAAAATACTGTAAACTACTGACTTTTGGCAATTGCCTAATTTGGACCTTTCTGTATACTAAAACAAGCGATAGAAGTACTATATGACAAATAATATTGAGTTGTCCATGATTAGCAGTGAGCTATAATGCAATTTTCAGTATACGAATGTCTATCGGAAGTCATACAGTCAAACAGAATAAGGATGCTGGTATAAAACCTAAAGTCAAAACCTGCACTACGAATGAGAAAGGTTTAGTAAATACCAAGATTTACGATTATATTTAATTAATACCACTTATAAATATGTTATATATACATTTGTACAAATTTGAGATTGTTATTCAAAAAGGGGGTAGGTAGTTTGGCTATAACAAGCATTGCTACATTTTCCGATTATTGAATTCCCAACCCAAACATCTTAATTACACGTTTAAATATTGAATTTCAATTAAAACTTATCGTGGAATGAAATCAAATAATTGCTCAACACAAGCGATAGATATCAGCACCGCCGTTAATTAATAGCAGAATTAATCAATATTGCACCTCCATGCATGATGAAGGAAAAATAGAATGAGCACAAGCATGAGATATAAACCTTTCTAATGAAAAACGGTGCTGGCAATTAATTAAAATTCTTAAAAAAATATTAATTAGATCTGCTAAAAGAACTAATTACAATAATAATACAGATGGGAATACAAAACATTATAAAATTACATATATGTATATATGTATATGATATACATATGTACATGCATGCGGGTGCATGCTGCAAGCCAGTTGGTATTTCTTGTAACGTGTAACGGCTCTTTCGCGCTGACTATCTGGATAATAATAAAATTGTTGCACAGTGGGTGTGTGACACACCCGCGGCAATGGAGTTGGCTGCATGCAGCGCGAAAGAATGAATTTCAATTGGCAGCGAGTGCAATGGCAACAAAAAGCGTTGGAAAAGTGTTCGCACACCCAAACACCAGAGCACAGCGCAGCCTTTACCGGTTGGCGTATTTTTATGAAAAAAAATAAAATATTTTCCAAAAGTAGCCGCGAAGTGCAGCCATTAGTTGGCTTGATTGCTGTTGTTGTTGCTGTGGCGGCGAAGCGTGCGAGCGCTTACTAATGATACCGTTAGTGGCGTTTTATCGCCACCGCTTGGAGTAACTCTTTCGGTAACTGAATACACCACGAATGTACACTGTTACTTCTAGTTCTAGCCAGCTCGCTCCGGCCAGGCGGCACATAAGTACGCCTGCGCGCCTCTCGACACCTTTTCTTGGTCGGTTTAAGCCATTAGCAAAACAAAAAGCAAAAAATATATTTATAATATGTTTACTACGCCAGTTGTTTTTCCACTTTTTCTTTCTGGCGCGCTTTAGTATTTTTTAGCTTCTTTTCTATATATGTATGTATGTGTGTGTATAAATTGGCAAGTAGACGTTTAATTATTTTGTTTCTTTTTACGCTTACTAATCAAATGTGAGTTCGTTGCTTTATTTATTTATTACACAATTCTTTGTAGTTTTTTCAGCCGTTGTTATTGTTTGCGGCGGCTAATTGGTTGAAAAGTGGTTGCGAATTTACATTACATGAGCGTCGACACATGTACATATATATGATATGTATGTACATGTGTGTGTGTAGAGATGCATGTATGTGGGACGTTATCTACGCGGCGCATATTTCCATCGGTCTGCCTTTTCTTTGTAAGATTATATTTTATTTACGAGCATTTATTTTCGTTTTCGGTGTGGCACATTCGAAAATTGAGTGATTTACGCCTTTGGCCTTGATTTGAATTGCAGTTATTTTTCAAGCTGGTAAATATTTTTCTATCAACCGTTAATATTTTTCCAAAGAAAAATAACCTAGCAATTAGAACTTATATATTCTTTATGATAAGACTGGTATGGGTGCCGCGCCATAGCGGAATCGCAGGATATTGTAAAGCTGATGAGCTAGCAAGGAAATGCACGCTAGAACCGATATCGGTAGAATGGAAGGTGCCTAGTTGTAGGGTTTATAACAGGTCATTGTCTGTTAAATGGCGTCCATGCTGTAAGGCTGGGAATCTTACCAGACCCCGTTTGCAGAAGCTGTATGAAAGAAGATGAGGTGTAAACAACTCATTTATCGATAAAATAGTAGAAATCGACGACTTCGATCAATCGATAAGCACACTTTAAATTGCAGAAGAGCTAAAGGTGAATATAAAAAGAAACTCTATGTACGGGTGGTACACGAGGTAATGAATAAAAAACTCTTGGATCATCGAATTTCTATCTGGAAATCTTTGCTACACCACAACAAAATAAATACTTTTCCGAAATGGATGCTTAGCCAAGGTTGTTGGTCAAGAAGACTTTGCTATAGTGATATTGACAAGAAATCGGATACTAAGTGCTGCTCTCCTACACCCAAACTCTTAATTTGGACCTGTAATATTAATAATGGGCCGCTCTAAATGAAAAAAAGCTTAGGCGAGGCCAATTTTGACCAATAGAGGAATTGTATTCCATTATGACAATGCCAGGTTCCTCATAACGATAGTGATTCGCAAGAAGTTTCACGAGCTTCTTTGGGAAGTTTTTATGCATCCACCTTATAGTCCTTATTTATAGAGAAATTTGTCAAAAATGTTTAAATTGTTTGCCAATAGGAGAGAAGGTTTCTTTGAGATTGTCATAATAAAGTTGCCTTAGTAAAAAAAAGTTATCAGACCAAACGGAGTATCATGTAAATCAGATCATTCCAACTACATAAGCTAAATAAAACTTTCAATTTAATAGAAAAATAACTGATTTCTCTGGTACTATACCTTATTTACATTATGACAACAAAAAACGATCGGAAAATGTAAATAAATTCCCTGAGTAAAAGAAATTTCAAAAAAATATAATTAGCTAATTTAGTAGGACTGCCCTTAATTACTTATGAGCGCGATCTGTCAACTAGTTTGTTTACAGCAGCCGCTTAAGTCGGTACACCTCAGTAGTGCGATCAGATAGTATGCCTCTTAGAATCATTTATGCCGAACTGCGTGGAGATATCATTTCAAATAAAAATATCTTAAAAAGTGGGGGAGGACAAACATCCGGGCATTGGAAAGTCGAATCTTCTCGACACAATGATCTTTTATATCTATACCTTATAAGGTTTCAACTAGTGCTCTTAAAATTATTCGAATAACTTGCAACAGATTATTAGAATATCTGGTTTGTAACGACTTACGAGACTTTCCGAATACTGTAAACCGAATATTGTTATTCGAATAATGTTCTGTCCGGTTAACTCGATTAATCGATTAGTCGCATACCAAGAGGTGTAGTTTCAACGCTACTTTCTGGGTGTTGCAAACTTCGTGGTATACTCTTTTCGGGGTATAAAAATGGAGCTAGTAATATTATTAGGACAATGTTTTAAATGTTTTAAGAAGCACTTTGTAATAGTATTTTATTAACAAGAAACTTATGGGATTTATCAAAATTTTTATTAATCTGTAGACCGTGTTCGTTTAACTTTTATTTTGGCTCCGAAAACTAACGACCTTTCGTTTAGAAAAGTATCTGTTTTGACTAAGTAAAAAAATATGGTGTTCCAAGCCCCAAAGGAATTACGGGAAACGAAAAAAGCTGACAAGACTGGGAAAAGTGCTATCCGTCTAGCTATCGAACCAGTACAGGAAATACGTAATCCACTAAAAACGATACACAATGAAATTTCCGAAAGGGGTAACAGACGGATAAACGTGATGGAAGGACATGCAGGATCGCCAAGATTATGCACAAGTGTTCCGATAAGACTCACGCATGCCTTATACTAACGCGCTCTCGAAAGAATTTCAGGATCTAGTGACAAGTCACAACTTTTTGACATTACGTGCAAGCCGGATAGGCATAAGTAACGACGATATATGCCAAAAGAGCATTTCAGTAGTCATGTGAGAGGCGCTAAAATACCATCTATGCTTCTGTCCAGCCTTAACTGGAAGTCGTCTCAGGTATCTAGGAACTTCGTGGTTCAATGGACTAGATGAAGTATCAAAAATAGATATCAAATCGCTTTAAAAATTTGCAAAAATGTTGATTGTTGGTGAATATTTTAGCTTTAAATAAACTCAACCTCTGCCTGCCATTACCAGTAGGTATACCATATGTATGTCGTGTCAGTCGGCAGGGATTAGGATCAGTAGGTCTACTATATGTATGTCGTCACAGTCGTTTAAAATAAGTTAACCTAATTAATTGATTCTTAAATATCGTATCTTTGTTTTTTCTGCAAGATAAAGAAAGTTTTTTTTTTAATTAAATCTTAGTAATATAAGATTTTTAATACCAAAGTTCGATAAAAATATGGCCGAACACACCCGGTTAGGATGTGAAAATTAATAAAAAAAAAAATTATTCCAACAACCACATTATCTAAGAAGGCTTCAGGGTCAATAATTTATGACCTCGATATTTTCGTGCAAAATCAAAAGTTTTTCTTTATAACATTAGTAAAAATTCTAAGTTAAAAATTCTCATCCACGAAACTAAGACAAATTAAGTCACCTACTTTCGTCCGCAGTTTTATCTTTGCGTCACTATGTCAAGCATTGTTGAACTGACCGATCACTACTTTCTAACACTTATTTTATCAAACATGTTTGCCTTCTGAGATGGAATGTTGAGTTTTTCTTGCAAACAATGTGTTACCACACAGTTTATTGTGGTAAATCGGAAATATAAAAGCAATTATTAAACATTTCATTAGAGAGACAGCTCGCGGTTAATCTGCAGCGATAAGCACCCTCGTAGTAGTTTAACATATTTAATAATATCAAAGAATTTTTTTATGCAATCAACTTGTATAATATGCATACTAATCACACAATCACATACTCGCACTAATGAGTCACATATTGAAAAGCAGCAACAAAAAGCAATTTTTCATAGTTTAATATTAAAATAAACAGGGCAATTGCATAAAATGAATACTAAACCATGTTACGTAAACAATACAAGTAGCCAATGTGTGTTAAACGCAAGACAAATGATGATTAAATTTTACATAATCGGTTATTCTAATTAATAGTCACCGCAGAATTAGAAATGCCCGACTTACATATACCCATAGTATTTGCACTATTTGCACTTGAAATGAGTGCCTGAGAACCAAAAGCGCACAAGCCGTGAACTGGTTTGCATTTCCGTTTAGCCGTTAGTTATGTAACGGAATTGGGGTGTGGTCGCGACATTTTAAACCCATATATTAAGTATTACCATACCTTTATTTTATTGCTATTACAATTACGGTTATTCTAAATTATTAACGCGCAAACCAGTTGTGCCAGTCTTCGAGCTCTAAAAATGACCTGGAGAATTTGCACAATCACACCGCTGACACTGACATAACCAACCGCCCGATCAACAACCAAAAGGCTGGATTCTGCGCGCGCATGAGCAAATGCTGACCAAAGCAATAACAATTTGTTGAAGTAAAATCAAAAAGTGCATATTTATAATGAACAAGTTAAAGTGGCAGTCAAATTGAACTGTCATAAAGTGTCACCATTTACCGTTCGAAATGCAAGCAGCCGAGTTGACAGTCAAAAGCGCAAACGAATTCGCTGAGCAAAAGTAATCGCTTAAATTGAATTGTCGCTTTGGCTTTTCGCAAGTTGATTGGCTGAACCGCAAAAAAAAAAACAACAACAAATTTGTCAAAAATTGTAACTGGAAATATTGGATAAATATCTCGGTATGTATGTATAATAATATTTAGAATATTTTTAGCAAATTTTATTTAAAATTCTAACCGCACTCCACAAGCTAATTAACGAAACTGACCGAACTTGTCAGAATTTGCCCAATTTTTGTTGGAACTCTGGCTTTTAATTTAAATTTTTATTCATATTTTTTATTTAATAATATTTGAATTGCATATTTAGTAACACGCTCGCGTGTTAACGGCCGCTTTCTACATGCTCTAGTTATCAAGTTTTGCCGCGCACAGCGAGTATGTAAATATTTTACAAAAATATAAATGTAAATTAGTAGGAAAAAAGGGAAAAACGTTAACTTTGGCTGCACCGAAGCTATAATACCCTTAACAAACACAAAAGTTTTCTTACAATAATTTAATTTGGCTTGATCAGTTTGGATGGCAGCTATATATTACCATAGTGAACCGAGCTGAACAATTTCCTTGGAGATTATATTGTTTCTTTGAGCAATAATACATGCCAAAATTTCAAAAAGATATTTCGTCTAATCAAAAAGTTTTCCATACAAGCACTTGAAATCAATGGTTCAGTTTATATGGCAGCTATATGCTATAGAAGTCCGATATAGGCGATTCCGACAAATAAGCAGGTTTTTGGTGAAAAAAGGACGTGTACAAAGTTTCAGTTCAATATCTCAAAAACTGAGGGACTACTTCGCGTATATACCGACAGACAGACGAACATCTCTTAATCGACTCAGCTCGCTGATTATTTCTAATAAAATACATTTATATATAATATACACTCTATAGTGTCTCCCACGTTTCCTTCTAGGTGTTACAAACTTCGTGGAAAACTTAATATACCCTGTTCAGGGTATAAAAACTACAACAACCCTGCAAATGCCCACTTCAATTGCATAAAATCCAAAATTCTAAATCATTCAAAAATGAGCGCTTATTAAAATCACGCGATGATAACAATTCAAAAATCATAATAATAACCAAATCATATTAACAACAAAAGTCAACATATTTTTATATCTAAAATGTTTTATTGCTAAAATTTTGTGCAGAAAGAAAGTCCACAACCCAGCCATGCGCAAACTGCAGCGTTTGCCAAAGTGCTGTATGACATTTAGTCATTGAAATTTGCTAAGTACACGCGTACATATGCCGTTAAAATTCCACTCAAAAGCAAGCAACAAATACAACAATAGAAAATAATAGAAATGCGTGTCACATTTGCATATGTATACAATACATGTATGTATACAAATATATATGAAGGCCTTTGAGACGACGTTCACAGCGAACATGCGGGCTTTGCACCCACACACCGGAACTACAGTCAAGCCTCAATTGCTTTTATTACGTTTTATTTTAATGACATAATGTGCGAAGATTAACATTCCCGCTTCAAAGGCTTTCTTCCGTGATAAAGCTTAGTTTAGGTGTCATAAGTGTCAAGAGAAATTTGAATTTACAAGCTTTCTTTTCGTGTTGAAAATAAATTTGTAAAAAAGTAGATCATTAAAAAAAATCTGAATTTCCTTCATTGTACGAGTGTGACATCAGCAGTTTCGAAAATCTACTACTTTCTATATAAAGGGAACATCGATAATCAAATGGTTTTCTAACTTGAACGAAGCCATTTTATGCCCACACTTGCTGAAAAAATCCATAGCAGGAGGTCTAAAAGTCCATACATCACACTATACTGGAAAAGCAGTTTTTTTCTGGATACTGAACCAAACAATTTTCTTCGAGAAATTGTGTCTTCAATAAAAAATGATTTTTCAGTTCTCAATGTTAGCCTGCAAATTGAAATATTTGCATCTTAAGTTCGAAATTTAGCTTATTGAAAACATCATTACTAAGTATTGTATGTAAGACCTTAAACAAGTAGGATTAGATGTATGGAGTAATTTCAAATAAAGTTTCACCCTGAAATATTACAGCTGTTATACATACATACATATCTTCATCTAAAATGCCAAATAGTGTAACATCACTTTTAATAAGTTTCCAGGCGAAGGATAAACGTTGAAATAGAAATTAAAAAAATAGAAATTAAAAAATATTGAAACTAAATTTGAGTTTTGGTTATATGTAAAATGGTTATACATTGGTTATGTCTGACAGCGGAAGCTGAAATCTTATACATAGAGAAAGTAACCTTGCATTTTAGTGCTCGTATCCAATGTTCAAAGGAAAGAACGCCAAACTAACTAATGATTATAAACCGATTTATCTCCTCATAACAACCAGGTTATCTGAATAGATAAGTCTTGACAGCTCACAAAAGTACGAAAGCCTGACAATAAGCTGAAAAAGTAGTAAGAATATTCTTATATCAATCAAAGAAATTAATAACAATTTTTAGGTGCGTGCTGAAAGTGGGAAATGGGAACGTACTTGATTTCAGTGATTATAAACAAAAAAGTGACGAAAAAAAATTACTCAATCCATATTTAAGAAATAAATTTGCAAAAAAGGTCTTGTTTGCCCTTAAACAGACAAAAAAATATAATAATAATCGATAACTTTGAATCAAATTAGTAGCCAGAACCACTGCTTCACACAATGTTATATTTAAAAGGACCCTAAGCCGTTGGCTTAATACAAGTCGTAAAATATTGTACGAACACTCATAATGGCTCGAATGGAACTTTTTCAAAGATCCATGGAATTTCTTCTTCTTCTTTCGCACCAACAACCAATGGGCGGTCTAGGTCGAGAGCATAAAACTTCGCCAGTTGCCTCTATCCATTGCGAGGTTACGTCAGTTTTACATCTTAAATGCAGACAGTTCGCTATGTACTTGACCCTTTCATTGATTCCCTTGCTTCAATTGTCCGCCTATGGGATGTCAAGTCGAAGGAGCATTTTGCTGGAATATTATCTTCCATACGAACGACATGGCTTAATCGGCGCATTTGTGGGAATTTTGCACGCTTAACTACATATATCCATATCGCCGTAGAAATCATATAGTTTTGTTACACTTTGTACTTCTCCTTCACTGGTTCGATCCCACCAAAACATAAAATTTAATGACCTTAATGTCTACTTAAGCTTTAGGGTAAATATTGCAGTTAAAAACTTAACTCTTCTCTTCTTCTTATTGGCCAACTATTATACATAAAGAAAAACTTTTATAGACACAGTGTAACTAGCTGTATTCGATTTGCCAAGCATTAGTCTCCAGGATATCGAACAAACTACATCACATGCTCTAAATAAAGGCCATTATTTACTTGTGGTGCAACTTTGCACTATCATGTTTTCTGACACATGCGCAATAGTGTTATGATTCTTACTTAGTGGAGAAGTTATTAAAAAAAAAACGTTGCTGAAACCTTTATTTTAGTTTTCTATAAATTTTATTGATTGCTTTTAAGTATCTAATTCTAATGATTTAATAATGCAAGAACAGAAACAACTTCGTACTTTCATTTGTCATTTGAATCAATCAGAATAAGTTTTACTATATGCAAAACAAAACTTGATAGCATTGAAGATAGTGGGAATACCACTTTAATAAGGTATGCGCATACACTCATGCACGACATCAACTCGATAACTTTGTTTTTGCTTTTGCCTATATTTTTTTGACAAAAGAGCAGAAACAAGCAAAGAAATGGCGAAACGAAGACAAATATTATATTATATAATACGATCACTCTTCACAGCTGTAAAGTATCTCCATGTGACGCTCTAAAAAAGTCAAGAAGAAGGATATATAAGAAAAACTATTTATACAAAGCTGCATCAAATCTTCAAAACTTTTATTACAACCATTAACCCAGGAGTTTTACAAAGCATCTTTGATTCATCTGAGCTAAATAAGGTTTGTGATAAAAGGAGGAGTATTAGTAGTGTATTCCTTAACGTTCAATCTAACATAATTTAATAGTCTAGTATACCTAGAACTCACAAGAAAGACACAAAATAAAAAATAAAGAGTCTATACTATGAAAGAGACTTTTAAATAAATTATCACACAATCCTAGAACTTCAACCTTTTTCAACCATATACTGTGCGATCCTCCTAGTTTTATGAAAACATTGTGTTCTGAAAGAACCATTTTCATTAATTTAAAAACGAAGATTTCAGAGAATGATAACCTTTTATAAGAGTGAACAGCTGTTGGCGTACGTCGATGATATTGATATCATTGGCTCAACATCCGCGACGTTAGTTCTGCTTTCTCCAGAATGGATAAGGAAGCAAAGCAAATGGGTCTAGTAGTGAACGAGGGCAAGACGAAATATCTCTTGTCATTAAACAAACAGTCGTCGCACTCGCGACTGGGCTCTCACGTCACCAATAAAGAAGAAGATAGCTTGTTAAGAAGTGAAAAAATTAAAAGACAAATGCTTTTTGACTTTGCAGTGAATTACACAGTCGGTAAAAAACAAACAAAGAAAGTGAGCATTCCATAATCACAGCTCAGCAACTGCAAAATAGTTTGAAAAGTATTTGCTTAGAATTTAGCCCTTCCTTACATATTTTTTATTTTTTTTTTTTATTTGACACAGCATTTTCGTGGTCGGCACTTGTCAATTTTAATGGGTGCAAACTTGGTGGAGTAGTAGAGCACCTGCCCTGCCTAACAAAGGTGTACATATCGCCACACTGTGTTTCCGTTAATTTGCCTTTCTTGTCGTCGTCGCTGACGGCACGAATATTTGTTCGAGTATATTTCCGTAATGTACGCTGTTATTGGCTTTATTGTGGAGCGACGCTGAACAAACCAATCACAAGGGTATGTGCAGACATACAAAAAAGTAAACAAAGCGACAGGCAGACAGATAGACGAACATGTCAACAAGCAGCACATTTCAATAGGCCACGAAGCTGCCAATACTACCAAAGCAGAGCTGAGCGCACTTTGTTATTGTTATTGCTGCTGTCGACAATGATGGCCAAAGCTCACAACAATCTGTAATGGCTAATGGCCAGCAGATAAATGAACAATAACGGCAAGGTATTGGCGCTCATACACATGTTTGCGGGTAAATAAGTAATTGGGCATTCTGCCGATGTCCATTTGCACCAAACACCGAACATTTACTTCACTTTGCGCCGCGTGTGTGCGTTGTTCGTTGTTTGGCGGTGCGCGCAGGTTCGTGGCTTAAGTCTTTCGTTTGTGCGCCGCTTCGCTGCGGTAGTTGGGTTTATGTGTGCACATTAGTATGTATGTTGGCGCAGCATGTTAGCTTTTGCTATTTACTGTTGTTTTTGTTGTTGTTGGCGCATTTTATTAAATGTTGCATGCATTTGGCATACTCTGCTCTGTGTGGTATGCGATAATAAATTGTGTAAATTGTATAGCATTTAAAATTGGTGGCAATTGTAGAGAATTTATCTATTGCATAACAATTGTGGACATGAGTGTGTGTGTGTGCCCGCGCACTGACTTTCTAACATAACTAAAAAGCTTACTGTAGGCGAAGTGAGAGATATTCAAATATTTAGATTTTTTAATATGATAGTGATTGAAACATAATGGCTTCAGCTCCACAAGATTTCATTCATGCATAATTATTTCATTTCACGCATTAAAATTCTTATTTTATGTAATAAGTTAACAGCTTAACCCCACCACGCTTGCACGTTCGTTACACTTAATAAACTTTTCGAACACATATATTCAAACATACATATGTGATTGTGGTATATACTAGTTTAGTAGTAAATATTTATAAGTATTAGGGTGGGTCAAAAAAAGATCGAATATATTTTTTCACTTTACATTCTGAAAATTTGTTGAATATTTTGAAATATGTGCTCTTTACTGTGACATATAATTGAGCATCCTCAACTTTCAGTTTCCTATATTTTCCTTATTATTGGAAAGAAAAATTCATATATCAAAATCTATTATTGGGTAGTCGAAAAAGTTTTTTCGTATTTTTAATCAAACTTCAACTTATTTTCTTTTTTATTTATATATAATTTTAATGAACCAAATATGTACCATTTGGTCGAGCACTTTTTGTAATTTTTTCGCTAGAGCCATTATTCCATCAGTGTAAAACTTTTCTGGTTTCTTGGCGAAAAACTGCAACAAGTAATTTTCACAGGCTTCGCTCGAAGCAAGTTTACTTCATTAAAAGAGTTCTACATTAACCGAAACAAATGGTAGTTCGATGGTGCAAGGTCAGGGATGTATCGAAAATTCCTAGCCAAGCTCTCCCAGTTATTGCTAAGTCATCAAAAATGTGTGTGGTCTAGGGTTGTTTTGATGAATCCCGAAGCCCTTTCTGTTGATCAGATCTGGCCGTTTTTTTCGATTGCTTGTTTCAATCTAATCAATTGTTGACAGTAAATGTAGAATCGTTCCACCAGGCTGGAGCAGCTCATAGTAGATAATTCCTTTCCAATCCCACCAAACACTCTGCATAACCTTTCGAGGCGTCAATCTAGCTTTGCGACCATTTGTTGGAGCCACTTGGACCATTATTTTTTTTTTTTGCAGATTATTGCCGAACTTGACCCACTTTTCGTCTCCTGTTACCATTCCCTTCAGAAATGGTTCAATTTCAGTGCGTTTCAGCAAAGAATCGCAGATGTTAATTCGCTCCATTAAATTTTTCACAGACAATTCATGTGGTACCTAAACATCGAGCTTCTTTTTGTAGCCAGCCTTTTTTAAATGGTTCAAAATAGTTTAATGATTGAATGTTAAGTCCCTTACCGATGTCATGGCTGCTTATGTGACCGTCATGGTCAATCTTTTCCATAATTTCATCGACTTTTTCCGTGACGTGGTCGACCAGAGCGAGGTGCATCTTTCTCCTAAACTTCACAAATTTTATTGGTGGTTTGCGTGACATTCTTCCCATTTTTATACAAAAATTTCAAAATATAGCAAATTTTCTTCATTATTTTCACTAACTTTTAAACAGCTGTAACTTTTTTCAACTTCTCCCAATTTAATTTTTGGTTAATTGAAGCTTAAAATCTCACCTTTCCAACACTTTATGGTATGACACAATGTGATTGGCAGCACTGGAGATATACGACATCCATTGACAAAATACGAAAATACTTTTTCGACTACCAAACATTATGTGATTTGAAGATCTCGTACCCTATATTTTTAGGAAATTCTATTCTCTACAAAAGTTATCACTTACAATTTTTTCATACCCACAACGTTCAAAAATTATTACAAAACTAAATTTAAAAAAAAAAAAACTAAAAAGAGAGCTCTTTCCTCTGAATATAAAAAGTCAAATTTTTTTGACCAATCCTACCAAAAAAAATCTTCACATACAAAGTGTAAACAAATTATATTTGTTTTTTAACCACACTAATATACATAAATACATACATAACCATATATAAACACCAAAGTGATGGATTATCTGCGCTGTTTGTGGTAAATTAAAATTGTTGGGTTTGCTTGCGTTTTGTTACGTCAACTGACTTTTGTTTGACTTGCACATCTGCCATGCGGTTAGCTGGCTGCGCGTTTGCTTACATACTATTTCGATGTGCTATTTCTCGGTTATTTTGCAGATATTTTGCGCAGCGTGAAAGCACAAGTGATGCCCCAGTTACGCGCCGTGAATTATGAGCGTGCGTTTTGTGTTCCAGTTTTTTGCAGTTTTATTTGATATTTGGTGAAATAGTATTTATTTTTCAATTCAATTTACTAGCCCAATTTCGAACGTCTGATTAATGGCATGACTTTGAGGAAGCAATTTAACTGCTTACAAGTTATTAGCAATAGTTATGCCATGGTGATTTAAAAAAAAATATTTTATTTTATTTATTTTACTTCCTTGAAAGTTAGATACTAGCTGTCTACGATTCACTATTTCTATACTCCATAATTAAAATTGTATTTATGTACTATAAAAACTCATTTCGCAAGAACACATTCTTGTAACAATCTCAAATGAAAAAATTTTAAAAGTTTTGGCTTTCTGTGCATTATTTAGCTCAAGAGAAAATTGCTCCGAAAGATTTAAGGAACTTTAAATATGACAACATTCAAAATTGAAAAATACGCAGTATGAATTCTTCTCATAGTTTGTCAATTGAAACATGAAAGACAGTAAACTTTGCAATTTCTTAAAAAGTGATACACGAAATTATCAATTACATATGACCTTCCATGAAATTTTCTGTTCTCGAAACCAAAAAACCTTTTCTAAACAAGACCCTAGTCTAGCAGGTGTATGAGAAGTTAACTTAATGCTTGCCGAATAGACCACGTTCAGCACACAGTGAAGAAAATATACTAGCCTTAGCTGAGAGTTTACAAGAAGACCGTGCAGATTCGATTCGGCGCTGTTTGCAGCAACTCGGTCTTTCGTATGAAACGACTTGGCACATTTTACGTCGAGATCTTAATTTGAAAGCGTACCAAATACAGCTTGTGCAAGTACTTGACCACTTGACCTTCCCAAGCGACATCTCTTCGCTCTGGAGGCTCTTGAAAAGTTCATAGAAAATCCGTCGTTTTCGAACCAATTTTTTTCAGCGATGAGACCCACTTTTGGCACAATGAGTATTTAAACAAGCAAACTTCCCGCATTTAATACAAAGAGCTTCCTGAAGAAATTGGTGGAATCATCGGTTCATATTCCTTCAAAAATGATTCCGATGGGAACGTACCGTGAATGGCGACTGTTATCGTACTATGATAACTATCGCAAAAACCGAATATTTGATGAATGAAATTGAAGCTCGTGATCTCGGCGACATGTGGTTTCAACAAGACGATGCTACTTCCAGCCGCGGCTAACATTTGAAAGAGATAATCTTCAAAACATAAATGCCAAAGAATGTTCAAAGAATGTTGTTGATAATAAATATACCTCATTAAATTTGAAATTTCTGTTTTTTTTTAAAAAAGGTAGGGAACCTCGAAACTTTTCACCCTTTAATATTAATCTTCCAATTTAATACATCAAAAATTCAATTTTCGCTTCAATTTCAAACACTTGTTTCTTCCATTCATGTTGCGTTTGGCTTGCAAAACAAATTTCACACTTAATAAAACTGATGTAATATTTTGGAAAAGTGAAAGATAATGAAGTAATAGGAAATAAGTGAAAAAGCGTTACGCTTCTGTCAAAAATGGGCACTACGAACTTATCGAACTCAATTAAATTGGATTTTTAATTAACAAACAGCTAAGTAAGTAGAAAAAAGGCAACAATTGCAACACAGTAGCAGCCAAAATAGTCGCATATATGGAAATGTGTGAGTAGAAAATACGTAAAAGTAAATGTATCAGTAAATGGCGATAGGAAAAAGCAGCAGTGAAAACACTTATGCACCTTTAATATATACAGACATACATAAATAATAATAACAATAATATTATTAATAAAAAAATAGAATATAATTCATTGGCCTCTTTGCCCGCTCATTTGCCAATGTTGACAACTTGAATGGGTTTCTATTTCCGCTACACACGGGGTACAAGCGCGGGCGCAAAATGATTGACAGGGGCAAAGCAAATGTGATTCCAATTAGATGCGAACAATCAAAACGTTGTAACACCACACATAACGTAGAAAAATAAATAGACGCTGAATGACAAGTTTGCAAGCTGGTAAGACATTAGCGCTTAAATTTGAAAAACAGCGGGTGTTGGCGCTTTTCCTCCGTGCAATGCTAAGCATTCGTGCGAACATGCGCAGTACTTATGTTCATGTTTATACCCTGAACAGTTTAAGTTTGGCATGAAGTTTGTAAGACCCAGAAGAAAATGTCAAAGACGCTACAAAGTGTATATATATTGCAATATAAATGATCAGCGAGTCGAGATCAGAGTTGATATAGCCATGAGGGAACTAGTTTTTGAGATATCAATCTGGAATTTTGCACACGTTCGTTTCTCTCCAAGAAGTTGATCATTTGTCGGAGCCGACGATTTCGGATCACTATAAGATATAGCTGTCATAGAAACTGAACGATTGATATCAAAAGCTTGTAGGGAAAACTTCTTTATTTTAGGAGATATCTTCAAGAAATTTGGCATGGGTTATTATGTAAGGCCGTTATACAATCTTCGAAGAAATTATTTAGATCGCAACACTGCTGCCATACAAACCGACCAATCAAAAGTAAGTGCTTGTAAGGCATATTTTGCTGTTACCCTTCAGGTATTATAGCTTTGGTGCAACCGAAGTTAAAATGTTTTCTTGTATTTTTTCTAAAGGCATTTGCATATGTTCATGCATATATGAATTTATGGGGGTGTTGTCCCATCCATGTAATTTTAAATAAAATGCAACATGCCACGTTTGATTCATTTCGAATGCGCATGCGAAACTTTACTAATGCGCACCGTTACTCCCTGACAAATGCTTTACATTTATTGTCTTATGTGTTATCGTTTTGATGTTTTTTTTATATTATTTTCCCTAAGTGATCGTGTTAGCGCCCAGCTATTTGATCTGTTCCTCGGTGGGTGCTGCCACTGATTGACTGGGGCTCACAATGTTCGCTGGATATTTTTTCTTTTTATTCGTTGAAGTTTTTTTTTTATTTTTTCTTTTTGTAACAGGCAAATAATTATGTACATGAAATGCAAATTTTAGAGCGCGCACACTATGACCGACTGGCTGTGTGGAACATTACAACACTTTTGACAGCCGCTATGTCACGCTTTCTATTGATTGCTTTTAGATTGCTGGCGATTGTTTATTGTTACTTTTACTATGCAACTATGCGACGTTGACAAAGCATGATAAAAAGACACCTACACCCTTGTTATGTAATATATTGGAGTAAGTTTACAATTTCTGCGCAATATTGCATATAATTGAAGATGAAAAAAAGTAGTATGAATTGCTTTAATGATCGATTGAATGCTTTCTATTTAGTTTTAACCCGCCGGAAAGGTTACGTTAATGTTTTTATAGTTTTGCCAGAAGATTTTATAATTTATTTGATATACTATACGTAATATAAAAATATTAAAGGAGAAAGGAAAGCAGTATTTTTTATTATTTGAAGCATTTTTATCAAAGCTTTAAGAAAACACATACATATGTACTCTATATAGAAATTGATGCGGACATATTTGTTTTCTAGATTTGTACGACTTTTTTTCGTTCGTGTGATGCGTGATGTTTGGCAGCTATTTGTTTACGACGCGGTTTGTTTGCTGAGAATTTTGTGTTTCCAGTGGCTACGGAGTCGTTGAAAATGCTGCAGATCGCAAACAGAAGTATTTGAAGCGCCTAAGTATTCAGTGGAAGTCGAGTTGCCATCAGGATTGCGAATTTTCAATTCAAAAATTGTGGAATGAAAAGTAAATTTTCAAATCCGATTTTCAATTTTTAATTAACAGTTATGGTTGCTATCTACCTTTGTTAATGACGATAACATCGAACAAGTTAAAGAAATAGTGCTTTGAAATCGTCGTGTTGGCATTAGAAAATAGCAGAGAATTTCAATATTTCTTAAGGATCGACAGAGCACATTTTGGCTCATATTTTGGGTATGAACAGTGTCACAAAGTATCAAAAGCCCTGAATCTTTTGCAATAACGACATAGTTTGGACTAACTTTTTGGCCAACAGAAAGTGAGAGTCATCCCACAGCCGGTGTGTTCTCAAGATTTGGCTCCTTAAGCCGTTTTTCTGTTTTCGAAACTGTAAACTACGCTTTGGAGAAACGCGCTATGTATCCATGTCAACTTTGACCTTAAGGAGGTATTCTGGTCTAGGATTTTGAAAAAATCTATGTTTTTTGCATATTTTGAAAGTTTAGACTTTCAAAAATATGACCTTGGAAGGATTTTTCAAAATTCGACTTATTTTCGGAGATACAGCCGATTTTGTGACGTGGCGTCCGTTTTCGTTCCGCGTTTTTCTCGAAACTACTTTTTTTGAGGTGGTTGACATGATATCTCAAGTTCTACTGAACCGATTCCTTTGAAATTTGGTATATATCTTCGTTATACAGTGCTCTATCGTGTCTGCCTTGGATTTTCAAAAATTTTGATTTGAAGTATTTTTAAAAAATTCGAAAAGGTCGAAAAAATCGGGTAAAAAAAAATTTTATGTTTCAAGTCGACGCCATTTTGTAATTTTTTTTTTTAAGTGGTCAACCCTACGACGACATCCTTACTAAAGAAGAATTTTCTTGTTTTTTGTGTTTTAGATCTCTACAAGGGTTGAAATCATGTCAACCAGGACGCACCGTTTTTTTAAAGCCCCCACTCCACTGGCCCGTATCTCGACGAATTTTGGTTTTTTCTCGCAATTTTTTTTATATTATTAAAATATCAATAAAAAAATACAGAAAAATGGAAAATAAAAATTTTTTTCATTTTTTTTATCTTAGTTTAAAAAATGCCTAAAATTCATGCGTCTAGACTAGAATACCCCCTTAAGTGTATTTTTAAAAATATTGTAATATTAGAAAAATGCAATAAAGAATTTCGACACAAGAATGTCAACAAATTTTTTTATGCCAAACAGTTCAAGCCCCTAGGTACACAATATTTAGACCGCAGTGCCTATACATAGTTGACATTTTACCGCAAATATCGGTCAATATGTGAAGAACAATATGTCTGTCTGTCAAAAATGGGTTCAATCCTTTATAATCCTATTACAAAGAGTTTCGAACTTCCGGGTCACTTTATGCCGCATATATCGTATTGGCCGTTGAACGCGTTTTACTCGTAAAGGAGTACCTATAGGGGATAAAATTGGGCGAACACTTGACCTAGTCCCCATATAACTAATATTAGGATTTTGGACAACCGGCTGACTTTACTCATGATTGGTGATTGAATGTGAGGAACATTAATGAAACCTTGGGAGCATTTTATTAGTCTGCGGCATGTTAAATGTATGTAGTTTTGGTTGAAATATATCAAAATTTAGTTAATTTCCTCTTTAATTCCCATGTACCACTTATAACGATTTTCGTTATTCTAAAAAACTATGTCGGATATGTTAGCCAATGAGTATTATTTATATATAAAATGCTTCAAAAAAATTTCCTTGTGCCGAACAATGTGCTTAAAACCAAAAAATGTTAATTCGAACGAATTCAATTAGCGAGCAAAATCAGATTTTGAAATGAATATTTGAAATAATTAAATTAAACTCGGGCAAAATTTGGAAACATTTTAGAAAAAATTCTCATTTTGACTTCTAGGGCGAATATGTGTCTATGCAGAATTATTAAATGCGTCCGTGACTTGCAATTGCAGCCTTGTAAATTTTAATATTTTTACTTTATATATTTATAACTTTAAGTATTATTTGGCTAAATAATTTATTTCTTTGAGTTAGTAACGGTCCACACATATTTCCCCAATAATTCATTGGCATGCAAACAATGGATTTTCTTTAGCAAAGCTATCTTTCCCAGCATATATGAAAAATTAAAATCACAGAATTGCAACACACATAAGTATATGCAAAATATCGATAATGTGTTGCAAGCTATTTGTATTAAACAAATACATAAATAATCGCAACATTGTAAAAAGTCATTGTGTGTCTTTAAATGTGGGCCAACGTAATATGACACCAAGTACACCACACCAACAAACATAAAAATAAAATCGTTTTCCTCTGCACACTCAAGCGTCACTAAGCTTCCACATTTTTAACCAGCCCATGTACAGTAGTTAAATCGTGTCAATCACTGGTGTTGTCGCCTCCTCCTCCCCTCCCGTGCCACGTCAAATGACCATTAGACACTCTTGTCCAGCGCCTGCGACATAAAAAGTAAACGCCACACATTGCGGCTGCCCGTTAGCGGAGGCACGACAGGCACTTTGGCACGGCATTTACGGAATGCCACTTGTAGTGTGCAACAGCATGGACCAAAAAGATTTGTTGTTTTAGATTTAATATGGGCACAGACTTAGAAGAAACCCATTTCAGTGGCAAGTGGCAAGTGGCAGTAGTTTGTTGGTGCAACAGTGAGCGATAAATTGTCACCCGCTATGCATGTTGCGGTATTTATTATTTGCGTGCAACACAATGAAATGACAGGGCAAACCCACTCATTGTCAGCTAAATTTCGCACAAAAATAATAGCACGAAATTGCATCCGTCGTATACAAACAAGTGCAAATATGGATTGGAGAGGTGGTACTAGATTATCAGCGATAGCCTAGTGTTGAAATTTTTGACTTTAAGTGATTTGTATAGATTTTGGTTTTTTATTTAATGTTGCGCATACATATTTAATTTTTGATTTAATTTTTACATAAACAATAACTTAAGTACTTAAGTGAATGGGTTTTCACATTGTCATTTCTGTTCTAGCTTCGTTTCATAACTTTTATCAAATATACATTATTTGAGTAAAAGAGTAAAGTTTGAAGTTGATCCAGAAAGTAGTTTCAGATATATGACCGTATTTCTATGAATTCTCTGATTTAGTGGCTCCCAAAACTATAACGCGCTTTTCTCGAACTCTGTTTTCATAGTTGGCGAGTAAAATTTTTCCGAAACGACTGAACCGATCGACACAAAATTTTTAGATACAATACATTTATCATGAAATTCTTAGATATATTTATCAGGCTATGACTGAATGAACAATATTTTGATAACCATTTTTGCGGCTGTATTGTAAAAATATATTTTTTGGTTTGTGGATTGGAGGTAATTTTAAGCAAAGAAAATGTTATCATCGCCAGACAATTTTTTCGGAAGTTCTTGTGGAGATCGACTACAGAATCGAGACAATCCAAGATTGTTGAAAATGAACTAACGAACACTACAGTATATTAAATTTTGGAAATGCTCATTTCTTTTATTTATTTACTATATAAAATACTCTTGAAAATAATTCACAAAAAAAGTTTTTTCCTCACTTGCAAATGTATATAACCCTTTAAATAAATTTCAAATTTAAAAAAAGGGGCAGAAAAAGGGCTGAATACGAAAAAGATGGTAGCGTACAAAGGACTAGCAATAAATCTTATCAGTCGACCACATAATACTTCAAAGGGATGTCTCTCGTTTTGGAACTTACGTGAGTCTCAATTTAGGGCAATGTGAAAATTGATTATGTTCGAAGCAAATGTAGATTGTATCATTGCCCTGGACAATAATATATGCCAAATTTCGTGAAGATATCTTGTCAAAAGAAAAAGTTTTCTTAACAAGATTTTCATTCTGATCGTTCAGGTTGTATGGCAGCTATAGTCGTCCAATATCGGCGGTTACGACAAAAGAGCAGCTTCTTGGGGTGAAATGTGCAAATTTTCAGATCTATATCTCAAAACTGAGAGACTAGTTTACGTATATATCTAAATATATCTATAGAGAGATATGCCTTTGTATTTACTTTTGATGCCTGGAATGCAAGATAGTGTTGAATCGAACAAACCGCTGGCATAAATAATAGAATTAGATTAAAAGTGGTTATTCGATGTGAAAGATGCACCTCGCTCTGGTCAACCTATCGTTGAAAAAGTCGATCAAATCATGGAAAACTTTGACCAGAACCGTCACATACGCAGCCATCGCTAAGAAACTTAACATTCATCACTAAACTATTTTGAACCATTTAAAAAAGGCTGGCTACAAAAAGAAGCTCGATGGTTGGGTATCACATGAATTGTCTGCGAAAAATTTAATGGAGCGAATTAACATCTGCGATTCTTTGCTGAAACGAACTGAAATTGAACCATTTCAGAAGCGAATGGGAACAGGAGACGAAAAGTGGATACAATGCGACAATAATGTGCAAAAAAAAAATCATGGTCCAAGTGGTGAAGTTCAACAAACGGTCGCAAATCCAGGATTGTCGCCTCCAAAGGTGCTGAGTGTTTGGTGGGGTTGGAAAGGATAAGCTCCTCCAGCCTGGCCGAACGATTGATTTTACATTTTACTGTCAACAACGGATGGGATTGAAACAAGCAATCGAAAAACACGACCAGATCTGATCAACAGAAAGGGCTTCGTGTTCCATCAGGACAACCCTAGACCACACACATCTTTGATGACTCAGCAAAAACTTGGAGAGCTTGGCTAGGAAGTTTCGATACATCCACCATATATCCCAGACCTTACACCATCGAACTACCATTTGTTTCAGTCAATGCAGAACTCCCTTAATGGAGTAAAGTTGGCTTCAAAAGAAGCCTGCTAAAATTACTTGTCGCAGTTTTTCGCCGATGCTGAGAAATGACAAAAAGTGGTCGACCAAAATGGTACAGAAAGAAAATTGAAATTTTATTAGAAATACGAAAAGACTTTTTCGATTATCCTATATGAGGGAACTTTATTCAAAATACAATAAGTTATTCTAGAATAGTTAAAGTGCAATTTTTTCTGCAGGGTAATTATAGTGAAGGGATTACACTATGCTTGGTCTGCATAATTAATGTTGGCGTAATAAATCCAATTCATAATTTCCTCATTTATTATGTAGTTCTGTTCAAGAACGCCGTAGGCGGTATCACTTTCACAGTTCATTAAACCAGATAAGAGTCGTTTGCATGTAACTGACCATATAATAAATGGGTGACAGACGCTTTATGGAATGACGGCCACAAAGTGCTGACAGCTCGGCTAATAGCTCTGGAATAGATGCCGATACGCCAGACATTATTATCGATGGCTTTAACAGCTGCAATTTTTCGCCGACAAAGAGACAGACAGACAGACCACACACAAACATGACGCTACACATACATATTTATGAATATTTGCATTAAAAATCAATAATTCACTCATAAATACTTAATCAATAAATATTGTAAATATTAGATATGCGTATATTATTTCATATTTCTTGTAGTTAATACCTTTTTATTGCGGTCTTGATTGCTAGCCTCAACGACAGGTACTTTGTCTGACATATCGGCAAACAAATATTCATTATTTAGCAACAAATAATTAATAGAATATGTGAAATTAAAATTTCAACGCTTGTGAGTGCATTCATTGGTATCAATAAATCTAAATGTGGTTTCGATTGCGTCGCTAAGCGCATAGGTGCAGACGCAACCCACATATTTAGTACAAAGAGCGCTACAGCCGCAAACCCGCCTGCCAGTTCATTGTCATTGCGTAAATAATCAAGGCGTGAAATGTTATACGCAAACTCAATATCGGTGCGAATAAGTCGATTTAGCTAATAAATAAATAAATGAGCTTTTTAATCAAAGTGGATTTTTATGCACGCAAAACACGAGCGGCCTGAGAAACTGCACCCAAAACAGACATTTTTTGTATTTCTTTTCTTCTCGGTATGCGGGTAAATATTTGTGCATGGATTTTTTCTTATTTTGTTGACATATTTTTTTATCTTTTTTTTTCAGTGTCGAGCTCTTATGTTGCCATTCTTTTATATGCGCCAGACAGTTAAGTTTCCAGTTTTCGACACATTTGTTGTTGTTGTTGAGTTTTGTAAGTGCGTGCCGCTTAATAGCCTATAATTTTCTACTCTTATGTTCTAAATGTCTCGCTAATGGCTTGGCAGGCCTGCTGCAAAAGCTGCAATTTTATCGCCACAACGACGTTGTTTCTCGACAATTAAAATCTGAAAACTATAATAAATCGATCGTAAAGATCGGTCGTAAATCTGCCCACTTTGCGTGCCAACAAAGAGACAATCAAGGAATTTTTGCTTGTAGTTTACGATTTTTCTATTTATGAGCAGCACATTGTGAAAGTATTGAAAGGAACTGTTTGGAAATTCATTCTTTAAACGTGTCGCAATATCAGGTTTTTATTGCTTGAGTAGGAGAAATATTAGAAGTAGCTTTCCGTTTCTCATTAGCGTCATTTCAAATTATACAGGCCTATTGTACGTAACTGTACTTGTTTATGGCACAATAAAACGCATAGAAAGTATGCATAGAATCCAAAAAGCAACAACATTTTGAGTTCTTCAGTAAATAAAAAAAATTTTCATTGAAAATAGCGAAGAAATTTCTGTATCCTTAAACAAGAAAAAGTCAAATAAAAAATCCAAATCATCACTTGCTAGAGAAGTAAGTGTGAACAAAGTTCGTCTGAAGTCTATTGGTCAGGTGACAGAACTTGGAACTATGGTACATAGACATATGATATCAAACCCCATAAATTTTGTTCAAGAAAATTATTACCTTCTCTAGAAGAAGTCTGGCGATTGCTAGCGGTGATCTGAAAATCAAATGACGAACTCATCGCCAAATCGGAGAATATTAGGAATCGTCGCATCACAAATCACCACACAAATCATATCTCTTACACAGTATATAGAAAGTACCTTAGCGTTATGATCGATACAAAGCTCAATTTCAAGGCGCACATTAAAAAGCCTATGGTAAGGCGGCTACAGTGACTGCGCTCCTGTTGAGAATCATGGCGAACATTGGTGGTCCAGACAAAGTAGAAAAGCTCTGTTAGCTAAAGTTAGTCAGTCAATACTTATGTACGCAGCTCCGATATGGGGACAGCACTAAAGAACATGTGTCAATAATAGACCTATGTCGCACGAAGCGATTGCTATCATATCTGGCCTTATGCCACTGGTTGTAATGGCGTCTGAGTTAAGTAGAGTCTACTGTAAAACAAAAGCCATGAAAGGGCGTCTAACGGCAGATGAGAGCAAAAAGGAGAGAAAGGCATATCTCCATGAGTGGCAAAGGTAATGGGATGCGGCAGATAAAGCAAGATGGACGTATAAACTAATTAAGAACGTAACGGCCTGGATTGACAGCAAACACGGTGAGACTCTACTTAATGCAGTTCTTATCGGACTATTTCTCTTTCATGGAATTGCTGCAGAAATTTGGCCACGATGACGAAATACAATGTTCCTTCTGCGGAAATGTCACAGAGCACAGACAGAGCAGCTCCTGCTTGAGGTATGTAGTGAAAAAAACCACCATAGAAGAACTAACAAACAAAAGGATGACGCCAGACAACATAGTGAGTCATATATTGGGATCAGAGCTAATGTGAGCTAAAATGAAAGAGTGGACGACAAAAGCACTCCAAGAACTCAGAATGAAATAAGGACAGCGAAGAAGTATACGACCAAATGAACTAACTTAGAGGGAGGATGTGAAAAGGCATTTTTCGCCTACAGCAACCGGAGTTAAGGGTTAAGTACGTAGACATTCTGTTTCGCAAGTCCAGCATAGTTATTTGATACAGTCTGGGCGTGGTTCAGAAAGAGGTGTACTTTAGCGGATCATCTGAATAGTGTACGCTGCCATTTTCGATTTTTTATAAAATCTTAAGAGTTGATCAGTAGAGGTATTCAGAAACCTTACCTTAGAAGAAATATTCATTAGCTTTTCCCTGCGATAATATTCACAACAGATAGAAAACTTTAAGGATTATATACACTTATTCTCTGATGAAATCATAGTACTCAGATGTTTTTTTTTTTGGAACAATTAATCTTAAAAGAATATACTTTGAGGCACACAAGTGTTTAAATCATAATCTAACACAAACGATGCACTCACTTTAAATTCCACATAATCCCATCTATTATAGGCCTTGAGACATAACCGATCAAATTATTTAAGTCAGATTAAGCGAGAGAAAGAAAGTCTCATTTCCATGTATAAAAGGGTCGATCAAAGGCTTTGCCAGTTATAACTCCAAGATAGTAATAAAACCTGATCCTCGTTGAGTCAAATAACGAGGTAAGTCTTGTCATGGATAAACCATCATCAAACTAAACAACAAATTTCCTGTTTTAAGGGAAGACTAACAGTTATCTAGTAGCTAGTCTCTAGTAGCTTTCAATGAGAAATTCATAAAGAAAAGAGAATTCGTTTGGAATACTTATGAAATAGATAACTGCAAGTAAAAACTGCGAAGATTCAAACTATTATATTTAAGTTATGCAATAGATGGATTGGTTGCTTGATATCACAAAAAATTTGAATAATGACTGGGTGCCATAAATCTCCTAGTTTTACTGTCCTGAGATCTTCTTGTGGGGTTATTTGATAAACAAAGTGTACGCGAGCAGAACATAATGTCATTGACGAGTTCAAGTCATAAGGGCAAAAAGGACCGGGAATCATCGCAATAAACCCCTAAATATGCAAAAAAAAAGAATGGAAAACTTAGCAAAAAAATACGTCAATAGTAGAAGCTATAAAAGACTAAACGAAATAAATACCAAAAAAATTTTCAGAATTAAGAAAATTATGCACTCATAAGTATCATTTTAAGGCGTTAATTGGGTTTACGAGTTTAAAAAAAGAAATTTTTTATTGACTTTTTAAATTCTACAATATTTCTAAACTATTGTCCCAAATTTTCAAGTTGACCCGAGTAATAGTTTCGGAGATATAGCTTTGAGAACTTATGCGCTCGAGGCTAGCTAGGCTAACTGCACTGTCTTTAAATGCGTTTTTCTTGAAACTGTGTTTTTGGAGACGGTTAGTAAGATTTCTCGGGAACTACTGAGCCTAACTTCATGAAATTTTCCACAGGTTTTTGAGATACAAATCTAAAAGATTTGGACGAAGAATTTTTTTTTTCGATTACAACTATTTGAAAAAAAATTATCAATGAAATTTTCATTATTTTGTAAAAATTTCTGCCAAAAATCCATTTTTTAGTTGTTTTTCTTCGTCCAAATTCCAAGTTAAGGTTTTAATTAAAACATGTATTTTTCACTTTAGATGATCCTGCAAGGGTTATCTTGCCAACGTTGGCGCATCTTTTTCCGAGGGAAATAGTGTCGCAATGGCCAAGTTTAAAATATTTTTTTCAAAAAATTCTGAATTTTTTTGTTAATATTGTATTTTTGTAACAATACAAAATTCTAATAAAATATATGTCATTTTTTAAATGATAAAATTGTTGGAAAAAAGGCTGCTTTTACCCGAGGAAACCCATGTAACACTTTAAAGATATTCAATTAAAATATTAAGAATTGTAAGAAAATGGTAGTACCACTTCTTTTGCACTCCGTAGTTGAGGCTAACAAAATTTCTTAAACATTAAAGATATTTTTACGAGGTTCATACACAACGAGTTTAAATTGAACGGATTTGCGCTACATTCCACTTCTCACACAAGCGCTTTTGTACTAAAAATTTTCAAGGCATTGCAAAGTACCTAAATTATCAATTAAAAAAGGAATTCATGGCTTTGAAATTGAGCGCTTTAATATGATATTTTAATTTTTACAAGAATTAAATCGAATTCCGCCATAAATTCTATTAGACTAACAAAGCCACACTAATTATAACTAGCCAGTCACGCTCGTTTACATGTGAAAGATGTCGCCTTGGTAACAACTTTCGGTTTCATTTATGTAAACAAGATGTATGTGTGCGTATGTATAGTAAAATGTAAATTAAATGTAAATTAATCATGAATTAAAAATTAAAATTAAACTCGTTTTCCAACTCACCTTTTGGTTCTTATATCACAGAATCGTTGTATGAATGAAGTTAAGACGTTTCTTTGTTAGCTTGTAATTAGTTGTAAGTTGTAATGTGATGCCACCTTGGTGCGTTTTGTATATTATTTGATTTTCGTATTAAAACTCATCACTTTGCACAACAGATTAAATGATTTCAATTAATATTATATTATTTAGTGATTTTATTTATGTTTATTATTGCACTTAAGTGAGTGATTAATTGGGGAAAAAGAAATTTAAAGGGGATTTCAAAACGTGTGCTTGTGAAAAAAACTAAAACACTTGATTATAATTTCTTTAGTGGGAAAAAGAAATGGAATATTTATTGTTAATTGGCAAGCATTAACGGTATTATTATTTATTATTTTTATATTTTGAAATTTTTGAATGAATGAGGCTTTAAAAAAAAAGTGTGAAGAAACGACTTTTCAGTCGCTAATATTTACATATTGCTTAAAAGTGTGTCGAAGATAGCAGATGTTGCGGTTAAAACGGTTATTAATATTCGTTTATATATATTTATATATTCTTTTTTCAAATTACACGCGCACGCTTCGTTCGAAACTTGAAAATTTATCGATTTCGTAGTTATGCTGCCGTCACTTAGTTGTTGGTTTGGGTATGTGTGTTGTAGCACGTTGTAGTTTTACTGAAACAAGATAGAAAAAACATAATTTGAAATGATTTGCAATTTAAATTCCAATTTATACATTGTGACAAAAAGGTACCCGGAAATTATAAATAAAATTCAAAATATATTGGTCTTTTTCTTTTACGACTACCCAATAAAACTGAGAATATATAATTATTCATCAATATTTATTTTTTCGCCTTCAAAGTAATCCCCACCAGATGTAATACTCTTAAGCCAACGATTTTTCCAGCCCTCGAAACACTTTTCTTAAGCACTTTTTGGGCTTCAGCTCTTTCAGCGGATTTTGTTTTATCTCTAAGATCGACTGAAAATGGGTTCCAGGAAGCGGCAATTTCAGTTTGGAAAACAAGAAAAAATCACACGGACCCAAATCTGGTGAATACGGTGGTTGATCGATGGTATTTATTGCGTTTTCGGCTACAAATTTGGTCACAAACGTACTCCTTTTGAAAAAAAATATCAGCTTTATTGGGACAAGTCGAGCAAAAATGCGTTTCATAACCGAAATATCCACTAAAATCATTTGAACTGACTCGCGAGAGGGAAGGAGCTTCCCTTGCCATCTCTCTAACATTTGCCTGACGATTTTCAAGCAGCATAACATTCACTTCTTTTAATATTTTCATCAGTTGAAGAGGGCGAAGGTCATTCAACGATTTCTCGGCCGTCTTTGAAGGATATGTACCACTCATAGGCTTGTGTTATTCATAACTCCGAATTAAAAAGATCATTTTTTCTAAATATCATTTACCCGAGGAATTTAATAATAATTTCCAGGTACATTTTTGTCACAATGTATATAAGAATTTTAAAAATAAAAATACAATAATATAAATATATAGAAAATTTAAATTCAAATTCTTTTAGAAACATACACGCGTTCGCACAAGACACGAATACATGTTTCGGTTGTACAAAAACAAAAAATAAACATTTTACTTAAGCTAAAACTTAACACGTTTGTACTGCCAAATATAGCAAATCAGCAATTAGCTGCTCACGCAATAACAATGGCTATAGAAAAGATTAATTGAAAGCAAAAGTCCATGCGGCTGGTGAATGGTGAACTGTCAATGGGGCGATTGACATTTCTGGGTGTAGCCTGAACACTCTCTTTTTGCACTTTAAAATGCCCGCATACTTGCGATGTTGTTGGCCTTTTGTTTAGAACAGAATAGTGATAAATACACTTATATGTGCAAGTATGTGTGTGTGTTATTTAATTTGCAACACAACTTCGCTCAAAGCTATTATTCAATAATGATCTAAAAAAAGGTAGCTAAAAAATGGTAATTATGTGGCAAACTGTATAAAATAAGTTCAAACAAAATCCAGTTACTTAATATTAAAGAACAAGTTTCAATGTTTTTTCTTTCACTTTGTTCTATACATTTTGTTTCTCACTGCGCAACACACCCATTTGGTGGACCACATACACGCGCTTACATACATATGTACATTCATACCGCCAGTAATGCTAATGATCTCTTGTCTGTAATTTTGTTAAGGTATTCAAGCGATTTCAAGTACTACGCTTACAGGAAATAAAATGTAAAAGTAACGGTTAATCACTACTGGTATTTGCACTATTAGAGCAACATTTAAATAGTGCTTAGTCATAATCGTATGAAATGAATCTGAGACCGAAATGATCGGTAGTTAAATATGAAATTACAGTCGTCTATGCCTCTGGGGCAAACAACAATAAATTAACTCGTAATTTATCATACTAGGTAACAGCGATTGTTTAATTGGAAAAGCGTGGGTTTTCGCGCTGTGTTAACAAAAACAAAAGTTTGAGTTTAATCTGCCACTTTGAAAAAAAATATGATTTCGATCGTTTAATTTGTATGACAGCTAGATCTATATGCTACAGTTGTCCGATATCGACGATTCCGAAAAATTAGCAGCTTGTTTGAAAGAAAAAGACGTGTGCAAAATGAGAAAATCGAAACGAATCGACTCAGCTCACTACAATGATCGAATACGTACTATATAGGTAGTCGAAAAAGTCTTTTCGTATTTTGTCAATGTTTTGTCTGTTAACAATCAATACTCTGAATACATTTTATATATTTTTTAATTCTTTCGCTACTATATTGCGATATTAATGACTTTTAAATATAGGAAAAAGCATCTTGACGAAAAAATATAAATGTCATGTAGACTAGTGTTTCATGTACAATATATGAAAGTATATTGAACAACATTGCCGCATTATTATATGTGCTTAATTTTAATACTCCGATTAATAGCCACATATGCATGCAACAAACACATTACGCATGCACAAGCTACTTATGACAAGTACAATATAATGAGTGAGTTAACAGTGTAGACGTAACTAGATATGCGGTTGTTAAAAAAAAAGAGATTTTATGTTAATTAAAGTTCATACATGTTTCACATTGCAAGTACATATACCTAAGTATGTAATATTCCTATTAGGAATATCCTATTTATCTAACAAGTAATTCGCGTTTATTGGTGGTGTGGGAACATATTATAATGGAAAGTGTTCTCAAACGAAGTCTGGAATTTATAGAAGTGGTTCGATTCGCCAAGTGTTACTCTCAAGCGAAACGAATAAACTATATCAAAAGCTTAAATAAATGGCAGCACTTGTGGTACAATCCTACTCTAATATTTTGTGACAAAAAGTACCCGAAAATTGTAAATTTCACCCACCAGATGTGATACGCTTCTACCAATGATTTTTCCAGTCCTCGAAACAATTTGCAGAACAACTTTTTCGGATGGCCTTCAGCTACTTCAGCGGCAATTTCAGTTTGGGGAACAAGAAAAAATCACACGGAGCCAAATCTGGTGAAAACGGTAGTTGATCGATGGTATTCGTAACGTTTTTGCATTATCGTTGTGTAAAATCCATTAATTGTTCTTCCACAAATCCTACCGTTTTCAATGGATATTCTCACGTAAACGCCTCAATACGGCCAAATAGAACTCCTTATTGATCGTTTGTCAAACTCATGATGCAACAAGTCATGAATATCGAAAAAAACAATGAGCATCGCCATGCTTTTTGAGCATGTCCAAAGAGATCTTCCTGCGGTAATCTTTTTGAAAAAAATTCAGCTTTATACCGACGAGTCGAGCAAGAACGCGTTTTGTACCCAAAATATCCACCAAAATCATTTGAACAGACTTGCAATCTCTCTAACAACTGTCTAACAATTTTCAAGCACTTTCTCCTTCACCTTTTTAATTTTTTCATTAGTTAAAGAGGTCGAAAGTCGCCCAAAACGAGACATGTCTTCAACGATCTCCCGAAAGTCTTTAAAGACTTTGCACCACTCATAAATACGTTCAAAATACACTTTTTTGAAATGTCATTCATTCGTGTAATTTAAATTACAATATTCGGGTACTTTTTTGGTTTTCCATTAATTAATACAATTGATTTTAAAAATATAAGAAGAAAAATACATATCGATTCTCATTTGTCATTTGAACAAGTCAGAATTGTAAAACTGACTGTGCAAACTCTTTTGTACGAATTCAACTCGATAATTTTTTTCACAAGTGGGCAAACGCGAGCAGAGAACCGACGAATCGAAGACAGCTAGATTTAGAAGACTGTGACAATAATTTTTCTGTAGGAAATTTCCAAAGATATGCACATATTTTCATTACTGAAGAATAACTATTTCTGAATTAGTATTTCTTTATACTTTTTTTGAAGCTTTTTGAAATTAGCGCTGGACTATCATCGATTCATGCGCTGTCGTAAAATTATCTTGGCCCAAAATAGATCGTTAAAGATTCAGTGAGCTCTTTGTTCTCAGTAGGGCTCTCCTCCCTCTAGTTGTGGAGGTTCTCTATCGCCGTTCATCTGCAGAAGCCGTATGGCAGAAAACGAGTTGGAATCCACTCAAGAGATGATTCGGGAGCTCATACCTTCTGATATCCCATCGAGCTGGTAGAAACAGAAATTCAACGCCTAAGCAAATTTGTACAATACACTCTGCTGACTTATAAGATCAGACACAGGAGTACTTGAAATTGAAATTTTAAAGTAGGCGAGCTCCTTAAAAGCAATAATTCAATGAAGAAAATGAAAAAACATTTAACAAAAAAGGAAACTTAGCAGAAAAACGAGTTCGAGCATTGGGTCACTCTTCATTTAACATTATTTTTTGTTCTGCAGTGTATTCAAATATGTTGAACAAATATTTTAATATTAAGCCAATTAAGTAAATATAAATGGAAATTTATCTATATGTGGAAATTTAATTTAAAAAAAAATTAAAACTTCTTATCAAGGAATCGTTAGCTGCATGTTTTTTTATTATTATTTATTTTTTATTTACATATATTATATATTCCTAACAATTTGATATTAATCCTTTCAGCTCATTAACACTTGCAACTCATCGCAGCTGTTTTGGTGCAGAACAAAGCAAAGCAGATCTGAGTGATTGTCAAGCACACTTCTGATGACACAGCATTATCGTCAATAACATTGAGACTTCTTGAACAAAACAAAACAATCGTACAATCAACAAAGTCAACGAAACCTCTTCAACATTTGCGAAATTTCGCATACATAAATAAACAGAACGCTCAAGTAAACAATCATATATTGCCATATGTATAGCAGAGCATCCATTGCGATATTTAGCTGGGAATCAGTTCAAGTCAACACGAGATAATAAAAAGGTGTAATTTCTACTACAGCAACAACACAGGCACAATCACACACACACAAGTCGGTATAGCTTTATAGGTGTAAGACTTCAAAGAGAACACACGGTGTGACCAAAAGACCAAAAAACAAGCAAAACAGCTTTAAGAGCACAATTCAGCCGCCACAGCAGTAAAAGTGGCAAATAATAAATAAAAGCACACAATTGTTTGGCAGACACTTGAGGTTGACTTGACTGTATCAGTTGTCGCTACCACCGTAATGACTGTTGCCACTGCAAGTGAGCTTACGCTGGTGCTGTCGATGTGTTAATGTTGATGTTGCAGCAAGTTGCAAGAAATTTTCTGAATGTCATAAATTGTTGTAAGTAAGACAAAAAACGTAAAATAACTGCAGACAACGCTTACTGAGACATTAAGCTGTGTGTCATTGTGCGCATGCGCACCTTCTTTTTCATAACTGCGGCTTTGTGTTTCTATTTATTTATACCGACTGAACTACACGCTTGCTACGGAGAACAATAAGAGTATGCCCACAATGTACAGGGTATATGCATTAGAGTAGATCCTCTAAATGAAATACGTTTAGACAAAAGAAGATTGTTTTACTTTTTGCGTTCCCCATTGACTTTAACATTATGACCGACTTCATTATTGAAGATAATAAACCGAACGATTCTATCTACAATTGATGCACACGATGGCGGATTGAATCACTCGGGACTTGTTCGATACTCTACTCGGATTACGAACTCTGCTAGGCAGTCAACCGAATACTGGACGTAGAGCATGATGCGACCCATTGGTAATAAATTTTCACGATTTGCAACCATTGTTCCGGAGTAAGTCTGTCCATTAGGAAAAATCAGATCAAAGAATAAATCAGGTAACATTCATCTAACAGACTTCGAAAAAAGTATTGCCTCATTGAAAACGTTATGATAAAGAAACACCTTTTACAATAAAAAAAAATAAAAAAAAAACTTAGAAAAGTTGTAGAAATGTTTCAGCTATTAAACATGTTTCGTGTTTAATAACTTTGAAAAGGAATTCCTAAAAATTTAAAAACGTTTCTTTCGTGCACATCCTAGTGATTGCTTGCGTGTGATATTGCAGCATGAATGCAGATAATTGTTATTACAAATATTTTGCGCAATAGTAGCAAAGAAGCTTCACTATGGCGCATTGAATGTGACAAATCAGTTGCTCAAATTGGCGACAATCACGTTCTTGTTTATTATTATGTTTTACTTGTGCTTAAAGGGTTTGGCATGTGTGTCGTCTTAGGCAATATCTGCCAGCTTTCAAGTTTTATACCAATCGCTTTAAGGAAAGAAAAAGAATTGAGTGAAAAAGTTCTCTCTCAATATTTTTATTTATATCTATTTTGTTTATATATATATGTTATATAACCCAGGTGCTTAAAAAGACTTGATTTTATCAATTTTATCTTATATCGAATGCAGGCGAAAAATAGTAAGAATGGTATGAGACATCTGTATCAAATGTCACATCAAAATGGTAATTAGTATACGCTGGTCTTTCTGAAGTACATAAAGTGAATTTTGTGATTTTTGCGATTAGTAAAATTATTTAACAAAGAAGTTCCATTTTTTGACGGAACAATTGGTGGGCAAAATCAAATTTCTGGTGCTACAAGGTTCAAAATGTTGCAAAAGGCCTTCTGTTATAATTGCTTGTCGCGTTTTTATTTTGTACGAACTATTCAAAGAAAGTCGAGAACGCATTGACAACGAACCAACCACGCCCAGAACAGTCATCGCTTGAGAATCGACGATTAACAGTCAGATCAGATATTACTGGATCAGTGAAAACCATTTTGAAATATCATTTGAACCTAAGAAAAGTGAAAGTACGATTTGTTCCAAAATCACTAAATTTTTTCGAAAAACAGCATCGCGTTATCGTTTGTGAAACAATGCTTTCCGACTACCAGGATGCCATGAAACTTATTATTAGAAGCGATGAGTTTTGGATCTATGCTTACAACCTGGAAACAGACGAACAATCGGTTGAATATTAACGCAAAGCTGCGCCGAAACCAAAAAAAACCAGGTCAAAGCAGAAAAAAACAATGTTATGTTGACAATTTTTCTCGTTTATTGGGGTGTGGTGGTCTGCGAATTCCTTTCAATAGGCCAAATTGTCAACAAGGAGTACTATTTAAGTGCGTCTTTTGGCCTAAGTTATTCGTAAAAAGTGCCTGAAATTATGGGCCGACAACTTTTAATATTAATGCACCGTCGCTTACTACATTGATTTTTCAACCAATATACATATGACGTGCCCACTCGAATGTACGACATATACTGGGCAGATGAGTATAGTATATATGAGCTGCTTACTACCGTTTAAAAAGCTGAGCCACACCACTAATGGCAGGAGAAGTTGGTACAGAAAATCCGAGTTTATTTATGCTATAAATGTATGATAAATAATAGATTAACTTGGTTTCCTGCACAACCGATTTTCTGCAAATAGATCACTTTGTAAAGGATTGTGCAACAAATATGTTTTTTGAAAAACACTTAACTTACAACGTTTCCAGAAATTTACCGAAAAACTTGTTGCAAACTTTGAAGATGCAGAAAATAATTCAATGAAGCTTACCTTCTCAGAAAAAAAATCGCCTAAATTTGCGTGTCACTCTGCTAAAATTCACACAGTCATTTTTTGTACATTACTTGCAAGCATCCATCCAGACGCACTACCGGTCCGTTAGTTGGGCTGTCAGTTGCAATTTTTACTGGTCAATTACATTTGGAAACTCGCCGCTGCGGATGTAGGAAATTTGAAGTGACAATTTTTTTGCTGTCAACGACAAATGTTTTTCCAGTGAATGCATGTAGAATGTGTGTACATAACAAGTAATTAAAATGTATGTCGCGTTGATGACTTTTGTTGCAGCAACATTTGTCTTGAACGCAGTTGCAGTTGCTGTCATTTATAATTACTAATTTTTTAACGCCAGTAAACATTTGCCGTTTTTGTCAAATTGCATCTATTGCAAAAGCGAGCAAAAAACGCAAATGAAGTTGACATAGTGAGTGAGTCGCTGTAGTGCATATTCGAATTTTTTTAGTTGTTAATACTCATACACACATATATATATACATATGTATGGAAACATAGTAAGTAAAAAATTATTTCCTCCCGCATTATGATAGTATTACTATATGTACACTTGGACCAAGAGCAGTTTACTGTAGATCCAAGGAAATTACCAACTATTCCTGGCATTTCAAAGGCGGCCAAGAACCCAATCATTGAGTGAGAAGAGAAGCAATCTTAAAAGACTGGCCTTTGCCAAGGAACATCTGCACAAGTCAAAGGACTTCTAGAAAAGTGTTCTATGAACAGATGAAAGCTGCTTTGAGTATAACTCATCTAAAAGCAAGTATTTTGTAATATTGCCAAAGGTGAGGCAAAATAAACGACCTGTTCGTGAAAAAGTGAACCATGCTGGAGGCTCTGTCATAATCTAGGGATTTGTGGCGTATAATGAACCGGGTGACTTGGTTTCTGTCGACGGCTCAAAAAACCTAAGTCAATATTTGATGCTCCTAAATGATAATACTTTTATTTCTGGACACAGGCTTATTGGAGAAGCCTTCACTCTGCAACAGGATAACCCCCTGTGCCACAAAGCGAGGATGATATCCACTTTTCTCTGAAGGATGTTCGTGTTAACACTTTGGACTGGAGACCTCAAAGTCCGGGCTAAAATATCATTGAAAACGTCTGGTCTCTTTTGAAACGCAAAAGAACAGTTTCGTTAAATAAAACCACAGGATAAACAATTTCAGAGATCACTTCGCTTTGGGAAGAGATTTCACCAGAGATCAAACAAAATTTAGTGGATTCGGTACCAAGACGCCTTCAAAACGTTGAAAAAGCTAAGGAAGGATATACATTTTATTAACTTTGTTCCATAAACTAGACATAATCATTTTGATTAGGCTGGAATGAAGTTAGGATTTCTTATACTTTGATTGACGTTTTTCTCATATACCATATACCCTTCATTTCTTTTTTGAGTTAATTAGGTAAATCTATCTAAGTAAGTCTATGGCTTAGAATATACATAAATATAAAAATGTACCTTTTGGTCGAACAATGAATGTTGAGTTCTTTCGCAACAGTTTTTAATATAAAGTTTTGCCAACAGTTAAAGATATTTTCAGAGCTTTGATTTTTGCAAGTTGTGAGAAATATTTCACTGCATCTGAACTTAGCACTTCCCTACTTATTATTTTTACTTGTTATAGTCGTAAAACAAAAATATTTTCAGGCTATCATACCTTACTAAAAGGTACATTGATTCAACAACAACAAATTACTCTCCAATAAAATTAAAATTTCAGTTTCCCCGGAAAATTCCAGAAATAAAATATTCTACTAAATCACTGTGCCGGATGCCCGTAGAAGTACTTGATTCATGCAACAATAATTTTTTATCGAAGACATCACCGCCACCCAGCTGCCTGAGGGCGGTCTAACCCAACAATGTCACCAAATCTGGAATAAATGTTATTCGCGCTAATAATCAATCAACGCCTACTATTTTATATTGCACTACAGCGAAGTACTCATCAAAGGTGATGGAATGCGAAGAGCAATGAGTAGAATAAATTGTAGAATTGTTGTCGTTGACGTAAGCACGTTCTTGCTAAACGCCCTAGTTGAACAAACATTGCGGTGTAATTTATTGCGCGCCTCTCCAATCAAAGCGCATGCGTGTTTGGCCTTTTAAGTGAAAATCATTGCACGATCCTTCTTGCATTACGCTAGGGACTGCATAGGTGTTACTTTCGCCCAGATAATTGCAAAAAGTGCTCACGTTCCGAGACCGATCAATCGCCATACAATGATTTTCAATTAAAATTGCAAATGTAACAGACAGGCATCAACGACGCCCTCACTACTGACTTTCCTGCCTGACCGGCTGCCAGCCTACTTGCCCACCAGCCCCTTCGTGGTTGCCAGGTTCGGCGCGTGTGCAAGTATACATATGTACATACAATTGTACTAATGTGTTCTGCTTTATTTGGGGTTTGGGGCACGGATGGCTGACAGCATCGGCAGCGCTGTTGTATTATTTGCCGTGCCTGCCTCCGTGTCAGCCAGACTTAAGCAATTAAAATAGTGTTGATTTGATTGCATTGCTGACGTTAGTTTGTGGAAAAAAATAAAAGCAACAACATTTCAGCGAAGTGCCGGTAATTTTTAATTTTAACGATTATTCGGTAGTTACATAAAATCAACTATAAAGCAAATGCGGTGCAAAGGTGGAGGCATTTAGAGAACTACTTTGCTGTTATTGTTGTATTTTTAATACATAATTCTGTCTTGGTTCATTATTATTTGCTACTTGCACGTGCTAATCGGTGATATATATTTAATATTTTTAACACAATGAATTTTACATTTTTAATTTTAAACCAAAAGACTTAAGAAACAAACTTAATTTAGTTCCAACAAATGAGCAACTTCTTGAAGAGAAAAAATTTTAAATCAATATTTCAAAAATCGAAGGACTATTTCGCATATATATAAATAGACAGCGGACAGACAGACGGACACGGTTATATCGGCTTAGCTCGTCATGCTGATCATTTATATACATATTTTATAGGGTCTCTGATGTTTCATTCTGGAATGAAAGCCATTTAGGGAGCAGCGCATTCAATAATGTTCCTTAAGTAAAAAAGCAATTTATCCATTTTTTCCTCCTAAATTGAAAAATATTTCCAGAATTTCGAAACTGAGCTTACTGAAAAAATTACTAAAGTTCCGACGTTTGCGAGCCGAATTTTGTTCACCGATGTTGCCTATTTCTGGCACAATGTGTTTGCAAAGAAGCAAAATTGCCGCATTTGAGACGAAGGGCAACCTGAAGAGATTCAAGAGTTGCCATTTCTTTCAGAAAAAAACAACGGTTTGGTATGGTTTCTGGGCCAGTGGAATCATTGGTACATATATCTTCAATAATGATGCCGAGACGAGAACGTAACCGTCAGTGACGATCGCGCCATAATAACCGACTATTTTCTGGCTGAAATTAAAGCCCGTAATCTCGGCGACATTTGGTTTCAACAAAACGGCGTCACTTCCCTACATCGAATCAATCAAAAGATTTATTGAAAGAACACTTCAGGGAGCAAACAATTTTAAGATTTGGGCCGGTCGATTGGCCACCATTAGACTTTTTCCTGTGAGCAGCATATGTAAAGTCTAAAGTCTATGCAGACAATCACGCTTCGATTCAGGCCTTGGAGCGAAACATCACGCGTGTCATTCGCCAGTTACCAGTCGAAATGCTCGAACGAGTCATCGAAAACTGAACTCAACAGATGGACCATCTAAGAAGTAGCGCCGATCAACATTTGAAAGACATAATCTTGAAAAAATACTTGTTCTTTCGAATGATAATAAATATACCTCATTAAATTTTAAATTTTTGTGTTTTTTCTTTGAAAAATGGATCACCCAAATTATGGATATATTTCTAATTTTTTACTAACTGCTTATTATAATTAATAATAATTGAATATTTTTGAAAATTTTTTATAGACCTTTGATATTAGAAATGCAAATTAACCAAACTCAAGTGAATTAGAAGTCAAAAATCCAATTTAAAAGTTTTTGTGTTAAAAATTCCATATTTTCCATATTGGTATATGTACGTTTGTATGATTAAATTATCTTCATACTTGATACAAATTTTCACAACATAGAAAAGAGATATTATACTCATATGTTAATTGCTAAGTGAAATTCAACAGTCGAAAAAATACTTTTTTTTTTTAATAATTCTAGCTTTTCACTTTTTCTCATCAAATGGAGATTGTTTTGTTTCCCACACGCATAACTATTTCTTTTCAGAACTTTATAATATAATTTTATAAGTGCACACATATGCATACACATATTGTGTCGTAAAACAAATTATATTTTCTTAACTCACATATCATTAGCAGCTGACTTATGCCACTTATCTCTTCATTACTTATGATAAATGGCTTGACTAACTTAACTAGACATGGCTAAGTATAGTAATTATTGCACTTTACTTTAGCACAAAGACGCCGCCTTTAACTCGTCCAAAGCAGAATGTTATTGATGCTTTCAGACAGATGGGAGCAAGATGCATTTACAATTACTGCTGAAATATTAAAGAGTAGTAAAAGTAGTAAAGAGGTTTATTGCAGTCAAGTCATTCGTGTCAGTCCCTTTTAAATGTTTACTAATTTAAGTGCTAGTAAAATGCTCATCATAATTTGAAGTAGATTTATTGTATAAAAGCAAAGAGTACCTAAATTTATCTAGGGGTTTAACTGTCATATTCATAAAAAAACATTTAATTTAATGTGATAGAAGAAGTGCTCTGGATCCCTTTTTTTAGTGGTTCGACGTGTTTCTCCAAGAGAGTCGCCATACAAATTATTTTAGCAGTTTTTTGGCGCAACCTCTTACTCTTAAATTTATTTTTTTTTTTACAAAACCTGCATATGGATGCACTTTTTCGAAACTAACTTGAGATTTTGGTCAGTAGAGCATTTTCAAATTTTTTTATTTTTTTGCTATTTTTGGCTAAAGTACACTGCAGGGCCCTAAAAGTCAATTGTTGGAAGATGTAAAGAAAATCTTCCCTATCTAATCAGTCGTAATGTAAGCATTTGGGTCAGTCAGCTTTAGCACGTAAACTTCGTTTTCTCCCTTTTTGATAGATCTCGGAGGTTATCTCACACATTCATTCTCCATTTCGACCTCCATTTGACCTCGAAATATCCCCTTTATATTTCAGGATGTGGCAAACCTACTCGTAGTGTTGCCATTTTGCACTTTACAAATTTGTCGTGAAGTTTGAAAATTTTCAGAAAGGTTTGACATACGAGCGATATTTGTGTTGTTTACGGTAACTTAAAATACTCATCTCAACCAAAAAACGGAATTAAATCGGGAACAATTTCGAGCGATTTTTTTCTCAACTTTCGACGTGGGTTAAATCAGCAATGCATCGATGAACCTTAATACATTTTTGGGGATGAGACTCCACCAAGAGCCAGTGTTTATCGACAGTATGGTGAATTCGATCGAGGTCGTAGGATCACTAAAAGTCCCATTTCGTGAAGGTAGTTCAAAATCAGTTGTTGTTTCGGAAACTATTGATGCCGTGCACAAACTAATTTTGCAAGATCGTCTTGTAACCTATCTTGAGATTGAGAGAACTATAGGCATCAGTGGAACCAGCGTACAATCAATATTGCATGAACATTTGACTGTACAAAAAAAACTTGCTCACATTGGATCCTAAACAATTTGTCAATCGCTCAAAACAAAGCTCAAGTGAATTGGTCGAGACAAATGGTAAAAAAATATGATAGCGATGCTTCAACTTCTATGGCAACTTCACAGATGATGAATCGAGAAATTACGCGCATGAGCTGAAAGTAAACAGCAGTCGACTGGTATATGGGTGTTTCCAGATGAACCGAATCCAACAGAAGTTGTTCGCGCAAAAAGCACTTCCAAACAAATGATTGCATATTTTTTGAAAAAACTGGATATGTCGCCACCAGAAAACTAGGACAACACAGAACAGTAAATTTTAAATTTAACTTCGAAGCACTTTTTAACAACAGTTCTTTCGAGGATTCTTCAATGGTCTAACCTCTCAATCATATATGATTTTTCACCCAATTATTAATAGAAATTACAGTTATCTGTAAGAACTCACCGCAATTCAAAATGTTTAAAAGCAAACTTACATATTAATTACGTATACATTATATTGTTCAATAAGTTATAAAAATAAACTCATATGTGCAATATATACATATGCATGTATGTGCTTTTATATAAATACAGTTAAACTGTGAATGCTTGGTGAACGGAAATCGTTATATGTTGCAATTTCCTCGGCGCTGCATTATAGACAGGCATAACATCAGCATGTTGCATGTCATATTCCCACAATAAACTCAAGTCTTAGCGGTAAAAAAAAGCGAAAAAACACAATAGCTGTATATTATATAGCTACAACAGCTGGAGAAAAAAAGTAGAGGCAAACCGGTGTGAAAATCAATATAACGGCTACAAAGGCCAAATACTAGACAAACTAACCGGAAAAAATGGTCCAATAGGCGAAAGAACAATAAATACATGCATACATACTTACACATACATATATACTTAAGTGCATATACATTTATCTAACATGAGCGGTTGTACCGCTGAAGGGGTGCAAGTGTAATGTTTGAAAATATTGCATGTCAATTCATTGAATGCAAATCTAAGCCGAAATAATTCCACTTGAGCGCTTTGACTAGTCAAGCGTGTAAATAAAAAGAGAAAAAATATTGCTAATATGTGATTGTGCGGCATGTAGCTACAATTTCATTGTATACATATATACGTATAGGGGCGTATGTCGTTTTAATTTGTTTAATGAGGAAAATTGCAGTGCCTTTGAAGGTATAGAAAGTGAGAATAATAACAACAATGTTCAACCAATTACTCTCAGTCAAGTGCAACGCGCTTTAGCTAAGCCAACAATACTAACAATTTTTGAACACTTTCAAACCACTGTACTTATAATAATAAAAAATTTTAAAACAAAAATAATTATATAAAAACACTAGTTACGATAAGAAAGTTCACAGCTGTTTCCGGCAGCTAAAGTTTCAATACAGCATTGCTGTACAACGTACGTCAAATTCTCCAAAAAAAATATTATATAGTATTATACGGATATACAGGTGTACAAAATATTTAAATAATAGTAATTCTTAACCAGAAAAGACGTTAACTTCAGTTGCAGCGAAGCTACGATATAATGGTATTCAGAAATACAAAAGACTGCTTACAAGAACTTGATTTTGATCGTTCAATTTGTATGGCAGTCATATGCTATAGTAAACCGATTTGGAAAATTTCTTCAAATATCGTTGCCTTAGAGAATAATTCGTGCCATATATCTTAAAGATATCTGGTGGAATTAAAAGTTCAGATTTTAATGTAGCCATATGCTACAGTGATCCGATCTGAAAATTGCTTTCGGAGATTAAAGTATGTTTCCAGATAATAATTTTAGCGAAATTTCGTGAAGAAATCTTGTCAATTATCGGGTCGTCTCAGTGTGACCCCCCCGAAAAATCACTGAATATCGCACCTCCGTTTGTTCCTTTTATAAATAAGTACATTCATGGCGAACACAAAGTGATTTTTTTATGTTTATTTATTGGGTGAATAATAGCTGAAAAAATTGTTGAAATGACACGCAAAAAAAAAGTTTCTGTACGATGACCACGATTGCAGCCGTAATTTTGAAATATAGTAAAACTTCTTAAATATATTTTTTCGTAATTAATCGAAAATGTTTTCTTACCGACAAATATTTTTTATAAACAATGTAAGAAAAATTTTGGTCAAAAATCGATTTTTTTTAGAAACCGCAATTTTGACAAAAAAAAAAATGATTTTGTTTATTATTCCTTATTAGTTACTATATATAGTATTACTTTAACGAAATCTGTTTGGTTTTTTAATTTTAGAGGATCCAACTAAGAGATATAGTGGTCACCGCAAAACGTGTTTTTTGAGATATAACCCCATAAAACGAAGCCGGCCATAGTGTCTGTATGACTTTTGTTTCGAAAAATTGCGGCACTACACGCCATACTGTCAACGGAAGAATCAATTTATATAAGAAAATTTTTGGTGATCCGATTAACCCGCGCCATGGGTCGGTTACGTGGTCCCCAAGATAGTGTGATCTAACATCGCTGGACTTTTTTTTTGTAAGATTATGTGAAGTAGCTGCAAACAGTGGTCGAAAATTGGGCGTCTCAGCTGCAGCTTATTCGATTCAGTGAATGTGGGTACTTGCCCGAAGTAATTTTTAAAACATACTCGTAATTGCAAACTCATATCTTAATAACAAAGCTAAATTCTTGGCCACAACTTTAAATTTTATGCGTTCCAGCTTTCTCACTATCACATTTATGATTTTAAAGTCAGACGTTAGAGATTTATCGAATTTTGGTCATCAAACCACTTATTGAATGCCGGTTATATTCTAGGCGACTGTTATCATGTCAGTCAGCAGAAATAATTTGAATTTAAAAACAATAGAAATGTATTTTGAATAAACTATTCTATTGAGGAGAATCTATTCTTTATCAACACTTATTTCGATTCTTCGGACATCCAGAAGTTTATATTTTAATTCTACCAGGATTCGGAATAATCTACATAGAGAAGAATTGAATCTTTGCCATGAACAACGTTTCTATAGTTGTGAATGAATGAGAAAAATAAAATTTCAAATAATCTTGATCACATTTCATTTTATATGGTAAAAATTGCCAGACAAACCCTTCATGTCACAAACGAAAAGTTATCAAATACTTTCACACGAATATAAAAAAGTTTGTGCCAATCTAGGAAATAGATACTTTCTAAGTTATGCTTAAGTTCGCAGTCTAAATGGACCAATTCGGGTCAAATTTGATCGTAAGTATATTGTTACTTGAATCCTTTTAGGATTTGACAATTATATGTATGTATACTAAAAATTTTTATGAACGTCCTAACCAATTCGTAAAAATTGAAAATTGAAAAAAAAATTGTTATACTTTCTTATAAAGTACTGAATGAACAACAAGTCAGCTATTTTTTCCTACAAATTCAGTTCCATCCACTGCAAATACCATTAACAAGCAATGAGCTGTACACCTGACCACGGATGTGCACTTGAGCTACCGTTTTACGATTTCCAAACCGCGAAACTCTAAACGCAACACACAACACAATCACCGCCAAATTCGGATAACTGTAAATTACTTAAGAGCCTCTAGCTTGAAAGTCATTGTGGTAAAAGTGAACAAACGGTATTGCACAACATTAAATGGGAAGACGCGAAATGGGAAGCACTGTAAGTGATAACCGGCACAATACGTAGTAAAACTTAGAGAAAGAAAGAAACAGGACATTTGTGCATATCCAAAACAAAAACAAAAACGGAATGACTGTTCGAAAAGTTGTGTGGCAAGTGGAATGGTAAACGGCATTAACTGAATTGTTCAATACCAGAAACGACTGGCTACCGCTAAATACTTGAGACACCTCTTCGCTCGCTCTTGGCTACGAACACGATGATGACGGCGCTGTGATGAAAATGCTTTACTAAGTATGAACTCGGTGGTAAGTATGTATTTGAGTATGCTCACATATGTTTGCGGGGAAGCCCGAAGCTGTTTGTAACCTTTTTAATGGTAATCCGCTTTTTTATTACCGTTGATAACTAAAACATATTGTTGTTACTTTTGTTAGTCTTCTGCTTTACAAATTGCTTATGGTTTATGAGCTAAATGCACAATTGAATAAAGGAATAGGATGTTTTCGTAATTTTATTGGTACATATGTATGTATGTTTGCTCGAGGAAATGTTGATGGTTAAGTGTTTGCTTCAGGCTGAGTAGCTGTCGGCGGAAATAACAGAGACATGTGAATGAAAGCATAAAGCGTTGATGAAAATAATTGTTTTTTTGTAATAGTAGATTTTGACTAGTATTAAACACTTGGCAATTAAATGTACGGTTATATGCAGAGGAGCCATTAGATTATAAGAAAGACTAAGTCGCCATTTTTGGTGTAATATGTAACTATTTCAACAGTTCTTTGTTATCATTCGAAAAAATGCCAACGCAGGCAACTGCCCTTAGACGCTGAGTTCAGCCACCGTACAAGTTAGAGAGTCTATTATAGTAGCCAAGGCTAGTAGAAGGGCAACTATACACAAATGGCCGTACATAATAAAGGTACATATAGTATACATATACATAGTGTACTCAGGTATACATATAGGGTACATATATATAGTGTACTCAGTGTACTAAAGAAATTTCGGTGCATATTAAATATGTTTATTTTTACCAAAACTTATGAGTTCAAAAACTCGATTTTTTGAGAATATTTTTCGAAAATTTGAAGTTGATCTACCAAATAGCTTCGCATTTGTGAGAATTTTAGTGTTCCCAAAACTTTAAACTCGTATTTCTCGAAACGCTGTTTTCAACGGTTTCATGGTGAGAAAAATGTTTCTGAGATAGCTGGACCGAGCGATTTTAAATACTCGTATTTCTATGACTTGTTTAGATATATCGTAAGATTTTTCATAACATTTTGTTTCTTTAAGCTACTGTGTAAAAGAAAATACTTTTATTGGGAACCCGCCTTCTTGTCAAAAAAGAAAATTTTTATTAGTCCTTCGATAATTACCTATATTCATATGTGGTATTACAATAATACTTGTTTTATAATTGAGATAAAATTTAAGCAGAAAATCTTCCTCAATGCCAGACAAAACTTCTCGAGAACCACTCAACCCATTTTCATGAAATTTTACAATTTTTAAAGACTTTGACGAAGGATTTTTACAATTATTTGAAAAAAAAATGTTGCGAAATTTTCTTTTTTTTTTTAAATGTTTATAAAAAATCCATTTTTTAGTTTTTTTCCTTCGTCCAAGTTCTAAATTGACGTTTTAACTAAAACACATACTTTTTCACTTTAGTTCAAAAGACTTTTTTCCAAAAATTTCAGAATTTCTTTGTTAAAATAACGTGTGTTTGTAACAATAAAAAATTCTAATAAAATATTTCATTTTTTATATGAGAAAAAATTGTTGAAAAAAGGTGGTACCCTAAGAAACCCATGTGACCTCTTAAATTTGGAATAAAATGTAAGCAGAAAATCTTCCTCACCACCAAAGATCTTTTTTCGGAGGTCCTCATGGAGATAGATTCGGAATCAAGGGAATCTAAAACTTTTCAAAATGAATCATTGGTCGTTAAATTCAGTAGATTTATATTAAATGTATTTATTGATTAAATAAAATATATATTCAACAAAAAACGATTTTTTCTGCCTTACACACGGGTAGAGACAATTAAACATCTCAAATTATATTTCGGTCTTAGGAAAAGCTAAAAACTTACATTCCTATTTATTAAATATGTATATATAAATGACAATTAGAGCGAGTATAGAGCTGTAAAGCCACCTTACATACAAAATTTAAATTGGCATTGCGCAAGATCACCGATATTGATCATAGGCAACTGAGTAACTAGTCGCAATTATTTTAGGATATTTTGTAATGATAGTAACTTGTTATAGTACAGAAAAGTGTTAAATTTAGGCAACCGATCTTCAACACTGAGATCAGTTACCATACGTCTAATATTTTTATATTATCCAAGACTGGTAGACCGATAAAGCAGTTGAGAGATAAGATATCATGATTCAGGGTTTCAAAATGTAAAAATCTTTCATTATATTGCATTTGCATATATTTTCAAAGAAGCAGTTAGCAAATCATAACAAGACACGAGTCTCACTATCTCTACTGTTTAAGAAGTTTTCTATTCTAAAGTTGTAAGTTAAAAATATTTGGACTTTGATACAATTTCTATAAATTTCGTCTTGCCTGTAATTATTACAAGTAATCGCGCTACATTTTTATGCCATTGATATGCTACACATATGTACATATGCAATTTTTCGGTTTATTTTTGTATATAATTTTTCATTCAACTGCTTTTTTATCAAATTGAATCCAACGCCAAGAATTTGTATCTCAATTTAATATGAATGTCAGCACACAGTTATAAAGTGACTCACAGGGGATGTCTATTTCGTGACATGCATTTTATTTTGCGAAAAATTGCGTAATAACAACAAATAACCGAGTTCCGTTAGTGATTCTACTTTGCGATCATTCATTCATTCATAGAATGAGAATAGTATGCTATGCGGCTAAGCTAGACGCAGGGTGCATTTTTTTGAGATTCTTGTCAGCAATTAATTGCCTATTATTAACTGTATTTGCCGAACGTTGATAAAAATCGCAAGATACATAGAAACTTACAAACATTCATATATATGTATATGTGAGTATATATAGTATGTCGTTAAAACTTAAGAATGCGAACACGTCACATTAAATGTTATTTTGTTAGCCCTATTAAGAATTGAAAATAAAATCGAATAAAATAGTAAAATTTCAGACACTATTTTATGCCACGAACTTCTGTCTGTGCGTATTCACGTACACAATTACGTTCACCGAGGCGTTTATTTATTAGCATAGCTGTTGGCATGCTGTCTCATTCATCAATCTCTGCGTGGCGCAGAGGCATTGTTTGTTTGACAAAGTTTTTTTTTGTTATAGTTCAGAAACTAGCTTTTTTCGACACATATGTTTTGTATAGAGATACATGGGTAAAATTTTAAGAACACATTATTTATTTTACTCTAATTTATTTTAATATTTCTTTTTAATTTTAGGTGGGGAAAAAAACCCCAGCCGACAGAGTGGAAATAGACTAAATCGGAAGATAACTCCGCTCACACCAGGGTTCTTTTTTTGAGCCGGTTTGAAAATTAGAAGATGGCACCGCTCACTTTTCGATTTCGACTGACTTTAGTACGTAACATTTCTCTCATATTCCTATGTGACAGTGCGAATGTGCCTACTTTCCATATAATATATTACTAAATTTCATTAAATCCTTTCACTTTCCAGTACACAAATCCTGAAGTAATTAATATAACGGGATTTGCATTAATATATCACCTTATGACCAAAAACTAACCAAATCCAACCAAAACTGTTCCAGCCCCTAGGTACCGAATATGTGGACCTTAGTATCTATAGTTGAATTTTAACCGAAAATATCGTACAATTTATGGGATATATAATTAAAATTCAGAGAGAATCTTTTCCTGATGATATTATTTCAGTGTATCAAGAGTGGGTTGAATCGGGTCAATACTCCCTGAGCCCCCATATATCACGTTAAGATTTTCGAACTTCCAGAAATTCATTTATTAGTTTATTTGGCAGCTATAATAATAACATATCAATTTGAAATATTTCAAAAAGCTTAATTTTGAAAAACCTTTAAGAAAGTTGGCAGCTATTTAATAAAATAATTGAATATTTTTCCTAAATTCTTGAAATAATACTTTAATGGTTTGAAACAAAAAAATCAAAGTTGCCATATTTTGAACATTTCAAATAAAAAAACCTTAAGATAAAGAAACTCTTCAAGTATAACGTATACAAATTTTTCAAAATGCTAAGTTTAAAAAAAAAAATTAAGTGAGTTGCCACCTATTGCAAAATATCAATTTCATAATATTTAAAGCTAAGCGAAATACAATATTGTCATGCAACTGAGTATTCTTAATTTAAATTTTTTAGCTGCTGCTCAACAAATTTTACATTAGTCATACGCATCTTCACAAAAAAAACATACATTTAAATAAAATAAAGTACAAAGAAGCTGCTAAAAAAAATTTCAAGTGGTTACTCAACAAGGCAGTAAAAGTGGAGCTCCTTTTTTCCTTTGAATGCATAAAAATCTTTTTCAAAATAATCATAAATTTGAATTGTTACAGCTTCTTCATCTTGCTGTCAACTTACAATGATTTACAAGCAATTCATTTCTGAGCGCAATCGCTCAATCTGGCAAAGTGATGACCAGAGCGGTCACTCTATAAAATGCACGCATTAATTAGCGCACGCCCAGTCGATATGATATGCATTTATGAGTGCGTGTGTGTGTGTGTTTCGCAATAAAATTGCATTGCATTGCATTTTCAGTTCCACAAAAAATGTCAGAGTAACACGACGCGTGCAGAAAAAATCGCATAAAAGGGAGACAGATAAAGCCACAGCGTGAAAATGCTGCTAATGAATGCAGACGCTGAAAAAAGTTTGCATGTGTGTGTATGTAATGCGTTGCATCTGAAGTTTCAGCGATGCATGAAAATCGCTTGAATGGCCTGAATTAGTTACGTGCTGCCAACGCATTGTCGGCGCATTTTTCACCTTTGTTTATATATATATATATATGTGTATGTGTGCTTATGTAGAGCTGTCGTCAAGAAATGCCAAACCCTTTTTGCCAAGTGATTGGCATCTGGTGGCTAGCGTGTGTCTGTTGTGTTTATTTTCGAGCAGTTTATGTTAATCGTTTCGACGGTTTCGCCCCTTTTGTGCCAAATATTTTTTGTTTCTTTTATCACAGTTTTTTTCAACAAAATTTTTTAATATATGTAACATAATACAAACAAAATTTGATGTCTCAAATAATCCGTTCGTTAGCAGTCTTTGTTAATGCTTCATTTATCAACAATTATATTGCAAAGTAAGGGGTTTTAATTGGATTATAATTCTTAAAAAAATATTTGTTTCTTAAAAGTTCTCAAATCAGCTGATAAAACAACATGTGTTAAGCAATTGCTTCACTTCCGGGACTTCATCAAGGAAAGCAGATGATTTGACATAATTTTCAGAATCATTTCGACGACCTCTGTACGACAAAAGAAATCTTACATATTCATAAATTTATTCAGGGTGGCAGTGACACGAAGATTAATTGTAATTGTTCTGTTGAAAATAACAGAAAATAATAATTATTATTTGAGTTTATGAAACCATTTTCGTCTGTCAGTCGGCAAAGTCAAATTTTCTTTTAATTTCGGCTTTCCAATTAACTTATGCCTTTATGGGTTATGCTATATTTCGTACAAAAAAAAAGCTTCGAACAGTTTTCCAATTGCTTGACTCAGTATTTTTTCAGCGAAGAAAAAATAGCGTCAGAAAATATATTAATAGATATAGATTTTAGAAGTCTGAAAGGCCAACTGTCGAAAATATTGATAAAATAAATAAGGCGAACTCAAAAAGAAGCTCGATGTTTGGATACCACACGACTTCATTATCGTATTAAGTGAAATCGATTGTACCCGAATCGCAGAGAGCCATCGTAAACGGTGTCTAAGCTAGATTAGAAGGTTTTGCTAATGGTTTGGTGAGATCGACAGGACATCATATGTATACTATCATGTGCTAACCTACGCCGAACTCTTAATTCGAACTTGTACTAATAGCAATTTGAGCCTCTGAAGGAAGCAAACGATCCAAAGCGGTCACCCGTAAGCGATAGGAAGGATGATTGTGTTCCGCCAGAACGACGCCAGCACACTTAAGTATATCAATATTCACTCACCAGAAGGTGTGGTATGTTAAATAAAATCTTGAACTTAATACAAAAACAAGTAAGGAAAACCTAAGTTCGGCTGTAACCGAACATTTCAGACTCTTGCAACTTGCCAGGATCAAAGTCGGGGGAATAACTGCAGGTTTATAAGGTTAAGCAAATTTTCACTCGATTAAAAAAAACTCTCTCAATTTCAATACGATATCTCACATATTAATCGATATATGCGATATAAGGTCAGCTAGAAGTCCGACAACTGGTATATTAGATATATGGGCTAAGGGAAATATTGATTCGATTCTAACCGATTTTGACATACTCTTATGAGAAGAGGATTCTCTCCGAATTTCTATAATATATCTCACCGATTGGCCGATATTTTCGATAAAAAGTTCCCAATAAGAACTGGGGTCTATTTATTCGGTATATGGTAGCTTGAATAGTTTTTCTCCGATTTGACAAGTTTCCTCACAATTCGTGCAAAGTTTTTGTTTTGGAAAGTGAAAAAATCAGATAAAAATTTAGACTGTGTTATATGGCACTGTAGTGCAGGAATATTAGGATAATGTTACCTAGCGAATTTGGTTCAAGTCGGTAGAAAGGATGCTGCGATGTGGGTTTTCACCTAAATATGGGCGGTGCCAGGCACATTGTCCGAGTTCGACATCGGTTCATATAAAGCTCATATAAAGCCTTCTCGTACCATCTCAAGATATAATCTATGTCTGGCGCATTTATATATAGATTTTTCCAATATTTTCACACAGTCCTAAGAGGTATAAAAAGATTTTTCCTGTAAAAAATTGGGTGATTTGAGAGACATATACATTACACCTTGTAAGGGGCGAGACCACATCCACTATCCTATATCAATTTGAAATTTTACATTTTATTACACACATTTTTTTTTTAATAAATCTAGTCATGAACAAATTAAGGGAAATTAAGGAAAAAAAATTTAAAAAATTATGCCACAGAATTTAGCCGGGGACCCGATAAAAGAATAAGTTCTTTTCCTAGGTTGTACACCATTTCCAATTGGCAAATCACAACACAGACCACCCGAAGTTCATTAAAACTACCAAAATTACTTTTCTTCCTTACAGACATACTTATATGAATATGTAAAATCCATTAAAAAAAAAACAAAATTTTCATAAACCATTATCTATACTACTTCTGGCATTCCAAAGTCTCATAAATTTTACCACTACATGCACATAATTTGCATGCGCACGCTTACGTCTGATACAAAAAATACTTATTTATTGCAAATGGAAATGTGTAATTATCAGCACATAAAGTTTTATGTAAAATATTTTTCAATTTGAACATTGCTAGAATCAGCAGAATCAAAAGACACACAACTAGCTTACCGAAAATCACTTTATCCACATGACCGAACCCTAAATGACCGGCCGAAAGTAAATCTAAAACAAAATGTTCATTGGCGCACACGCAAACGGGGCGATTGACCGCACTGCATAAGTCTCCGCTAACAATCCATTGTCTAACTGTAGTCAAATACAATCGAATGCATGCCAACACGAGCAATGTTCTCGTCTCCCAGTATGTGCTTTGGTATGTATGTATGCATGAATATAAGTAATGCATGGTACGTGTGTATAAGTGCTAGACTTGTCCACTCTTCGATTTGCCTCGAAAATTACACCAAGTCACGAAATCTGTAACGGTAGCACATAAATTGTACGAAAACAAAATTGTATGTGGTTTTTGGTGAGCGAGTTTAATCGCGAAATCAGACAAAAATGTTCAGCCGCCATAATATGTAATAGAAGAAAAATAAAGCAACAACAAATATGCCGAAATTGAAAAAAATACAATAAAATATTAACAGACCGTCGCCTGGTTTGTGGGGCGTTTTCGTGGAATTTCGGTTTAAGGCGGCTGATTGAATTTTGAAAAAAAAGGCCAAGTGTTTAAATTATACAAATCTGAATATGGACATAGTTGCAGGTTTAACAAATATTATTTATGTATGTAAAATAAATATTATTATATATAATATAAAATCAAAGTTTAGTTTATAGAAGTAAATTCATAATTTGATGTAAGTATCTATATGTTCTAGGCTATAGACCTGGCATATCTGTTTAGTTAAACACAATTCAAGTCCGAAAAATATTGATGATATGTTTTCGACGAAATAATTCTTTGTCTTTGTCTGTCTAAGTCTCTGTCTATTTTGCGACGAATAAAGAAGAACGTCCCATTATACTCGTCCTAATATATTGTACAGCAGCATGGAGTATACAAAAGTAATATTCAGTAGTACTTTTATGAACCTTTGTACATTCTGAAGACGATGAATATTCACATAGAATAGACGATGGACTAAATAAGCTCGAATAAATATGGTCCGAATGAATTAAATCTCTTATCTCTGAAAGTATTGGGAGCTCTACTTGATATGGCAGAGAAAAAAGAAACCATCCGATTGGAAGTTAAATACAAATGTTCAACCTGGACAAAACCGATAGACGTCGTACATAATCGCTGTCTCAACTCACAAGATAAAGCATCCTGTTCTGCCCTTAGAGCTCCGCTCTGCACAACTATGACTTTATCAAATTATATTTTATTTTATTGAAGTAGTATAACTACTATGGCAATTAAATTTTCAATACCTTAATACCTATCCCTTCTCCCTCCGTCAATTCCTTTCTTAATAAGTGCGAAATGGGAGTATATAGAAAAAGGTTCTTTGTCCTCAAACCAGATAAAAATAGCGGAGTTGCCTTTACTTCTAGTTATCAAACAATATACATAAGAAAAAATATACCGTTTATAAAGAATATTTTTTATATGTGTGCTTTTCAGGGAGACAATACTTTTTTCGGAATTAGTTTTTTTGACAGCTGATACTTGAAGACCTGAATGAGTCCATCCGCCATTGGAGCAGTGCCCATCTACTTTATAGAAGATTTTGCGGAAGGATATTGATTTACGGGCTTACAAAATCAAGAATTGAAGTCGAACGAACATTAAGAGCGCCTTCAATGTTTGGTGAATGCGCCGAATATGGCCACCAATACCGATTTTCATAAGAAGCTTCAACAATGACGCTCACTTTTGGTTTTTTGTCGCATTTGGAGAGATGATAAGCCACAAGCTATTGTTGAGATGTAACGGCGTTCTCAAAACGCCAAAGATCTATATTTATTCAAAAAAGTAGCCATACTCAATGTTACAGTCAATGGGAAATGATATAAAACCTTCATTCATGACTTTTCGTCACTGTATGGGACGACCCTTGGTTCCAACTAGACGGTGCTATATATGTCATACAGGCAACGGAATTATCAATTTATTGAAGAAAACTTTTGGTGAGCGGATTAATTCGCATCGTAGAGATCGTCCGATTTAACATCGCTGGACTATTTTTTGTGAGATTATGCGAAATCGATTATCTACACAGATGAACACGGAACTTGTCCGAAGCAATTTTTAAAACATAATCACAAATCCTTATCTTTATAAAAAAGCTTAATTATTGATCGTCACAGTAAACTGTATGTATTTTATGTCTTCTAAAAAATTACTGTTTATTTGGTTAAAATTTTTATAGATAAACCTTCAATAGAATGGAAGCACTCTTTGGATAATTTGTTTAGGGAGATTTTGACACTCCTAAAAAAATATGATTTTTTTGGATTTTTTATATAAATAACGAATTAAAAAAAAATAAAAATAGGTGAAATTATTAATCCATAATGTACTTCCATACAATGGCCTTTGATTGTTGGAAACAAGTTTTAATTTAAAAAATTACAAACTTTGAAAAAAATTTAAATTCTCCAAAAATAATAAATGATTCTTGACCAAAGTTACATTTTAATATAACTGAAAAACTAGAAGATCAAAGCTATCGGATTTTCGGATCGCGGATCGGATTTGTTACAACTGCAGCCAATTTGAAAAACGTAGTTTCGAAAAAAACGCCTTTTAAGACAAACTGTTGGTAGCTCAATAACACTTTATAACACTATTTACCAGTGACTAAATTTTAAAAGTCTGTAACTCAAAAATTATGTTAGATTTCTATTTAAAATTTTAGTGTGTTATTTTTAAAGGTATAGACTATGAAAATATGCAAAAATAAAATAATTTTTTTTCGAAATTTCAAACAAGTTGTGCACCTCCAAATTTAATCACAGTGCAACCAAAAAATTATTTTTTAATTGTCTCTTTTTGGCATTATTCGTTCTATCGACTCGACTAAAGAAGACTCAACCATTTTTATCAATATTTATTATAGCTTTTTGACTTAAATTTTATTTAACATTCATTCTCCTAGTCGAGCTCTTAGCTGTTACTCTAACTCACTAAAAGCCCTACCTCTGCAGTCTAATGTTTATGTGTAATTCAAACTCGAATATCATATTTTAATATGTAATTCACATATCATTACAATTGTTGCTTGCAATTTGTTCTTTGTGACTTTTGGCTAAATCGTAAACCATTGTTCGACTATTTGGGCATTGTGCCATAGGAGTTAGCGTCATCAAGGTCCTTACACGCCTCACCACTTTGCCTTTTATGAATAGATGGTCATTAAAATTGGCATTCAGCGTTGTTTTCATGTATTCTTTTTTTGTGCTCTGTCATTATGAGACAATTTCTTAACTCACATATGTACCTACATATGGTATATATGTATGTACGTGTCATATGGATTTGCAAAATGTTTGCTTTTTTTAGATTATTTTCAAGAACAAAGTTATTTTATTTTTGTCTAAGGTTTTTATTATTTGTTTGGGCTGCGGTAGGTAGGATAGGACCGTCATAATTTTTATTGTCAACTGTGGTGGAATAAATATTTTTGTTGTTGCATATGCACAATTATTGTATATTATATGTGCGAGTGCATTTGATAAACGATTTGCCAGTCAATTATATTTTATGTGCAAATTTTTGTTTACGACTCTTGTTTGTTTGTATTTTTTATTTATTCCTAAATGTTTTTTATACATATTACTGTATATTATTGATATGTTTGACAATATTTTAGGAGCGCTCTTGCGGCACGGTTTTTCTTTTTCGAATAATTGTCCGCAATTAACATTTCAAATACAGTTACATAATGAATACAATGGCTTACATATTTACATATGAATACTAGATATTCGTACGATATATGTACTTGAGTATGTGTGTATGTAAATTTTAAATGTTCGACCTTAAAAATCACAGCAATCGGATATTCTAAGGTTTCAAGTATACTCTATTATGATAAGAGGTGATTTCTTTAGCAGAATATCTTCAATCAAATAGCATTAATTGTTACTATGTCGTAAATTTACGATTTCTTATTAATTAAATATATACAGAAGACGTCCAAGAGGTGGTGAAGCTCAACAAATGATCGCAAAGCCAGGATTGATGCCTCGAAAGGTTGTGCTGAATGTTTGGTGGGATTGGAAAGGAACCATCCACTATGAGCTGCTTCAGCCTGGTGACAATTGATTCTACATTTTACTGTCAACAACTGATGACATTCAAGCAAGCAATCGAAAAAAATGACCAAAACTGACAAACAGAAAGGGCTTCGTCTTCCATCAGAACAACGCTAGACCACACACATTTTTGATGACTTGGCAAAAACTGTGAGAGCTTGGCTGGGAAGTTTTGATGCATCCACCTAAAGGCCTGACCTTACAACATCGTACTATTATTTGTTTCGGTCAATATAGAACTCTCTTAATATAGTAAAGTTGACTTCAAGGGAAGCCTGTGAAAATTACTTCTCGCAGTTTTTCGCTGAGAAACCAGAAAAGTTTTGCACTGATGGAGTAATATCTCTAGCGAAAAAATAGCAAGAAGTGGTCGACCAAAATGGTACATATTTGGTTCACTAAAGTTCATTATAAATAAAAAAAAAAGTTTGGTTAGAAATACGAAAAAACTTTTTCGACTACCCGATACATTATAAGCCTTTGAGTTCAAAAAAAAAGTGCGCTGTAAGCCATGAGTTTAAGTTCTGTTATAATCACAAAAACATCTCTGTGAATGCTATTGTCAAACAACAATTGAATTCATTCGAGAAGGTTACTGTATTAGTGCATAATTAAGCAAAGGCATACAATTAGCACAGTACGTTGGTATTTCCGCTCACAAAATTATTTTGCATGCCAATATGTATTTACTTTTTTCAAATTGTATATACATATGTACACATGTATACGTTCAGTATACAAATGTATGCATGCAAAACCGACTGACCGAAAACCGTTAATCGACAACCAATAATTAAGTAATTAGAATGGTAGTTGCAAATTATTGCTCAATAGTTATATATACAAGTATATATAGTACACATATACGTATGTATTATACGTATTATACATAAATATGCAGTTCTGCCAATGAATTCCACCTAAAATATAAAAAGTTTGGTTTTGCGTGCCGCAAGAACGGACACATTGAAGCCAAAATAATTTATGCTCCATTGAAATTTAAATAAGTGACAATGCGAATGTGTAATAAAATATGTCAATATTTTATAGACAAATAATTGACTTTAAAATGCATTATATTAAATATTTTATACAAGCCAATTAGCACCCAGTAATTTTGAGTTTGTAGTGGTTTGCTAAATTTATTTTTTTTAAATTATTATTTTTTTTGTACTAATGGTGACAAATTTTGAAAAGTAGTAAAAGTATAGTGGAGAAATATAGACATGCATACTGTATATTCATAAAAATAAAGTTCATATTATTTGCTTTATTTCTTTTAGAGAGAAGTTATCCTCTCATCAATTAATGACCATTCTATTCAAAGTTTCCTAAGTTTTGATGACATTATGATGTTATATTTTAGTTAGAATTAAAAAAAAAAAAAATATTTTTTTTGTGGTTTTAGAATGAACACTAGGTACTAGATATTCTCTCTGAAGGGGTAACGTGGGTTTTGAAATTTAATTGTCTCTGCTATTTTTTTAATACTATGATATGTCTAGAATATTTACCGAAAAATTCAAGTGTTGGAGATAAAAACTTTTGGAAAGCATCCAAATTTCGAGAATGTTTTTCTCGAAGCATCGTTTTGAAAGTCGGTATTTATGAGAAACTAGTAAAACATCAATCAGTTCTTTTAAATATATAATTATTTATATATTTATATTTAACATTTAAATATAATTGATCGAAGGATTTTATTTTTAATTACGACTAATTTTTTCAAAGCAATTTGTGATAGAAACTAGACCAAAAATCATACTGTTTTGCTTGCAACTCTGCCAAAAATTGTTTTTTACCCAATCTTTCGATTAATCACGACCTGTACGTATCTACTATGTAACATATGAAATTTAATTTATTTATTTTATAAGAAATATTCATTTGTATTGCTGACCACCGCGAAAAAACGTTTTTGGGTGGTGTCTCCGGAGACCAGCTGCCCCATTGTCTGAATTAAAAAAAAAAACCTTTTTTTTGCAAAACTGCTGAACAGTTCTAAAAATTATTTCATTTATTAAATGGGAAAAATTGGTCAACATAGGCATTTTTATGGCCATTAAAACTCACTTAAATCCTTACAAACTTTATCTTGATGCAAAGATATGAATGCATTAGTAAATGTCCCTTCAAACTTTAAATGCATTTTCCACAAAACTGTCTTGTGTCGTTGCGCATAATTTTATTTTTCGAAATTTTTGCTGAAATTCAGCTTATAAACAAAAAAAATTGATTTTTGAAGAAACCTTACGGTTGTAGTTATCACCTAAAAGTAAGCGAGCTAGATATAGGGTTACATACATATAATTGATCAGTATGAAGAGACGAACGGAAATCCGGGGTACTGTCTGTCTGTCCGTCCGTCCGTGCAAGCTGTAACTTTGGTATGCGTGTTCCTTAGTAAATAAATATAGTTTAAAAAAACTAAAAAACACGCTTTTAAAGCATATCAAACTAAAAAATGAAAAATAATTCTTTGTATGAACTAACAGTAATAATGAAGGAAAAATTCCTGCATTATTGTGAGAAAAGCGTGGCATGCTCGATATATATAAAATATGTCGCAAAGCACCACACGTTTACAAAACAAACTTTGAAGCAGTGTATGTGGCCCCGCCCTCTAACAAGTTTAATGTACATATCTCCTAAACCACTTAAGCTACAACAACCAAATTTTCTGAGTACAAATCTTATAAAAACTTTTACCGACAGAGTGAAAATGGATGAAATCAGAAGATAACCTCGCCCAAAGATTAGAATATAGGCGTGGTACTGCCCATTTTTATGAATTAGACTAAATTTGGTACGTGACAATTTTGTCACATTGTCATGTCACAGTGTGAAATCGAACTACAACTTTGATTCTTTGACTTGCCGGTACGCAAATCAAGAAGCAATAATAATTAATAATTTCTTTAAGGTATGCCACACTAAGATCAAAAATTATCCAAATCTAACTGAAGCTGTTCAATATGTGGACCCCAGTTTCTATAGTTGACTTTTGACCGAACATATAAGTTAATGTATGGGACATAGGTTGAATTGCAATAGGTTTACGTCGTAAGTAATTTCCCTGGTTTTGATTTCTGTAAGTATAATATGTTCGATTGCACACGAACTTACCCTTCCTTACTTTTTTTCAAGTAAGAATGTTTTTGTTTGAAAAAATCACAAATTTGTCATAAATTAAAATATTGACTATTTCTTCGTTCATGTTTGTGTTTACGAGAACCTATTCTAAAAATAAATCCTTAATTTTCTATTTCTATTGTCCGTAAAAGTAAGGAAACTAACACCGCTCACAAAATTCAGTAAAACCATATTTTTTTAGACATAGAACCAAGCATAACACCTTATTTAAACAGTGAATAGTTTCAAGAAAATAAATGAAATTAGAGAAGGATAATATTAAAGCTATGATACCATTCACAAATACTATATATTCCTTACTCGTACAAGAACTTAATTTGGCCAGTTTTGGCAGCTATGTGCTAAAGTGATTATATCTGAACAGTTCTTTCGAATATTGCATCATTGCCTTAGGCAATAGCCCCTTCCAAATTTCGCGCAGATATCTCTTCAAATGAAAAAGTTTTCCGATCGTTCAATTTGTGTGGCAGCTATAAGCTATAGTGCTTCGATAAGACAAAAGACCAAACTAGTTCTTGGTGAAAAAAGGAGAAGTGCTAATTTTGGATCGATATCTCAAAATTCGAGGGACTGGACAAACTGACGGAGATGGCTAAATTGGCTTAGATCATCGTGCTGATTATTTATGCATTTATGTATATACATAAACATATACTTTATAAAGTCTCTGAAACGTCCTTTTGGATGTTAGAAACATCGTGGCAAACTTAATATACCCAGTTCGGGCTATTATTATTCATTATCGGTGAAAATCGTAAGCCCAAAGAATAATAATTATTATAGTTTAAAAAATTAATTAAAGCTTTGAAATTAATTTAGTTTAAAATTTAAATGCTTGAAACGCTATTGCATTAAAATAAAATTACCATAATTTTTACTATAATCGAGGGTTTTCTGTACTAATTTAGAACCCTTTTTTTTTTAAATATAATAACAATTCACTCTCACCGCAGTTCTAATACATGTAAGTATGTATATAACAAACTAAGTAAGAATTGATTGCATCATTATTATAGAATATGCAAATTTGCGCCACATTGTTAAAGCCATAAACCAACTACTCACAAACACAGGCATATATAAACGCTACAAATTGCACGTAAATAACCATGTGAGAATTATGTGTCAATTTTATTTTGCATTTAAATAGAAATTAAGCAATTTATCAAATGCAGAAAAGCAATTCTTGCAGAATGCTTATGACAATTCTACCAGCAGCAGCAACAACCAACAACAAGACAGATCTTAATTGTCCAACTGCGGCATCATTGACACCGTTTAACCACATACTACATACACCGCTACATGATTGGCATATCGTTTTGTTGTTGTAAAATTTAAATAAAAACTTATTTATTAATTTGAATTTCATTAAAAATGATTACATACTTCCGAATGATTAATTACGTCAATTTGACTGATAACCGGTTGAATGCGAGCCGCTTAGAGCAACGTATACATATGATAGACTGGCAGGTGCACTTCATTTTTTCAACCGCTTAGCTGTGGATAGCTTATGCTAAATGTTGCCGAGGCAGTGCTCTTGCCCGCATTTGTAGCCGTTGTCACCAACGCTAATTGCCGTTAAATTCAATTATGCAATGGCTGAAAGACAGCAGCCCACGCCTCACTAAGGCCTCTGAGCGGCTGTTTTGTTGACATACTTACATAGGTGCCAACATAGTATACTGCTAATTAGCAGCATATGTTGCTTGAACTATTAGATCTACTTGAAGCTTTTTATTAATTAACTTATTTTCTATATCACATAACTCATGGCCTGTACTTAAAAGGAGCATTAAACGGTCGGCGGTAAGTGCTGAGCAAATAAATCAAAAACTGATTGCTGTTTTACATATTCTTAGCAAACAAAAAAATACAAAAAACTACTAAAAATTATCTTTAGCATGTCGTTAAATGGAACGTTCTAGCATTACGGTATTGTTAGAAACAATTTTGTTCTTTAAAAAGCGCTTGGTTTAAGTTTTTGGTATAAATTATGGTTAAAATTAGGTTGTTCAAACAAATATAGTGTATTTGTAAGTACATTTGATACCTAAATTTTTGTTTTACTAATAATACATAGCGAGAAATTCTATCAGAGATAAACTAATAAGTCTCATGTATTTTAAAATGATAAAAACGGGATATGAATGGTTAGAACTATATAATATGTATAAAGTAAATACCACGTTACTATTTAAAAAAATATATAAACTGCATAGTTTTTAGGAAAAAATATAAAAAATGTTTTCCAAAGACAGACTGGCAATGGCACATTCAGGGGGTGGAGGGGGACTAAATGGCTTATGAATAATTTTACTACCCTGAAAAAAGGAGTAGCAGAAATATAATCCAGAAATTTGTTATTTTATTTCGGGTACAAAATAAAAGACTCCCTCCATTTTTTCATATAATAAATAATGCTAAGATAGCACTGAAGTTACGAATTATAGCAACGTCTGCATATTAAACTCTTAATAAATCCAATCAGATCTGTGCTAAATTTGAAATGACGCGGCTTGATAGAGAACTTAAAGTAAATACTGCATTCAGTTCCATCTATGATCTCTTCGATTGATACATTCTCCGCGGTTTATCACCCAAGTTTTCGAACATAGCAAAGCCTGACAGTTAACCATTGTGCATCGAGCATTCTGACATTTTACAGATATCGGAGCGATCAACAGAATAAGAAGAGAAGCTGAAAATGCTGCAGTAACTCACTGTTATTCCCACAAACTAAACAGAAGTATTTCCAAATCTGTTAAGATACGATTAATCGAGATGGTTTGCAATACCATAAGAGAGGTGGACAATTTTTTTAAGAATACGTATCCTAAGCGTTCGACCGCATTAGGAAAAATACTTGGCGAATAACTTATCCAGTTATGTGAAACAAGATGTGTAACTGCACGATGCAGTAATCCAATTTGTCGCTTAATTGTCGTTTATCGTCAAAGCTCTGATAAAAATTAGTATCTGAGAAAATAAGGAAACAGGGAGGAAAAGCAACGATCCTAATCGCAACCGTGTGCAAATTTGAATTTATAATTGGGATTTTTTGTTTCTACCTCTCTTTCTCTAGCTCATCCACTCAATGTGATTCTTCAGAAAGAATCGATCGATCTGGCAAAGGCATCAAATATGATAGCTACGATGCTAGTAACGTTCCGAAATCGAAGACAAAAAGCTGAGGAACATTTTCGATGTTATTCAGACACGAAAAAATGGTGGCAGAACAGAAAGTGTACGCAAAAAATTCAAGAATCGGCGGCCGACAAACAAAGCGCAAAAATTTCTGCGTGAGAACTTGCGAAGCATACCATAGGGTCTTAAAGGGATTTAAAGACGCGTTTTTCTATTTTCAACTGAGTTTGTTGCTTCCAGAAAAAGTATGTGCTTTGAAAACCAAAGAAATGAAAAATCCCATTGACTGCTTGATAGATAGATTCAAAAGCCTTTTGAATAATGAATTTGAAGCTCAAAGATGAGCTCGATCACTGGCAGTGTCATTGGGTGCAGAAGCAAACATCAAAAGCAAACAAGTTACCGACTACTACATTGGAAACGTAGAAGAAGTGCGATTTAGACTTATGCGAGCTCTCCAGACGTAGCTGACGACAGACATGAAAACCGCTTGAAACATGAACATGCAACAAGATACACATATTGCTTCAAGATACATATATTGGTCGGCCTGACGTTGTCGCACACGCTTTATGACATTGAAGATACTGCAGAAGAAGTTTTCGAAAGATTCTCAAAACTTGGCCCACATCGTTTTGTTTTGTGAAATTTTTCTATTCAATACACGAATTGCCTACAGTATTATTTTTACATTGCAATAATGTATGTCTCCCACACGTATACGATTTATAATATGTTTTTTTTTTTTCAATTTTGTAGGATTTCATATTAGGTCAATTTGAAAATTTCCACCATGATATTAAACTGTAAAAAGACCGCCATATTTAATACAATATTCTTTATGTTTGAAGAAAATGTTTAAATAATTTCTCCGCCTAGAAACAATCGGAGTACAATTGCACATATGTACGTCAGAGCAAATTCTAGTTCAAGGTTGCATCACATGTGCTGCCTTTTTGTTTAAACATCTCGCATAATTTGTTCGTTTGGATACTTTTCGACATCGTAGAGGATTGCAAACCACGCGAGGTACATGAAAAAGTTGTTGGCGTGGTGGTCGCCGCATTTTCTCACTCCAAATATACTTAGACCACTTTAAGAAGTGTTCGGGGCCCAAAGACACGGTTAAACTACTTCGGAGGTGAGGATTTCCTTATCGACTGCAAAGGGGAAGGAAATTCACAAGGTGTAATCAACATAAACTACTAAATAAGGGCAAAATAGTTTTGAAAAAAATTGGGCCGATTCAATGCGAAAAAAAACAAAAACGTTTTACAAAAAAATTTCTTTACCTCCAAAACTACGCACCGACTCCCGCCTCCATCTGCAACATCCATCCGACTAAGTTGGTTGAATTAGTCTTCAAACTGCTTTCCCATCTACCGTATTCTCTATTTTAGTCCCATTTTTTTTCAAACTTTAAACATCATTCGCCGTATATAAATATGACTTTTATGAGGAGATTACCACCTTTAAGGAAGCTTTGCAAAACTTAAAAAGAATTTTATCAGGCAAGTAAAAGAAGTTGGAACATCATTGAATTTAGAGTACTAAATTAAGAGGAGAATACGTTGAGAATGTGCGTAGACGTGTTTATTGCTTTCATAGTATGCAAAAATGTAAAGTTTCGCTAAATTTGGTCTTGGAATATTACGACGCTGATTTTTAAGTTTTTTTGGCCCATTTTCACTAATTTTATATAGCAATCTACTCTCAATATCAAGTCATTATAAGGTCATGTTATTCTTTTTATATACAAGTAAACATACAAACAAAAATGTTCACCTAGAATATTCTGCAGGTGCGGTTTATTACGGGTGTATACAAATATTTGTTCCATAAGCTCTGCAAGGTAATTAAAATCAAATTCTCTGCGTCATTAACACCATTATAATTTAGGATTACTGGCAGCTTAAATTGACTTACTCGATATAACTTGGAATTAAAAGCAAAAAATAAATGTAGAGACATACACGCGTTGTGGTTGTATTAACAATTGCTACATTTTTACAATTTGTTGCACGAAGTTGTTAAATTGTAACTTACATATTCTTTAATGTCTCAAATGTTCCAAACTGTGCAGGCATTGACTTCAAAGGAGTTTAGAAGGAATGTTAAAACAATTGTTTTTTATGAAAATACTATGCTTAGCTGTCAAGGTCACAAAACAGTTTGATTAGCTGAATTTAATGTGCAAGATAAACCCAAGTGGATATAAAAAGCTTTCAAATATACAGCGATGGACTTCAATGGCCTTAAAAATGTATCACGAACTAAGTTTGAAGGTATAGAATAGGGTGGGTCAAAATAAATGAATACTTGCCACAAAACTATTAAGCAGGATAAAAACAAATTTTTTAGAGTACCAAGCAACAAAAAATATTAGTTTTTTTCATCCAAGGATGGAGTCATATGGAGTGGCCAGAATTATTATTTTACATATGGCTCAAGTAGCTCACGACTACCGGCTTTAGACCAAGTATCCTCTGGGCAGCCAAAGAACATCCGTTTGAAGGCGAGCTGAAGCGAGAAGGCGAACCATCTCTCCCCAAGATTGAATGGCTTAGGTTAGGGCTCGCCACGTAACAAAAACCCCAATGAAAAGGAAAAAACAGTCTCAGACGGGAGAACCCATGACCAACGCATTAAGGATTACGATTTAAGCGCATGCACCGGGAATGTCCGGTCTCTAAATTGGGAAGGAGCCGCAGCCCAGCAGGTTGATCGTAAAAATAAATGCTGACATCACCGACGTCCACGAAGTGCAATGGACGGGACAAGGACTGAGACGAGTAGGTCCTTGTGGCATTTATTACAGTGGCCATACAAAGGAGCGCAAATTCGATTTACGATTCGTGGTGAAAAAGACACTCCGTCGCCGAGTCCTCTCATTGACCCCGGTGGATGAACGTTTAGCCACAATCCATATCAAAGCGAAGTTCTTCAACATATCGCCGATTTGCATCTAAGCCCCAACGGATGAGAAAAACGATGTGACCAAAGATGCCTTCTATGAGAACTTGGAGCGCACCTATGAAAGCTGCCCCCGCCACAATGTTCAAATTGCGCTTGGCGACTTTAACGTCAGGGTGGGCAAAGAAGGTATCGGTAAATTCAGCCTTTATAATGAAACATTCCTAAATGTGGGATGAGGCTGATCGACTTTGGCGGTGCCCGAAATATGCTTATCTGAAGTACTAGATTCCAGCATAGGAAACCTCACCAAGCTCCCTGGCTGTCTCCAGATTGAAAAGCCACCAACCATATCGATCATGTTGTGATAGACGGAAGACACGTCTCCAGTGTTTTAGACGTGCGTACGCTCCTAACACTATCTTGTTGCAGACAAGGTACGCATCCGCCTCTGTGCAGCAAGGAAGGTTCGACGTCATGAAGCTGCAATCACAACAGGCAGCCGAACGGCTCAAGTCAAAGGAACAGCTGGTACGATGGAGAGTGCCGTGTCGCAGTTGAGAGAAAACAGACTGCCTACCTCGCATTGTTACAATCGACGACAATATGTGCAGGATGGGATAGATACCGAGAGTTGAAGAGGAAGCAAGACGCATTTGCAGACAAAAAAGGAGAGAGGCCGAGTACGAAGACAGGGGTAATGCTCGAAAATTCTACAAAAGGTTGCTGCGACTAACAGAAGTAGGACCCAGAGGTGATCTAGTGTCTGATGTCCAGAGCATTGTCGGCCGGATAATATTTCATTGCAATTAATAATTCTATACCACAAAATAAGTACTCTTTATAAAAAATGGTTTCTTTTACTGAAATTTTCGATTGATTTAATTTCTTTGACCACCAGAAACCGCATACCGAACACAGTGCAAAGGAATTCGTTCATTTTCAAGACACATATGAACTGCATTTTAATTATGCCAATGCAAATAATTACAACTGTATAAATAAATTAGTTCAATGAGGCAAGCAGTCAATGGGGTAATATATGCATAAACAGAGAAGAAGGTTTGTGATGCTAAGCTCTGAAGCAGATAAACAGATAACGATGCAGAAAAAGTAGAAGAGCAGCAAATAATGCAGGAAGTCAGCGTTGAAGTAAATTGTAGTCTGAACTGCATAGTCTTACTTGCATGCACACATACATACATATGTACATATGCAGCAATTTAAATATTTATTTTCTTGCTGCTGATGCTATAATTATGTCAATGACTCTTCTGTGTGCGTGTGTATGTGCATTTGCCACACATAACAAGCGTCGATTATTGCTGCGCGATTGAGCAGAGAAATTGCAAAAGTGATCAACAGCAACAACAACCATGAACAGTAGCGACAACATATACTTACACAATGACAGTTGGCAAATGCATTGGAAAAATTAGCACAACTTCACAACAATTGCGTAATTCTTGTTGTTGTTGCTTATTTTCATACTGTGGAATTTTAATTGAGCCTAATTGCAAATACCGAACTGCGGAATTGTGCAATGCAGCGATCAATTGTTGTGGTAATGATAACAGCAAGCGAAGGAGGATGCTTGTTAAATAGCGAACGCAGATGCATAAGCGCTTACAGAATATCTACTTTTATCACAATTGGCAATCGGAACTAATTTGCAATTGAAAGTAAGAACTCAAATGATATCGATCGAAAGCGAAAACTGTTTTGTGAATAATATACAGTGGCAGAGAAAAGGCTACATACACCCCTATATTTGTACATATATGAGTGTACAAAAGGTTTTTAGAAAAATATATTGATACAGTTTTTCATTCTAATATTTATTCTAAGAACAAAAAACTAAAAAAAAATCCATTATTTAACATAAAACAACAAATTTATGGAAGAAAAACTCAGAACTTGTGGTTTGAACACTTGAATAGCTATAACGGATCCGCGGAAAAAATTACTACATCAATTGATCTTAGAAGGTATGTAATAAAACAAAGAAAAGAAAAAAATGTATATGGTGAAATTAAAAAAAAAAATAAACTTGAATCGAGCCATACTATAGGCAATTGTAAAAAAATTCGAAAATAGTGGTTCCACCGAAAATAAACCGCGCAGTGGCCGCCCGAAAAAACTATCTCGTAGAGACGTCAACCAGATTCACAAAGGAGTAGACAAAAGTTCAAAAGTAAATGTTCCAAAATTAGCTGAACACATAGCAAGTACAGCACAAAAGGGTATTCATCCAAATACAATATATAATAAAAATATAAATGCACAAAAACATGAAAATGTTGTAAGAGACAAAAAGTAAAAGAAATCTATTAAGGGGTTACAGGTAGTCAGAGGCACGAAAAAATGAGAGTTTTCAGTATTTTTTTTTTGCTACTAAATCATTTTACTTTACAAAAGCGGTAATATGGCATTATTATAGGATGTGTTGACTTGAAGTCACGAAAATTTCAAAAAAATAAATTTAATTTCCGAAGTTATAGTTGTTTGTGTTGACCCTGTTCCAAAAAAAGATACTTGCGGTGACAAGCATAAGTCCTTGGAGATTCATCTAAAAACAATCAGAAAAAAAATTATTTTTATAAATAGATAATCTCGAGCCTGATCGAAGGATTTAAAAGTTTATTATGTATTCTAAAAGCTGTATAAATTTCATTAAAATCTACTGAACGGTTTTCGAGTTACAGTTGTCACATCAAAAAACATAGTTTTGAGAAAAACGCGTTTAAGGTTTCACACTAGCGCTTTGAAGTGCCTGAGCTCTCTTTCTTGTTTCTCGAATAACTCAAAAACGAATTGTCGGATCAACGTGAAATTTTCAGGGAATATTTGTAAGATATTACACTTAACGAAAATGCAAAAAAAATATTTTTTGAAAATTCTAACTACCCTTAACCCCTTAAGCTTTTAAAATCACTGAGCTGAAGAAATGCATATTATGACCCGTTTTCCTAAAATGTAGACCTAAAAATTTGCAAGCTATTACATGTCGTTATATTTGTATCTACAAAGCATCAATATATTTGCCAAACAGATTGTCGGTTGCAGTAGTTGCACTTACATATACTTATAGACGCAATATTTGTCAACGAAAGCGCGACCGACTATCGTTAATTACACATGCAACGCCGACCATGCAAATACCAACTAAGCAACAACTAACTTGTTACATATGCATATTTGCGCTTAAATATTTTGCTTTTAATTAGCTTTGGTGCACCACAAATAGTACCATTAATAAGTTATGAATGTGAATTCATAACAACTAAATATAAATAAATCGAATAGATTAAGTTTTTTGTAAATAATGCAATGGAAATGGTTTTTGCTTCGAATTTTAAATAAAAAATATCAGGAAAACATCCCAGCAAAAAATTAAAAATCATCAGTTATATTTCGCAATCACCGGTGAAAAAAAATAAAATATGTGAATCAAAATTTTATATAGCGAAGACGCTGCCTTTCGCAGAAGGTTATCAAAACAAGAAAAAACGTTAACTTCGGTTGCACCGAAGCTAAATACCCTTCACAGGTGCATTTCTGTTAGTAACTATGTGTCCAGTTTGTATGGAAGCTATATGCTATAGTAACCCGTTCTGAATAATTTTTGCTGGCAGCTTAGAAAATAATCTATACCAAATTTCGTGAATATATCTTGTCAAATGTGAAAGTTGTCCATACAAGAACTTGATTCCGATCGTTCAGTTTGTATGGCAGCTATATGCTATAGTGGTCCGATATCGGCCGTTCCGACAAATGTGCAGCTTCTTGAAGAGAAAATGACGTTTGCAAAATTTCAAAACGATATCTTAAAAACTGAGGGACTAGTTCGTATATATACAGACAGACGGACAGACGGACGGACAGACGGACAGACAGACGGACATGGCTAAATCGACTCAGCTCAACATACTGATCATTTATATATATACTTTATAGGGTCTCCGACGCTTCCTTCTGGGTGTTACAAACATCGTGACAAACTTAATATGCCCTGTTCAGGGTATAATTAAAACGTTTTGTGCAAAAAAAGGATACAGTTCGCAAAGTACAGTACGAGCAAGACCCATTACACAAATTACGATAACGGAATAACTAGAGGATATATAGACTATCCCAATGTAAGACTGATTCGAGATGATCATGAAAACTAACCGGTAAACTGGTCATCTACAGGAAACGTGCTTGAATCAAATTAGACTAAACGGGTGCAAGTGACTTCTTTCTTCATTGGCACACGGTCAACGGGAATGAAAGTATTTACTTTTTTACAGATAACAAAATTTTCATTGCTGAAGGAATTTAATAATTGAATTAGGCAAAATTCCAAAATCTATGCAAAAGGGTTCAACGACGTCACGAATCAGCTGCTGTAATGGCTCTGTTAGGAGTTATCTGTAAAAGTATGAAAAATCTTCACTTCTGTGAAAAAGAATTTAAAACTGCGGCAGTGGATTCTTTAAAAGATATAGTAAAAAAAAGTTAATACTACTTTCGATGGAGAGTATTAGATCTTCTAACAAGATTCTGCTTCAACACAAAAGGCAAAAACTATGCCAGACAATTTCACAAAAAAATTAAAATTTCAGTGAAAATTTCGGAAAAAAAATTCTTCGTCTAAGTCTTTAAAAATTGTTTCTCAAAGACCTGTAGTTTCATGAAGATCGGTTGTGTAGTTCTAGATAATTGATAGTTCTTGATAATTGATAAACAAATAAATCATTTCTTACTAACAAAGTTTAGTATTTAATTTTAGCCATACGAATAGACTTAAGTTTAATATTCGAAATTTTATATAAATCAATTTAACAATTAATGTTTTTATTTACCATTTCAAGAACGTGCTTAAGAGCGCTTTATTGCACAACTGTGTCTACAAATAATTTATATTTTGCATTTCAGTACCTGTTTTATTAATATATTTATAAGATCATCTTTAACAAACCAGTTAAAAATATGAATTTGGCACCCAGACATAATAATTGTTAATGTGAACAATAAAAAAGTAATACAAATTAAAAAAAAAAAAATTATATTAAAGAATATTAAAAAAGAATCACCAAAAAAATTTAAAAAAAATTGAACTGAATACGAATTTCTTTGATTATTGCACTTTTACCAAAAAAAAAATATCGTGTTAACATTCGTATGATCAAAATTCGCAAGTAATCTAATAATTCATAATTAAAAATAAATTGTTAAGTAAGATGACTGCAATCGAGCACTTGTGTCAGAATATCAGTCTTCAGTTGCTGTGCCTGAACAATTTACTAATTAAACGATCAATTAATTTGCACATAAATACGCCAATTCTTATAAAATAAAATGTAATAAAATATTTGTCGGAAAGAAAAGTTAAAAGTTTTTCACCAACACTGTAATTTTTTAATTGTTCTTAATTGTTCTCAATTTATAGGAGATTATTATCACTAAAACTTTAGTACAACTCTTTGGAGAGAAGAAAAAATTGTAGCATTGACCGCGGGTGTTTTGATCAACAAATAGCTGTAAAATGCCAGAGATATCGGTTGGCGATGTATTTTGGCATTTTTTTTTTTAATTTTTAAACATATATATACATACATATATATAGTATATGTACATATTTTGATACTTATATCATGTTCTTATTCGGTATCAAATTTACATTGTAACTATCGCGCACAAACAACTTTTCGTTACTAATTGCCATTGTAATTAAGTGGCGATTTAATTAAAGCGTAAATAAATGTATCTAACGAGTGATAAAATTTATGCCGAACAGTTGATCGCCGGCACGCCTGCCTGCTCTGCACTCTTGATCGATTGACAGCAAATTGAGCTATTTTGGTGCATAGCTGAGCTGCTTGCCACAACGTACGAGGCATGCATATTCGATACATGAGTGTTTGCTGGTGGTTATAAAGACATTTGATATAACTTAGAGTAAATATAATAGTGGCGATAATGGCAGAATTTACATTTTATAACTACACTACTTTTATAGCTCACGCTGTAAATTGTTTTAAACAAGGCATTGATTTAGGTGTGTCATCAAGAACAGCAAAACAGAATTTTATTCTAGTTAACAGAATAGGCTTAGAGAGTTACTTTTAAAGCATAATTTTATATGGATTTTAATATAACTGTAATGATCAGAAATCTACTCAACTTTGCCTTGAATGTGGAGTATTAGAAAAAAAAAGTTTTCCAGAAGTCGGACTAAACATATCATTAGCAGAAAAATATATGACTTAATCGAAAGATAGGTTTAGGTTTTACAAATTAAAAATAAAGACATAAAAATCTATGAAAACATAAAATATTTCTCATTGCCTTTGAGTAATAACCTTAGCTAGAATATTGTCAAAGTTCTAGGACTTTGCATCCAACCGTTCTAAACGTCTCAATATGACGATGGCTCTGGGTTTTTGCTTATAATGGAAAAATCAGTAAGTCTATTTCGTGTTTTATATATGTTAAACATATATATTTTTTTCTGTAAATATATTATGTTATATTTATTATTCTTGTCTTTGTACATCTTCTTCAGTCAACGTTACTAATTTGAAGCGTAAATATCAACACTAAAATCACTCAAATTTGTCTAACTTTGTGCCGGATGACAACGTGTTCTTGCGGTGAGTTTATCTTCATTACTTTAATATGAAAGAAACCCTCAGCCGAAAGTTATCCCATTTCGGTGAAATTTTATGGTGAACGTATTCAAACAGAGCGAAAGTGCCAAATGTGATTTGCATGATTTTAAAGATAAAAAGAAGATGAAGAACTAGAAGCATTACTCTGTGAAGATTGTTGTCAAACACAAGAAGAGCTCGTAGAATCTTTTTAAGTCACTTAAGCAGACATTTTAAATCGTTTAAGACAGCAGCGTGCATTGGAAAACAGAAAATTGGGTTAAATATATATGTAACAAAAGAAATTTTGATTTTGTGTGTCAGAAATACTTTTTGAACGCTACAAAAAGAGATTTCCCATCAGATTGTGACTGTTCATGTAAGATTACGACAACCTTAAAGTCACATGTGAAACCTGCCCAACAAGCTATATCAGCGGCATAGTCGAATATCCATCACAGCAAGATAATGGTAATGCTCGCTATTTTTGGTGGGATCAGAAGGACGAGCTGTATTATATGTTTCCACAACCGGCTGAAATCATTACTAGGGAACGCTATTGAAATCATTTCATCAAATTTAAGTGAGAGATTGCCGAAGACCCCCCAATTTGCGACTAGACACGAGGCAATAATACCCATCAAGACAACACGCAAAATATTTGGTGTCATGTTAAAAGACTGGTTAAAGACTATTTGGAAAGCAGTGGCTAGAAAATTTTCTCCAACCCACCTTATAACCTACACCTTGTCCCTTCTAACTACCATTTGTTCGGACCGATGCAGAATGCCGCCACTGGAATACAGTTCACAGCGAAACAGGGTATTAAAAATTTCACAATTCTTCTGAGATTAAAACCAAAAATTGCTAGAAAGTTGGGAAATGTTATAGCGTCAGATAGGCAATACTGTGAATAATACTGTTGCATATGCTTGTCTTCAATAGACGTTCAAATTTTGAAACCACACGTATAAAGTTATAGACCCGAAGATAAATGCAAATATTTACCCGGCAGCGAAATAACAAAATTGTGAGGGCAAATACTATTCTTAACTTGAAAGTCCCGACAAAGATTAAATTAGCCACAAAACTAATATTATGATATCCAAATTAAAGCATAAACTATCTAGAAGTGAAATAATCTTTGCTGAGAATATAAATTGAGCTAAATATTTTTTGTATTATTTTATTTTTAGCATGAAACTGTTTACAAAGAATAAAAAAATCTAACAATTGCGATCTAGCAAAAAATGTAAAAATTATCTCTTGACAATATGGAAACAAATATACTGAAACATGTTCCAGATATCTGATCGAGATAATTGCCTATATGTGCTGACCATCTCAAGAGGTTACATGAGTTTTCGGGTTTCAGAAAACCGATTTTTTGTCACATTAAATTCTAAAATACCTGTAATAGTAATAGTTTTGGAGATACAGTCTTGAAAACTTGTGCGCTCGCGGCTAGCTAAGCTAAGTGCGCTGTCTTTGAAAGTGTTTTTCTCGAAACTTTGTTTTCGAAGTCGTTTGGGAAGATTTCTCGAGAACTACTAAACCGATATTGATGAAATTTCACACAAGTGTTTGAGATGCGATTGTTAATGACTTGGATGAAGGATTTTTTGTTTATTTTTCGATTACAACTATTTTAAAAAAATGTCAAGAAATTTTCATTTTTTTTTAAATGTCTGTCAAAAACCCAATTTTCAGTTTTTTTCCTTCGTCCAAGTTCTAAATTAAGGTTTTAACTAAAACTCGTATTTTTCACATTAGATGATCCTGTAAGAAGTTAACCTGCCAACACGGGCGCATCTTTTTTCCGACGTGTCACTGGAAATGGCATCGTGAAGGCCAAGTTTCAAATTTCTTTTTCCAAAATTTTCAGAATTTCTTTGTTAGTAGTGTATATTTGTAGCCATAAAAAATTCTAGTAAAGTATTTAATTTTTTTATATGAAAAAAATAATTAAAAAAAAGCTGATCTTTACACGAGGAAAACCATGTAACCACTTAAGATTATACGTCAAAACCAAGGTACTGACACTAAGCGAGCAATGATTATATGGTAAGCTTATTCATTACAAGAATTTACGCAGGTAGTTGACATACATAGAGCGTAGAGATCAACTAACTGCTATTGGAGTTGTGGTGAGCGGCTCCAACGACTAATTTAACCATTTAATTACTTTATTTCATATTTCATTGCACCTTCTTCAGAATTTAGAGTTAAAATAATGTACACTTCGGCCACCATTGCAACAAATATACTCGTATAGCAATGAATAAACAAAAAACTCAAAATATTTGTACATTATTTTTTCCTAACTTCAAGCTTCATTTGCCTATAACACAAGTACTAGTATCCATAAATGCGCATTCTGCCAAAAAGCATGAAGACTGTGAAGAAAGTGTATAAGCGAAGAAAAACGAAGCCAAAGAAAAAGCACATTATTGCAAAATATTTGATAACATTTCATGGCACTGCATTGTTATATGACACTGAGCACTTAGCAGCAGATGAGCATGCGCATGCGCATGAGCTGCTACTATTTGTACGCACTCGTAACAGTGGCAACAACAACAACGACGGCGCAACGGTAAACATTGCACGTACACACACTAAATGGTAAATTATGCCAAACATGTGCACATCGCCGCAAAACTCATAGCAACATAACACAAGCGATGCCGGTGAAATGAAAATGAAAACGAAAAAAACATGCACACAAACGTATACACGTTCAAGCAAATTAAGCGAAAAGATAATGGAAATAAAATAAAATAAAAACGAAAGTAAAGCAGAAATAGAAAATGCAAGTGCCAACAGCAAAAGCTCATAAACGAGCGTTTGTATACACACAGAGTCATATAATTACCGGTGGCTGTATGTGTGCGAGTGTGCAGTAGCCAGAAAAATGTGTAAAATTGCCGACAGAAATTGCATTCATAATGAATTATTATGTAAAGATGAGCACCTATGCATAACAAAATCGTTGAGAAAGCAAAAAACTGCAACAAAAGCAACAACAGAAAAATCGCCTGCGAAGACAATTGAGGAAATTGAAGGCAATAAATGCATACATTCAGAGAAATATAAAATTTTATAAATATGTAACTGTTAAATTGTTGCTTGACTTCTATTGATTTAACGTAAAAAATACAAAAACAACAACAACAACCTGAGTGAACTTTCTCATTAAGCGCCAAAGTGCGTGTGGTAGTTTACCCATGACGAGCGCCGCATGGATAATTATGCTTATTAACATTGTGTGTCTTACTGCATTTAAAAGTTATTTATGTGGCTAAATATGTAGTTTCATATGTACATACATATGTATATAATTTAAAACGCGTTTGTTTTGCGTGTGAAATTTCAGTAGCTTGCTATTCAAACCAAACTACTTGCTTATAAGCAAACGTCACATCTATTAGAGGTAGTTCACTAAAAGGGCGCAATTTAAATTACAAGCCCCTTATTTTGTACAATTTACAGTTAAGTGTTTGAAAAGTTTTTCCATAAAGCACTATTGACAAAGCCAAAGAATCTCTATGTCGTTTTAAGGTTAGGGATTACACGAATATTACATCAACCATCAAACCATGAGGTTTGTGGCTTGGCTAAATTTAAAATTAGGGTTATTCCATGTCTGAAGAGCTTAGTTCGCGCTAATATACCCTCTACTATTATGTCATGCTGCACTCAGCCGCGTCTGTGTGTGTGATCCGTGTCTAGCAGGCAATTGAACGTTTATAATAAAGTAATGCAATCTACATACATTAGACCCAAGTTCATAAAACTCAGCACTAATATCAATGAAATCTCTGGAGAAAGCGCTTTACAATTTTTTCTATGGATATATTTTTAGATTTTTGCGAAAATTTGTAAGTGTCTTATAAAAAACTCGAGGTGCATATAACGGTGGATCCAAGTAAAGACACTTTTTCAATAGCCTTTTTTTGTTGTAGCTGAGGTGTACCGAAGACCGTTATAAGTCGATTCGAAGCCGTTCGCAGCAAATCGAACTGAGGTATGGAACAACTAGGCGCACTAAGTCGATATCTTAAAGAGAAAGCGTACAAAATACAGCTTGTGCTTGAACTGAAGCCGCCCGACATTCCGAAGTGGCCGGTAGACTCATCGCTCTATTTCTTCATTTTTTATTTTTTCAAAACTGATGCGGGTAAAAACGTGACCGTCAATGGCCACCGTTATCACGCCATGATAGCCGACTACTTGTGGCCTAAACTTGAACCTCGTGATCTCGGCAACATTAGGTTTGAACAAGACGGCCCCACTTTCCACACATCGCATCAATCAATGGATTTATTGAGAGAACACTTCGATGAGCAGATAATTTCACGTTTTGGGCTAGTAAATTGGTCACTAAGATCGTGTGATATCACGCCGTTAGACTTTTTCCTGTAGGGATATGTAAAGTCTAAAGTCTATGCACTTCGATTCAAGCCTTGAAGCAGAGAATCATGCGTGTCGTTCGCCAGTTACCACTCGAAGTTCTCGAATGAGTAATCGATAGTTAGACTTAACGAATGGACCATCTGAGACGTAACCGCTGTTATGAATATGTATGTATATAATACATAACTACTGTCCTACTACTCTGTACCAAATGTCATTTTTAAATTTTAAAAATAAATCTCACTCTTCTTGTACTGAAAAAAGTGTTAATTAAGTTACTGTTGTCATCAGATATTAATATTCACCTATCTATAGCTGCTACCAAATCTACATATACTCATAATGAGTATGCAAATATGCATGAGGAACGTGTGAAACACCGGAAAGAGCTTTGAACTTAGCGCATGCGTGCGTCAACTGATTAAATGTTTGTCGTTCGCCGAGAGATTTCCATTTATGTTTATTAAATTATATATTCATGCATATTTACCACCGGTATTTTTGCTTTCCATCAAACTTTATGCGAAACAAACTAATTATACGTAAACGGCTATAGATAATTTATTAGATTAGTTAAAAAATCGACACCAAAAGGAAATATTAAGAAACGGAATAATAAAAAAAAAACACGCAAAACTCTTGTTTTGATAGAAAATGCATAAGCATATGAGCAAAAGCGCAAATGCATGTATTTTTTCTTTTAATATTGTTTACCGTTATACTTGTGTTATAAGCAACCTTGATTTGCCGACTGGGTCAATAAACTTGTTTATTTACTTTTTATTTTTTATATTTTATATATGTATAAAAATGCAAATCGGTTGAAATTTATTACTAAGCTTTACTTATAAATAAAAAAATTAAGCTATGCATATAAATATTCTGAAGTGGAAGTATGGCATAAGGCTAGTCTAGGTACATTAAAAAATCAATTCAAGGGCCCAAAACATAATTATCCATTTTTTTCAATTTGTTTGTAAAATCACAAGTTCCTAGAACCAACCTTACACGTCGAGGAACTAATGAAAAAGGTGATAAAGATGGCTTAGCAACTGCAACTTCTAAATTGTTTCAGAATGAAAATGTTGGGTAGTCGAAAAAGTCTTTTCGTATTTTGTCAATAGATGTCGTTGCAGTCGTATATCTCCAGTGCTAGCAATCACATTGTATCATACCACATAATGTTGGAAAGGTGAGATTTGAAGCTTTATTCAACCACAAAATTAAATACGGAAAGTTCAAAAAAAGGTACAGCTGTTCAAAAATTAGTGAAAATAATGAAGAAATTCGGTATATTTTGAAATTTTTGTGTTAAAAAAGGAAAGAATGCCACGCAAGCGGTTGGCCCGCTTTCGTTCTGGAAATTTCGATGTGATAGATACACCTCGCACCAGTTGAGCTATCGTTAAAAAATTCGATAAAACAGCCATGTCATTGCTAAGGAACTTAACATCCATCATCCAACGGTTTTGAACCATTTAAAAAAGGCTGGCTACAAAGAGAAGTTCGATGTTTGGGTACCACAGGAATTGTCTGTGAAAAGTTTAATGGACCAAATTAACGTCTGCGATTCTTTGCTGAAACGAAATGAAATCGAACCATTTCTGAATCGAATGGTAACAGGAGACGAAAAGTGGATCAAATACGAAAATAATGTGCGAAAAAGATCATGGTGAAACCTTGGTGAAGCTCAACAAATGGAATGGAAAAGGAATCATCCACAACAACTGATGAGATTGAAGTAAGCAATTGAAAAAAACTGCCAAAACTGATCAACAGAAAGGTCTTCGTCTTCCATTAGAACAACGCTAGACCACACACATCTTTGATGACTCGGCAAAAACTCGGAGAGCTTGGCAGGGAAGTTTTGATGCTTCTACTGTGTAGCTCTGGCCTTGCACCATCGAACTATCATCTGTTTCTGTTAATGCAGAACTCCCTTAATGAGGTAAAGTTGACTTCAGGAGAAGCCTGTGAAAATTACTTGTTCTAGTTTTTCGCCGAAAAACCAGAAAAGTTTTACACTGATGGAATAATGTCTCTAGCGAGAAAATATCAAAAAGCGGTCTGTCAAAATATTATATATATATAGTTGGAGTTTGAAAGCATACGAAAAGACTTTTTCGACTACCCTCTCTCTATAGTAATATATGCATTACGAGTGTATAACGACTATCTACTACAGGCAATTTAGTTGGTAGTTAACGTTTTGTGTGTGTAATATCGATTACTATCAACCTTTTTTGAAGTAAGTAGAAACGTTAAAATTGGAAAACTGATCTTGGGCCGCTGGCCCTACACTATTTTGAAACGTAAGTATTCGATACATTCAAACCCTGAACCGGGTATATACCTGTATATGCGAAATAGTGCCTAAGTTTCAGATATCGCTCTGAAATTTTTCACAAGTCCTTTTCTTCTCAAGAAGCTACTCATTTGGTGAAATCAGGGATATCGGACTACTATAGTATATAGCTGTCATACAAACTGAACTAACATAATTAAGTTTTTGTATGAAAAACTTTTTTATTTACAAATAGATACTTACAAAATTCCCCTTGTATTAGTTTTTAAAGCAAAGCTATAAAAATTGAAGAAACATTTCAGATCATCCTTGTTTGTACAAAAAACTTTTCCAGTTGACGATATATCTTCGCGAACTTTGAGGAGAATTATTGTCCAAAGCTAAGCTACATAATCCCAAGAAATTTTTAGATGAGACTACTATATCATATAGCTGTCATACAAACTGAACGATTAAAATCAAGTACTTGTATGGAAACTTCTTTATTTGTGAAGGTTAACGGTGAAAACGAAGTTAATGTTTTTTCTTGTTTTTTACCAACTTCCCTACCTTTTTATCTGAGTAATTTTTATTTAATTTTAGATTTAAAAAATCCTTAATTTTTATGAATTTTTGTAGTAAAATTTACTTTAACCGATTTTTGTTGTTTAATTTTTCAGCAAATCGAAAATCAAACACTGGCTTCAGTAGGCCTCCGCTATAGGAGTAATTTTACATAGTACGCTAAAAAAATCTCACTTTGTGATTACTTATGTCACAATTGTCCCTGCTGATTAAGCAATTTTTATAAATTTCTTGACCCAATAAATGTTACACGCATGCAATGCTATGTATTCATTCGTAAAAGTTGTGTATATGTTTCCAAATGCATGTACTCACAGCAGCAACACGGTTCAACACGCATTTTCGTGTACGCACGCTTGACCTCACAACAAGCGTTTGGCCAAAACGAAAGGAATCGCGTCTACTGTTGGCTTACACACACGCGCCCGTTGGCTGCCCGCTGTCATTTGCATATTACCTGCCACAGTTTACTGGCTGCCTCATATAAGCACACAATCGGACATAAGTAAATACAATTGCTGTAATATAAAAATGCACAAGTGTACATTTGTTTGTCGCAATGGTTTTTCAGTTGCACTGCAGCAAATTGAAATGTTCCAACGCTATGTGGCCACGCACTGACAACAGCGTAAAAATGGTTTGAAAAAAATGTTTCAAGTAATCCCAGCAAAAAATACGTAAAAATGCGTGACAACATAAACTAGCACTTAATTACGACAACAAAAAGGCTTTGGCAGTCAATTTGATTTTCTATGCACAACATGTGTACATACATACATATGCTAAGTGTGTACATAAAAATAATGAAATACATATACATACGTACATGTGTGTGTATTCTCAGTCAAATAAATTGACATATGTAAAATAGTAAATTCGCAAATGCATTCGGGCGATCTCATGTCCATTTGGCGGTTAGACAAGTGGTCGTTTGCAAACACGGTTTTAAATGAAGCCCCAAGGATACAATTTAGACAAGGAAATATAAATATTAAAATGAAAATGATTTATAGCAGAATATAAAAGAAAAAAACAGAAGCAGCACTAGTTTGCTGACAAGTCATAATTGTAAGAAAAACAGAAGAAAAAGCTATGATATTTTATTAAAATCAAAATTGAAAAAATAGAATAGACAACTTGAAGAGAGGAAGAAATATGAATATCAGTACAGGTTTCTTAGTTTTTACTATAGGTAAGAAGACTAATATATATTGTAGAAGACTATTACTCCGCACACTGTCATAGTGGTCCATAAGTCACTGTGGATAGTCGAAATAATGAAATTAAAGCAGCATTTTAATACCATCCAACATACACTCACTGCTTGAACCAGTTGTCCAAGTTGATGACGATTTTGCGGAGACGACACACATTCGACGCATTGCTTGTTAGTGGTAACAGAGGGATAAAAGATCCCAGTGTTAAAAAAGTAACTGGTAAAATAAATTCTTATTCTGATTCATATAAAAAATGACGGTTTAGTAGAAAAGGCAGCTTTAGACGACCTATTTCGAATAAAACCCTCGCGCACCAAGTACAAATTTCAACCCTATATCAACCCTTGTAGACCACAAATCGCTTAGCTCTCTTCAACTGATGAAAATTAAAAAAATTATGTAAAAAAATTATGTAAAAAAATTAATTGCAAGAGATCGCGACATCACGAGTCCGTTCGAATGATTTTGGTGGATAAGAAATGCGTTCCTGCTCGACTCGTCTCGATAAAGCTGAGTATTTTTGAAAAAGAGTACCGTAAACAGGTCTCTTTGGACATGCTTGATTTTGCGAATTGAAATCATTATAACTGCCGATGAGACATGGCCTTATGAGTTTAACAAGTCAACATTCACGGGAATAAGTCGAAGAGATAAAACAAAAAATTCGCTGAAAGGGGTGAAGGCCATACCAAAAAGTTTTTATGAAAAATGTTTCGAGGACTGGAAAAATCAGTGGAATACTTCGAAGGCGACAAAATAAATTTTGATGAATAATAAAATATTTTTCGTTTTATTTACAATTTTCGGGTACTTTTTTGTCACAATACATATTAAAATACATCGTAAATTACTTTGAAAATTTCCTCAGAAAATGCAAAAAAAAGAGCACACTAAACAGCTGCTTCTACGAAATAATTTGTAATGATATAAAGCAGCTTTGAATTGTTCAATTGGGTCTTGTTTTTTTTTCTTCAGAAAATGGACTATGGTAATAAGCATTTGTAGCATATTTTGATATCACCAGAAAATAGAGATTTCAAAAACCATCCGAGATGGTTGTGAAGATGACGAGTACTCCGAACGCCACAGCACACCAAAAATAGATGAAAAATTAGAAAAGTGAAAGCAATGGTTCTGAACGAAGGCCGAAATATAGGAAGACTGAATAATAAGAGAAGTCTCTGATGATTTTGGAATATTGATTGGGACAGGCCATGAAATTCCTTAAAAATTTTTAGGTATGAAACACGTGGGAGAAAAGTTAAGTTTCAAAATTGCTGAATTTTTAACAAAAACAGTGCCGAATGGAATTTACTAAGAAATCCGTAAATGAAGTCAACGACGATGCACAATTACTGAAACGTGCTACAAAGGGTGACGAAACATAGGCTTATGGATATGATGTTGAAACTAAAGCTCAATCGTCTCCATTTCATCCATTTCTATTAAAAATCGGCAAGCTCATAAAAGCACATCTAACCTTAGCGGCTGCTATAGGCAAAATAAGCAATGAATACAGCTGATAATTGTATCTTACTTCAGTACTACAGGGCATAATAAAAAATAACAACTGGACTCTCCAAGCCCGCGAAAATTTAAAATTCCCTTCATTTTTTGAGCACACCTATAATTCACACACTGACCGACATACTCTTCATCTCGGTTTGTTAAAATAACAAAAATCATTACATTTAGTATATGGGAACCGAGGTAGTTCGTAGAATAATTTGACGCTATAATATTTTGGCAAAAGTTTCATCATAAGCACTGAAGCCCACAATTCAAAGCCTATAAAGCCTTCCCTTACCACCCTGTATAACTTTATTAGATTTTAGGTTGAGCGACTTCCCTTATTTGTGGAAAATTATCCAACATTGGAGTTCTTTTTGCAAGTTCTCAACCACTTTTGAACTGCTGACATATGTATTTTTAGATAAGCAAATACTGCTTGCCGTTTATATAACTTTAGTACACAATGGCTATAGAAAACTTAAACTAACTTGTAGATGCCACACATACATCACACCCATTTTTGTCGATCGTTACAAAAAGCAGCACTTAAAATTTCAACAATATGCATATTTAATGTGACCTGTCAAGCAAAGGCGCAATAAACACCTACCATAAAAAGCACAAAATACGAAACAAATGTCCATAAACTAAAAAATCACCTGCGGCAAACACATTTTACATGTTTTAGACTAAATAATATTTAGGCATAACAACAAACAACTGACCGCAAATAAAATAAAATGAAAATTTGTTAAAATTCTCGAAGCGATGCTGGTAACAAAAAAAAGGTGCACAAACATGGAAAGTGTGCATATCGCACGCGGCAGCCGTGGGTGATGACAAGACAATGTGTCAGACCAAGCAAATGAATGAGACAAAAAACATATAAAAATCAAATCAGTTTTAAGGTTTATGCAAAATTGTTGTTAAAAATGCAGTTCGTAGGAAAAAACTAAAATAACAGAACGCTAAAAAAAGTGAAAAAATAATATTTCCTCTAAAGCAGTAAAATTGCCATCAAATATGTGCAGAAACTGCAAGCCAAGTCGAAAACTACGCCCACTCAACAGCGCCAATCAATGCACCACTGCATACTTGTATATGTATTTGTATACGTGTGTGTACAAGAATGCATAAGTGCAGCCCAATTTAAAAATATAGTATTTTCCGTTTATGCTCGACACAATTGCAAATATTTGGACAGCACCCACTGGGGGTGCAATAACGACAGTCGAAACTATAACGCTAAACGATGGCGCTTTTGGCGTTGATATATGACTATTTTAACTAGCAAAATTGGCGTACAAAAACAAATTTATGATAGAAGTTAGTATGCGCTGGAGCTGGAGTCTGTCCCCGCTGGAATGTTCATAATTATGCAATCGTTTTCATTTGCATTCGCTGCAATTACAGTCTTTATGTAAATTTTTGTGCAAATTGCTGGTACAAAAATGACAAATTCATTGACTTTTTTATTTTATTTAGATTTCGGATTGAGTTGTGGGATTTTTGGCGAAATATAAGATCTAGTAAGAAGAGATCCATTATTTATACGATAGATAGCTTTAGTAATCTGTCCCTCGCTTTATTGTATAAGTATGATAGGGTTATTCTGTCGTCATCATTGGAGAGGTAAGATTTCGTACTAAAAATGTTTTTGGATATTTTTATGTTTGCATGGCTCAATATTGTTCAAAAACATTTTTTTTTTTTTTTTTGAAAAAGGCAACCCAAAGCCTAGCGGCTGAAAATTGTCATACCTTTTTGGTCCTGTTGCTTTAATATAAATCACGCTCAATAAATCATGCTCAATTTTGCACCAACCTCTGGAAAACCAATTATTGAAAATATCGATAAAATAATGGAAATCGTCGAGTTCGACCATCATGTAAGCACTGTTTTGATTACCCAAGAATTAATAACACAAAAAACCTAATGGACCGAATTTCCATCTGCGAACTGCAGCTGAATCGCAATAACAACAATTCATTTAAAGCGGGTGCTTACAGGTGGGTTTGGTGGTTACCGACGAAATTGGGGCACTTACAGCAAAGTCAAGCGAAAATGATCGTAGTGCAATAGCGTAGTATAGTCAGGATTAACGATCAGGAATGTTTTTATCTACTATGAGCTCCTCATCTACCACCAAACTCTTAATTCGGTGCTGCACAGTCAACAATTGGACAGTCTGAACGAAGGAACGGAAAGGAAACATTTATAGATAGTAACTGGCCGAAAGCTCCAAGAGATCGGTTAGAAGATTCCTAAGCATCCATCTTAAAATACAGATCTGTATTAAGTAAATAATTACAACCTGTTCTAGTCTATGACGAAAATAAAAAAATTCGCCGAAAGAGAAGCTTGTGAAAATCAACTGCTACAGTTTACACTAATAGGAACCCGGGTTTCTATCTACCGATCGTAAATCTGTCGTTTTCAAGCGTTGAGGATCTCTCTGACGTCGTCGTGGCGAATTTTGCGAAATGAGGAATTCAGCGATGAGGCCCATTTCTGGCTGAATGGCTTCGTCAATAAGCAAAATATGCGTTGTTGGTCAGACAGCAATTCACACGTACTCCATGAGTCAGCATTGCATACCGAAAAAATTTCCGTTTGGTGCGGTTTATAGCCCGGCGGCGTCATTGGGTCGTACTTCTTCCGTGATGATCAAGACCGACATATTACTGTGACCGGGAATCGCTACCGCTCAGTGATAACCGAACTTTTTTGGCCAGAAATGGATAATATGAACTTGGACAATGTGTATCCAACAGAAGGCCCAACAAGCCACACACACAGCAAAAGTCACAATCGATTTATGGAGAACCAAGTTTAGTGAATGTGTTATCTTACGAAATGGCTCAGTCAATTGGCCCACCCGGTTGTGACATTTGACGCTGTTAGACTATTTCCTGTGGGGATATGACAAATCTATAGTCTATGCCAACAAGCCAGCGACGATTGATGAACTTCGTACGAATATCGAAAATGAAATTGCGGCAGTATTGGTCGATTTATGCTTGAAAACCATCGACAATTAAGTTCAGCGTCTGGACTTCTGCAAGCAGGTCCGTGGAGGGCATGCAAAAGCAATCGAGTTCCAAACATGATGGCATCGAATGTACTTTCACAGGGATAAAGAACTTCATTGATATCCCAAACTGTTTTTGTTTTATTAAAAAATAGCGATCTTATTGAAAACCCCGTTAATTAGATCGCCGAGAAGCGGAAACTGGTAGAGAAGTTGAATCGAAATTGGTAATATCGAAACACTTAAAAACAACGTATATTGGGATTTTAAATTTCGAATCATATTTTAAACTTAATAATACTTTTATGAATATAAAAAAATAATAATTTTTCTACAGACAGGTTATATTTTAAGCCTAATTGGGGAAATTAAGAACCACTGAACGTAGTATAATCTATCACTTGAAAAAGATAACTATTCTACACGGGATCTAAAGCTTAGTACATGTAGGCGTGTTGCGAATTGTAGACATTTTTAACCTGAACTCGAGTTGTAAGTACGCAGCTCTTAGGCTAAGAGCAAAAAGAAAAAATAAAAATGGAATTATTTGAATGAATTTGGTTTTATGAGATTATTTATCCAATTTTTATTGGCTTCAACTCACAAATTAATTTTATTGTGCCGAAAAAAATTTTTTCTCAAGAAATCGTTCACACAATAGTCGGGTCTAAGTAAACTGAACGGATTTTTATCCGGCCAAGGACTGTATACTCGGCACCATTCCTCGAAATTTTTGTAGGAATATTTTCTGCCACTAAAAAACAAGTTTACTTAAATAATGCCTATTTTGCAGTAATCAATAATAGTTTAATCTGACTCAAATTCACTTAATAATACCTTACATATTCAAATCTTTTTTCTTCAAAATCACAAACTTAGTTAATTGATATTGAAATGAATGTATTGCTAAACATTCACTAATTCAATTTAGTGCTACACTTTGGACTTTTAAATATTCATACATAAAAGGATCTTGTAAATCAGTGACCCAACAATGGCTATCGCACAAAATCGAAACAAAAACACAACAACAGCCGTATTTTAGGCAACAAAACCAGTTAAATTTAAATTTTTTTCTTTGCAACCTATGTAAATGGCAGCTGGCAAATTAAATTGGAATTGAGAGCTGATGCTTATCGGAACATGCAAGTCAATTTAGATTTCATTCTTAAATCGAAAGTTTGCATTTATGCTCCCTGGGGGGCAATTGAGCTAATCAAGAATGTCGATAAGAACAGTTACATGGTAAATCGCTCAGATTTCGTTATGATATAAATATAGCATGTATGGAAAATACAGTGATTTTAAAAAGATTTTTTGGACTTACATGACTTAATTGCGCACAAAATCACTATGCAGCAAACAACCAATGAATTTTCTGAAACGAAAGATAACAATAATTTTACAAATTATTTTACTTAATTTTTTTAATTTTTAAATATATGTATGTATGTATTTTAATTATATATATCTCCATATCTAATGCATTGTCTGCACTTGCGATTCTCACATCACAGCTAATATAATTATGTAGTAGAGCATACATAAAAGTATGTATATCAGACCTAACAAAGACCAGCCGACTGCGAACGAACTACAAACCGAAATGGCGGAAAAGAAAAAGCGAAAAATTATGTCAAGGTTGCGTGCACAAAAAAAGTTTAAAAAGCAAATTAAAATCTCAAATGTCACACAAAACAAAGCCGAAACGCACGCTTGAATTAAACATATAAGAAAAGCCGAAAGCCGAAAATTTAACGGTTCGACGTCTAAACAAAAGGGATAGAGACCGCAGCTGTCTAGTGGACAATAGTCACAAGACACTGCGTGCGTTTGCGATTCAGTTCAAAAGTCATTTTCGCGCAGTTTATTCGTACAAAGGCAAAGTCACTCAAAGAAAAAATAATAATAAAAAAAACAATAATAACAAAAAAACAATAATAACAAAAAAAAAAACAGTAATAACAAAAAGAAAAACAAAAACAACAAAAAAATTTGTTTTTAATAAATGCAGTACTTCACAAAACACAAAAAGCGTTAAGTACACTAATAGCTAGTAAAAGTGCAATGATTAAGTAAATTAAGTAATAAAGCTGCAAACGCTCATAATCACAATGACACACAAAAAAAGTGTAACAAAGTAATGTGGCACTTCGGCTCACACAACGAATGTGAGCAAACACTTGATTTAAAGTGTGTAAATATGCTCGGAAAGCACTTATTAGACATTATGTCTTGTTTATGCTTTAATACAGTTGTAATAGTATGCTAATTAAATATATGTACATATGTACGTATAGGTGTAAGTAGGCTGGCAAAATGTTCATTACAATTAGTTGTTTACGTAAATAAGCAGAGTGTCGTAAAATAAAGAAAAAAAAGGTAAGCATAGCTTTGTCTGAACACTAATTAATATGCTTAGCTAAAATTATGAACAAATTGACTAAGGAATTTTCTTTAGATAGCTGTGAAAATAGTTTTAAGTTTATAGCATTCTGAAGACACGAAAAAAAATAAACGAAAATTAAAAAGAAGAAAAAAATTTAAAAACAGTTTATGATGTGTTCTCACAAGTCAATTACAGAATTAAATTAAATTATAAATTGACCCAATGAGCTTGGTGTTCACATAAACTACAATTAGCCGTTACAATTAATAAAATTAAAACAAATTGTCTGACAATAGACAAGAAAAAATGATACTTTAAAATAACGGTAACTGTCGGTGTATTGGTGAGAATTTCGCTTCTGTTCCAAAGAGATGAATATTGTTTTCTTAACAGCAGAACACTCCTATTTTCGGAACCAGAACAAAAATCACTGTTTTGGGGGTTACGTGGATTTTAAAATATCGTGTTTTTTTTATTGTCTTATTAAGTACTACAACATCTCTAAAATATTGTCCTCAGGTTGATCCGAATAATACTTTCAGAGATACAGCCTTGAGAACTTGTGTGATCGAGGCTAGCTGGGCTAGGTGTGTCATCTTTAAATGCGTTTTCCTCGAAACTGTGTTTTTGAAGTCCGTTGGTAAGATTTCTCGAGAGCTACTTAATCGATCTGCCAAAAGGGGCGCATATATTTTCCGAGGGAGCACCGAAAATGGAGTTTAAAATATTTTTTTACAATAATTCCAGAATTTATTGATAGTGTATGTTTGTGAAAATAAAAAAAAAAACAAATCTAATAAAATATTTCATATTTTATATGAGAAAAAATTTGTTTAAAAAAAGGCTATGGTTCTTGTTTAAACGAGGAGATTCATGTAACCCCCTCTCGTTTCGGCCACGTTTACTATTTTATGATTCGTATTTGTTTCATTGTATTCGGTATGCTTATTTCATCACGGAAAGATATACAGCATTCACAAATTATAATATTTTGTTATCAAAATACTTGTTATCGTTCTCCTTTTGCAACTCTTCGTGCGCTTTTGCCATTTTATGGTCGTAATAATCATCCATCTGTGGTCTCTGCTCGTCGAGTTTTTGAAAATTTCAACCGTACATTGCCAGTAAGATAAAGAACCTTTCAGGCAAGTGCTTCTGAAGACCGCAATTTGTCGATTTCAAGACGTTCCCAAGAATTGGGACTATCTCAAACCACATCTTTACGAGTTTTGAAATAGCTTTGGGCTTGCATTCATATAAAATTGCTCTTACTTAAGAACTGAAGCCATTGGACCGTAATTCACCATAAATATAACGAATTTGTTGATTTTTCCTTAGAATAACCTGAAAACGATAACGTTGTTTTTTTTTAAGAAAATATTCTTCTTCGATGAGGCTTCGGTGAGGTTCACTTTGATATGAGTGGTGTGGTAAATAAACAAACCAGTCGATTCTCATGCGAAGAAAACCCACAAATTATTCAAGAACAACCACTACAATCACCTAAATTGACGGTCTGTTGTAGTTTTTGGTATGGTACAATCATCGGTCCGTCTGCTTTCGAAATGAAGCTGATGACACTGTTACTTTTAAGCGGTATAGATCGATAATAAACAACTTTTGAAGATCTCATTTGGAAGAAGTTAATCTTGACAGTATCTGGTTCCAACAAGACGGGGCTACGTGCCACGCAACACGTGCAACAACCGAATTATTGCGAGAAAAATTTGGAGGTTCGATATTTTCAATAAATTATGAAATTGAATGGCCTGTAAGAAGTTGTGATTTAACATCGTTAGACTACTTCTTCTAGAGTTAATAATCTTCAAGCTTTATAAGTTAATATTGAATGAGATATTCATGACATACGACTTGATTTAGTAGAAAAATTACTCGAAAATTGGGTTCGATCGAATTCGTTCCTACAAAAGAAGACGTGTATGCCAGTTGAATGATTTTATATGAGATCTTAATTATATCTATTGTACTTCACATTAAATAAAAATATATTTCCGTAGCCTTTGTAGTGTTTTTTTTTCTTTTAAGAAATCATGTCACTCATATTGGAAAACCTTGTATAAGGTTATATAAAGCGAAGATGTCAGGATGACGATTTGGGTAATACATCTTAATGAAACTTGGTACTTGTACTCTTGTCCCTCGGAGAAAGTTTGTATTGTAGGCAGGAAAAACTTAACTTTTACATTTTCACCTACAAAAAATGCCGCTGATTTATTCTAAATTGATATAACTAAGGCACAAATGCAAAAACTTAAATTTGGTTTGGAGGATTCCCGTACTAAGAAACATAGGTTGTTGGAAAAAAAATAATAAGTGATTACATGTAAATTGGTTTAAACATTTTGTAATAAGCAATGTGGTTCCAACCACTTAATTAATTTTCATATCTCAAAATAAAAACGATACTAATAAATAACGGTGCTCATCATTAGATTCACCTTTTTCACTCTATAGAAAACTAAAAGCATTTCTTCTACTATTTTCGAAAACACGCATATTATAATATGGATACTTCCAAGAATAAACAGACATACTATTTTTGTGTTTTGACGTCGTTATGTTCTTATGCATTAAACTTATAGATTGGACTTGGTATCAAAGGTTTCGCTTGCATTATAATTGCTGGGCCGATAGCTCAGTTATGAAGATTTCAAAGCAATTGTATAAAAAAAATGGAGAAAAATCGCTTACGTTATTTTCGCGAGAAGTGCTCTATAAATTGTACCTACGTGTAATAAATTAAAGTATTTTCAAAAACATTTATTATTTTTTAAAAATCAACTACAACATATTTTTATCTCCTATGGACGTGGCAACTGAAAGCAACCCAAATTTGAAGTGTTTTAAAGAAAATAGGCGCAGCAAAGTAAGTCAAATATTATCTAGCAACAATTTGGCCTGTTAGATAGTATGCGAGTAGAAAATTAAGATTTTATCACTTTGATCAATTTTTTTCCTTTTTTTTTAATTTTATAACAAAAGAATTGCGCAAGAAGCAAACATACCCGACATGAAAATATATACACAAACAATAACAACTACAAACAAATACAATAAAACGAAATACAACAACAGCAAATAAAAAGTTAATCGAAAAGTATCCACCGATCACACTGAAATATTTATCCCCAACCGGACAATGTGAAATAGTCGTAGGAAAATGGAAATAAATAAATTCAAGCAAAGCTAATTTTATCTAAGATATTGTTTAAGCCAGAAAAAAATAACGCGGCGAACAGTCTTAACGAAGCAAGGTTGAAGGCGCACACCGCAAAGAAGGCTGGCGAATTAATGTAGAGCAGTTCAGAGGGTCACGCAAGGCGTTGTTGCCAATGCTGTGGCCGGTGTTGTGTGGCGATGGTGGCGCTCAAGGCAGTGACGGCACGGACCAGTGCAGCAAATGAACACAAAGTATTCTACAAGCAAAAGTAGAGAGCTCTATTGAAAAGTGCGCGCACCGATGTTGATTTAGTTGTACTTCTAGAGGCATTTGCCACTCAGGTCTATTTAAGCGCCGGCACTGCATTGACTACAACAAAACAACACGCGGTTTAGTATTCGCATTGCTCAATTTCTGATGGCGATAAATGTACTTTCAAATAAATTGTTACTTTTTAAATGTCAGCTTTTTACATTTAAACTATAAGTTGCTTAAATGTGAAAAATAATTTTATAAAGTAACGTAAATTAATGAAAGTCCACTAAAATAAAAAACAATTTTTCGTATCTCGAAAACTGGAAAACATTTTGTTTCAAAATTAGTATATTGCAGTAATAATAAATTATGCCAATAAACATAATAACGGAGATGTTGGGCGGTGGATATATATAGAATTTTCTTTACAAAATATCACTCATTCGTATCTAGAAATACAATTTTGTGGGTACCTAGCCATGCCCAGTACATCAACAGATGATCAAAAGTTAATAAATAAAGAAATTGGCGTCGTTGGAATATCGGAAGGATCAGTGAAAACCATTTTGAAAGATCGTTTGTCCCTAAGAAAAGTGAAAGCACGATTGGTTCCTGTGAAACAATGTTTTCCGACTATCAGGATGTCATGAAACGTATGATTACTTTCTTACGACCCGGAAACGTAAGATTAATCGGCCGATCACCAAAGGTAAAATCACCTCAAATCAAGTCAAAAATCAAGGTTATGTTGACAGCTTTCTTCGATTATCGAGGTGTATCAACAAGGAATACTTTTTAAGAATTTTAAAATTATTAACAAAGTCTTACTATTTTTTGCTCAAAGTAGCATACTGGACCAGTTGTCTACACTATTTTCCAAGTTTTAGGATATGTATAAGTTGAAAAATTAAAGAAAATATTAATATGTTTATATACACTACATACTTAATAAATGTTTCATATTGAATAATTTGCTACAATTCAACTTATAAAAATCGTTGGTCATTAAGGGGTTATATTCACTTTAAGAAGGCTTTTTATCCAATAGATAAATATATATGATGTACATTTACAAAATTTAATATACTATAATGATCGATGATTCATTTTAAAAATTTTTGAGCTAGAAAAAATGTGTCTCGCGGTGAAGAAGATACATGGCATGATCCAAAGAATACTCAAAGTTTTGATTTTTGACAAAATGGCGGCTTCCCAAATAATGACGTTTTTTTTGCAAAAATTTAAAAAATCGGCATTGCTATTAAATATCTTATCTTGATAAATGTATCTAAGAAGGTCGAGTGACAATTTCACGTCGATCGGTCAAACCGTTTCGGAGAAATTTTGTTCATCGACTCTGAAAAGAGGGATTTGGGTGCTGATTACACTAAGATGAAAAAAAAAAACAATTATAAATACACTGATAGCTTCGAAACTATTAGCTGGATCAATGTCGAAAAATATTTTTAAAAATATGTACATTTGATAAATGAATAAGCAAATATAAAGCATAAGCAAATTCGATTTTTTGAAACTCACTAGTGGATATAAACACAAGTGGATATTAGGGGGCGTAAGGTTTTAAAATTTGTTTTTTTTTTTTCATATTATTATATAAATATAAGTATAAAATATTTATGACAAAAAAATAACTTTTCACAAACCTTTTAACATTTTATACTCAGTTATTCCGTCATAGCCATGCAAAAAAATAGTTGACGTACGATTCATACCGGCAGAATAGCTTCCCTGAGTCATATGTGATGCAACATTTTTAGTAAACTCAGAATATAAAAATAAATCATTCGCGCAAAAAATAAACCACAATTATTCATTAGAAAATTTAATTTTCTATTGCTCGCTATTTGTTGTAAAAACTACATACAATGACGCATATGCGGTGGGAAAAACCAGCGGTCACCGAGTTATATGCTTATATAGTAGGTATAAATCGGTTATTTTTCTACAATTATCATACATAGTTTGCGGCAAACTCATCATCAAAACTATTTTCGTTGTAAGGGTTACTATGCGTGCTCTCGACAAGGATTCTATTGTTAGTACTAATGACTCTTTAATTTGATTATATGGCAAACTATGCCACACCGAAGTTGGTGTTTCAGTAAATACCAGCATTTGTCAGCATTAAAACATGCATTTTAATTGATTGTCAAACCGAACAAATATATGTGCGTACTGAACTGTGCATATTACATACAATACAATCTTCCACAGGTGCAATTATACGAGAATATGTGTATAAATAGGTATGTACAAGTATATGAGTAAGCATGATGTTGAGTCAAGTCAAAATAAATGCGATTATGTTTATGCTTTTAATTAAATTAATTCTCGCAAGACCCCCGCTGTTACTACGTATTACATTTTTATCTCAACCGCCAGAAAGCAATGCTTATATATTTACATACATATATACTATAAGTCAACTCAGTAGAGTATAATATACTATACATATTATGTATATATGATGCATTGCTATGAAACCAATAATAAACTAATATGCGCAGTTGTGTGTACAATATTTCTTTAATTTATATGAACTTGAAAAGTGTGCAACGCAATGTTAACACCCAACTGCAAATTACTCGTTGGCACCTGGTGGCTGTGGACGTGCCTATAAGCAACTATTCGCCTGTCAAATGCCATTCAGTTGTCATGAGTTTCCATTTTTTCATTTGTTTTTTTTTTTTATTTGTTTCTCATGCTATTTCGCCCCCAATATTTCTTTAAGTGTTTTGTTGTTGCTAATATAGGATTTAATTGTTTTAAACTTCATCGCTTTGAATGCTCAGTTTGTATATATAAATATAAACATTAATACACATATAATGATTTTCGTTCATAGTTGAATATAAATATATGGAAAATTATGCAGAGCAATGAAAAAATTTGAATTGAATCGCCAAGCTATTAGTTAGTGGGAAACAATCAATGTCATGACTAAAATGACAGTTTAACAAAATGCTGCACTTCGCTGTCAATAAGTGGATGAGGTTGACTGAATTTATGTGGGAAAATCACTGATTCATATGTTCGGTAATGAAATAAATATTTCTGTGAACGCTGTTGAAATATTATTGCACTTTACATACATAAAGCATGTTATTTATTTATTTTTTTAACAATTCTTAATTGGATATCTAAGCAAAACAATAAAATCCTATTGGAAATCCTGTCACAGATGATGTAAAAATATGTTAAAAAAAAAATTTTAAATTAAATATTTAGAGCATAGAGGTTAATCAGAAGTTTATTATTTTTTCGTAAGGGCATATAACTAATTTTCACATTTCGATAGGTTATGCCATTAAAAATAATATACTTGAAATTTAAATCGATATCTCAAATAGTATTTGAGTCATAACCACCCATTTCAATCAGCTCCATCCGGTTTACAAAGTCAAAGGCAACGATCCGATCCGATCACTATCGAACTCTATTTATATGTTATGTGTATAGTTCTCCTTACAATGACGAATGACGGAGAATGTGAAGACTCTTTTTTAGCGCTGCATGAATCGCATGCACCTTGAAAAATATTGAATTTATTTTCCAAATATTTTACCATATATTATTAAAAAAAAAGTATAAATTTGCCCCTAAAATTTCAAAAAAAAAAATAATATTTTTTATTTTCAAATATAGCGTTTTTTAGGCAGCATACCTATTTCCGGAAGCAACTTTAGTTAGATTACTTCGATAATCGCCCATATTTCTTAACCTCAGAACTTTAAGATAAATCCATAATTCTCAAACCTACTCGGATCTTATTCATTTTAGATATCTGTGTTTATTTTGGTTACTTTTAACCGTTACTATACTCTTAGAAGTTATATGGAAATTATATAACCATAAAAAAATGAATGACAAATCTTATTGATGTTATTACATCCCAACATTTCTGTTAAAATTTCATCAAAATTTCATTAAAAAATGACAACGATAGCTACATCAAAATTATTTAATGTCAAAATCATTTAAATCAATAGAAAAAATTAAAAACTCAAAAATATAAGTGATGAAGTTCGCTAAATCACAGATTTTCCCGATCGAAAACTACATATAAGCAATTACATCCCCATTGCGTGAAGCTACTGATTTAGAGTTGCCGGCATGCCTGAGCTAGTTACAATAACAGGATTTACATCGCGGAAGGCTACTGTAGGCAATGTATTTGAAAACATAGTTAAGTCCACATTTTGAAAAGCACTGTTCAAAGTAATTGGCAGCATTAGCCAAAGCTTTGACATAAATCGTAAAACGCAAAATAAAGAAATGGAAACAATGACGTTCATTTTAATTTAAGAACAGTATGTTTAGTATAATTGACCTTCGTTGTGAAATTACTACATTTCATCGCGTTGACTCAGTTTTTCAATTTGACTAATACTTGAAATTATGATGAATCTGAAAAATCTGAAATATAAACATAGTATTTAAACTCTAAAATTTGCAAAACAGTTTAAGACAACTGCTCAAGATCAGATTTCTGATTTTGACATATTTTGCTGCTATAAAAAGGTTTTAAGAAAGTAATTAATAAAATATGCGGAAGGCGACTGCCAACTCAACTGCCTGCGGTATATAACTAATATCCACTCGTAATGTAAATCTTGGTATACTGTTACTGAACGCAACTATACTATTACTATTATACATACACACTCTAGATTAAATTACTAGTAAATAGGAAAGCAGATAAATTGCTCCCCTTCCACTATGCTTGAAATCTGAAATCTTGAAATTGAAATCTGCTACACGTAACTTAAGAAAGCGCTTAAACACGAAGAATCCAACACTGAAATGTTGAAATTCAAAGAAGCAAAATTCTCTTAGGAAAGCCCAACATGACTTGGGTGGAAATTGGGCTCAAAGTGACGAGGAAGACGCTAATTGCTTTGCAAATAACGAGTCGCTCGAGTCTTTTAAGACTTCACCTTTTGAAAGTATTAGTGTCATAAAAGACCTTAATCCGAAAAGTCGCCAGAACAGGATAATATTTCCCCAAAAATACTAATTGAGTTGCCTAATATTACTGAAGCGGTGCTTTCTATGCTCTTCAATGCAATTCTTAGTTTTGAATATTATCCAATTTCATGGAAAATTTGCAGATTATTTTGATAGATAAACCTGGGAAAGACTTAATACAGCTGTCGTCATATAAACCAATCAGTCTTCTACCCTCAATTTCTAAAATATTTCAAAAAGTTTTTCTATTAAAGATGTCTACTTTCCTCCACGAAAATAATAGAAGCAACAATTCGGGTTTCGTGCAAAACATAGCACGATTGAGAAAGTAAATAGAATTACGAATGAAATAAGAAAATCATTTGAGCACAGAGAATATTGTTCGGCAATATTTTTAGTCGTGGCTCAGGCGTTTGATAAGATGTAGCAAGAAGGCTTTTTATATAAGACTAAAAAAATACTATCTTTAGAATTGTATATTATATATTGGAGTCTTATTTAAAAATAGACAATTTATGGTAAAAGTGGGAGATTTCATATCTGATGAACGACATATAAGGGCCGATGCACTACAGGGTAGTGTTTTAGGCCCAACTCTATCATATATACATGTATTGTGGGGTACGACCTGTACAACTAATATTGATTCCAATGGAAAATAAGAACATCCATAAAGATCTTGGTCAAAAAGAACAAAAATAAAGAAGAAAAATAAAGAAATATTGAAAAAAAAAATAATAACTAGTGCTACAAATACAAATATGCACCTGACTCGTTGCCGAACACTTTTAAGGAAAGCCTCCAAGTTAATTAAATTCATTCAAATTTTAAGATCATCTAACAGAATATTAAAATAAAAGATTAAAATGAGAAATATGGAACGGAAATTCAAATTACACAAAAATTTATACACATATTTTGTATGAATAAAAGAAAACTGCGTCTAACTTGTCGGACATAAGTTGAGTTTTTCCTTTTAGTTGAGCTCTTGTTATGACTTACTCATGAATACCAAGGAAACTATTACCGAATTTCTTTTCACCACATTATGGCTTCATATTTACCATCTCAAATATACTATTGTTTAAAAAAAATGTACATACTTTCAATTTTGTGCATTGAAGTGCAATAACCGAAAGCTGGCGGCAATGAACTGAAAACTACCCAATCGATTTATGAAAACGCAAAATATTAAAGTATAACAATATGCGATGCATACATACATGTGTACATATGGCTATGCACTCTCTCTGAAAATACTATAGAAATATACAGTTATCACAATATGCGATTTCAATGGGAGCTGCTTCCGAATTTCGACAGCTGAATAGCTGAAAGGCACTGCGGAAAAACACCTGAAAGGCATGAAAGATTTCACAATAGCGCAAATTGCAGTGTTTTCGACTGTGCGCATGCGCAAACTTTTACATCACTGCATCATAGTTAAGCTACCAAAGTTACACATATAATTATACCCTGAAAGAGGTATATTACGATAGCCAAAAAGTATGTAAGACCCAGAAGGTATTGTCGGAGCCGCTATAATATACATATATACAAGTAGATATATAAATGAAGGCGTGTGCCGAACTTAGTCGCTGTAGCCATGCCCCTCAGCTTTTGGAGCATTTGGTAGTACTGCCGCTATCGGACCGTTATAGGATACAGCTGTCATACAAACTGATCCATCAATCTCCATCCCTTGTATGGAATACCTTTTATTTGTCGAAATATCTTCCCGAAATTTGGCATGGATTATTATGCGAGCCAATGCTGCACCTCCGAACAAATTGTTTAGATTGGACCATAAAAGTACACAGCTGCCACTTTTTTATTATATTTTAAAATATATCCTGATGAAATTTGGCATGAATTAATTTCCAAAACAGCACAACAATTCTCGAATAGATTGCGCAGATCGAATTACCAGAACATATAGCTTCCATACAAACTGGTCGATAAAAATATATATTGGGTAGTCGAAAAAGTCTTTTCGTATTTTGCCAATAGATGTCGTTGTAGTCACATAAGCAGCCATGACATCGCTAAGGAACTTAACATTCATCATCGAAAGGGTTTGAACCATTTAAAAAAGGTCGACTACAAAATGAAGAGCGATGAATGGATACCAAACGAATTGTCTGTGAAAAATTTAATGAACCGAATTAACATCTGTGATTCTCTGCTGAAACGAAATGGAATCGAACCATTCCTGAAGTGAATGGAAACATGAGACGAAAGGTGGATCAAATACGACAATAATGTGCGAACAAGATCATGGTCCAAGCGTGGTGAAGCTCAACAAATGGTCACAAAGCCAAGATTGACACCTCGAAAGGTTATGCTGAGTGTTTGGTGGGATTGGAAAGGTCTCATCCACTACGAGCTGCTGCAGCCTGTTCGAACGATTACATTGACATTTTACTGTCAACAACTGATGAGATTGAAGCAAGCAATCGAAAAAACGGCCAGAATTGATCAACAGTAAGGGCTTCGTCTTCCATCACGACAACGTTAGACCACACATATCTTTGATGACTCGGCAAAAACTGTGAGAGCATGGCTGGGAAGTTTTGATGCAACCGTCCTATAGCCCTGACCACCATCGGACTACCATTTGTTTCGGTCAATGCAGAAATCCCTTAATGGAGTAAAGTTGGCTTCAAGAGAAGCCTCTGAAAATTACTTGTCATAGTTTTTCGCCGAGAAACCAGGAAAGGTCTACACTGATGGTATAATGTCTCAAGCAGAAAAATAGCAAAAAGTGTGCGACCAAAATGATATATATTTGGTTCATTAAAGTTCATCATAAATATAAAAAAATAAATTGAAGTTTGATTAGAAATACGAAAAGACTTTTTCGACTACCCTATATTTTATGCCAGAAAAATGGAGCTGTGTATTTTAGTTTAGCTGAGGCAGCCTCAGTTAATTTTTTTGTGGATTTTGTTTACAAAATATTTTTATTTTTTTTTTTCTAAAAATCAGAGGCACATATAAATTCAGATATATATTTTTCGCATTTTCATTATTATTATAATATTCGTGATTAGTTGAGGTGTCGGTGTTGCGGCGCCAATTAAAATTGTTGCGTGCAATAAATGGAAATACGATTTCATCAAAACATACTTTTAACACTCTTTTCATTACTCAGCAACACAATTAGTAAGACTATAACAGCAGATAAAGTTATTTCGGCAAGTATGTATTTCTATATATTTTTATATGTCTATCCATTCACAAAGCGATACAATTTTGATTAGTTTTGATTGACTGAAATTCTTTGAAGCCAAATTGCATGGCTGTAAAGCAAACTAGAAACTCACACACACTAACAACAACACAAATCCAGCGAAGACATTGAACGGCAGCAGAAAAATTGGCGTGTCTATTATACATATACTCGCATGTACGTAGAAGGTGCGGAAGGTGAGCAAATTGTAACACTACTCAGATCGCGCGATCGATTTGCACAAATGAATTGTGAATTATGAAAAACAACAAAAACAACACGAAAAATTGTGAAACACCAAGTAAATGGCAGCTTTAGCGGTGCTGGTGACGAGGCAAACGCTCACTGACAGGTGATAATGATGTATATATGAATTGGCAATGCTGTTGCAGCATAACTGTACATAAGCATGTATACACACACATACATAGAAGTTGATGGTTAGGCATATTGTATTAGTGACAGCGACGGAAGACGCGTATGTGGCGCGCCCTAGCACAAAATACCCACGGTGAATTGCAATTATTGCAAGTTGAGTTTAATTTTTCATTGCACAGTTATTTTATTTTCTTCTTCTAAGCATTATTTGGTGCTTGGCAGGTGATATGCTGGTGCTTTCAGCCACAAGTGGTAAACAGAAAGAAGGCAGTGTGACTTTTGTTTAGGCCGTTATATGCACATTCAGCTGGCTGGCCGAACAAAGGCCAAGTTCAAACTGTGTGCAGTGTCATTGTTGCCACTTATGGCGTTGCCATTTAAGCAACTAATTGGGTAATAGAAATATCATTAGCAGCTGTGTGTTGTGCGCTTTGAATAGCGGCAAAGTTGTGGCTGAATATATATGCAGTTGTATGAAACTTTGTAAATTCGTTTTATGCATTGTTCAAACTAAATGAAAATAAGATGATATCAGCGAAACATGGAAAAAAAAATTTGTCAGTAAAAACTTTGCTTCATGGAGGGTGATTAGCATTAATTCAAGTTCAATGTGGAAAATTTTGTTTTACTGGAAAAAAATGCAAGTTATGTGAAGAAATTTCTTTAATATAACGAACAAAATAGCTGTAAGTGAAATATACTTCCTAATACATATATTATATCATATACATATATTTATATATTGGGTAGTTGAAAAGTCTTTTCGTATTTTGTCAATAGATGTCGTTGAAAGTTGAGATTTTAATCTTCATTCAACCAAAAAAATTTAATTCGGAAAAGTTGAAAATACCATAGTGTTGGAAAGCTGTGATTTTATTCAAAACCAAAAAAAAAAATAAATTCGGGGAAGTTTAAAAAAGTTACAGCTGTTCAAAAATGAGTGAAATTAATGAAGAAATTCGCTATATTTTGACACTTTTGTATAAAAAAGGGAAGAATGCTACGAAAGCCACCAATGAAATTTCTGAAGTTTACGCAGACGATGCTGTATCAGTTCGTTTAAAACAACAATGGTTCGATCGCTTCCGTTCTGGAAATTTCGAAATTTCGATTTACACTGACGGAATAATGTCTCTAGTGGAAAAATAGCAAAAAGTCGACCAAAATGGTAAATATTGCTTTATTTATTTATTAGTATAAATATGAAAAAATAAGTTGAAGTTTAATTAGAAATATGAAAATACTTTTCGACTACCCAATATATATATATATATATATATGTATTGAATATATGGATATCAGATATAGATGTGAAAATCTTTTTTTTTTTGTACTTTAAACATTTTATTTGGCAATAATTTGAATAAAAATATAATTTTCAGGGAAGTTCTCAAGCGAGTTTGTGTCTCAAGTCATTTGTTAATTCCTAGTTCTGTGAACAATTCAACTTTTTATAATATAGTCAAGTAGTAAATTGGTATTATTTTAAAGGTTTCACAATGCATTCCGGTTTTATTTCTAAATTTAAGTGGTGTGTGCCATCTTTGACGCCCATTATAGTCCGAATATTCCAAGAAATCGATCTTTTATCATAATTCGTTAGTTTAGATACTTAAAAATATATAAAAAAAAAATTAAAAAAAAAAACGCTAAAAGAAATTTTCAAAGTTCAAATTTTTGTGAAGTTTTTAGTTGTGGACGAGGCTGAAAACGCCTTTTTCTCGAAATTTTTATTTGTTTTTTTTTTTTGATGTGGTAGACATGATGTCTAAAATTCTAATTAGCACATTTACTTGAAATTATTAATATTATATATTATTATATGTATGGTATATCTCTCTAACCCATAAAGCTGCAAATAGTGAAAAATTGAAATGTGCAATACTTTTAAAAAATTCGACAATATTCAAAAATTAGTAAAAAATCGACCTTTAGCCGCCATTATTCGAAAAATATTTTTTTCAGTTTCGCAACTTTTTGAAATAGCGACATTCGTACTAATCAAGAATCCATCATTGTTGTATTTTTCAGATGACCACAATCATGGTGACGAGAACACGATTTTTTGTCCCAATAATTCAAGAACGCATAACTCAATGAAATTTTTGTACTCTCTCAAATATAAATGAACAAATGATAAAGAAGTGGATAAATTGTAAAAATATCCAAAAGTTTTTTCTATCAACTCCCAAAAATCAAACCTTAAAACAAATTTCAGTGAAATACTTGACCGAGTTCGTGTCTTAAGTCTTTTGAAATATTGAAGTTTTGTGAAAGAATATGCAATTCCAGGAATTATACTAAATTAATTTAATAAAATATTCAGCAATAATAACATTGTCATTAGTCCAGACTTTCATTTTGAACATCATGATGAATCAGACGGCAATTTTAGACAAAATCTCGAATTAGTAAACTGATTATATTTAAAAATGCAGATTTAATATAAAAATAATAAAAAAAATAATAATAATATATTTTTATAATTTTATACATGCATATATCGCAAAACATCTATAACTAATAATCAAAAATAAAAACAAAATAAAAAATTTAAACTAGAATAACATTTTTCTCAAATTAAAATCTGCTTTTAAAACACATTCTTGGAATTTCTGTGCTTTTAAGTCTCCTAAAGCATGTTAAACACAAGTTATAATGTTATGAGTTATACCGTTTCAAACATTAAATACAGTTATTATTATTATTTTAATTCTTTAAGAAATTCATTAAAATTCGTGTTCTTTTATTTAGCCTCACAAAACAACAAAAATAAGTCTAATGGACATATTTCACATTATTTTGAGAATTATATTTCTCATGCATGTACTCTTGGCTGAATTCAAAGCAACTAATTGCACAAATAAAGTCCATTCAGCATTTCAAGTATAAAACATTGAAAAAAAAATTGTAATCCGTTTTTAACACACGGCCAATTAATAATGTCTTAAGACATTTATGAAATTAATTTTAGCCATTTATTTTTTTCTCATTCCATTTTGTTGCATGTGTTTTACTGTTATACTGGCATAAACAAGCAATTTTTCACTGTTGCCGTTATTTCTTAATTGCAGATTAATTAGCGAAAAATACATATAACTAATAGCGAGTCATTTGCCATGCCTTTGTTTTCATTTGCGGAATTCGAAAACAATTGCTACTCGCCATTTCGTGACAGAAATCGATAAGTAGACATATACAGGCATATGTGTGTTTGCTTATTCTGATTTGTAAAAAATTATGACTCTTAGTTAAATATCGTGTGGTGAAAATGTTAAATCAAGGCTACTATAAAGAAGTAGAGAAATGCCTTAGGTGTGTTCTCTTTCGAAACCTCTTAAGGGTTCCTCCACTTAATTTATTGCCAGTGTTATTTGGGGAGTAATAATTTATTCATAATATAAGCACTTATTCTAGCATCTTTCAAATAAAATTATTATTTTTTTTATATCTTCTTTAGAAAAAGGGGTCATCTCGAGTTAAGGCTTCACAAAATCGACTATTTTTGCATAAATCCAATCTAAAGCATTTATAGAATTTGCTGGTAAAGTAATTTTCCGAAATTGAAAACAGTAGGAAAATTACAGGGGTGAGAAAGTCGGTCCTTTAGAGCGCGTGGTCTACCCATCTGAATTCTTTAACGTCTTTTTTTCAAAACTAACGGGTGATCCACGTAGGGATACTTTTTTCAATAGCCGTTTTTTTTTGATAGATCACTCGTGAGTAGTGTCAAGCTGGAATTAATTGATATTTCATCTTGGAAATACTTACTTACTTTCAGCTTTATTACGAAAATTCACGTTCTGTGAAGAATAAGTCTACTGAGCGAACTATTCGCAACACCATCACCCATCTTGAGGCCCAGCATTCATTATTGGATGATCTTCGACCAAATAGACCAAGTCCAGCACATTTTGAAGAAAATATAGCAGCCGAAGCTGAGAAGAAAATTGATTTGGGTTCGTTCGGAGCAACTCGGACCAAGCGAAATAGCCTCGCTCTATAGGCACTTGAGAAGTTCCAAGAATATTCGACGTTCGAGCAAAATTTTGTTCAGCGATGAAGCCCATTTCTGGCTCAATGAATAAGTAAACAAGCAAAATTGCCGCTTTTAGGACGAAGAGCAACCTGAAGTTTGGTGTGGTTTGTGGGCCGGTGGAATCATCGCTCCATATTTCATCAAAAATGATGCCGGTGAGAACGTCACCGTCAATGGCGCCACGATAACCGACTATTTGATGCCTGAAATTGAAGCTCGTCATCTCGGCGACATTTGGTTTCAACAAGACGTCGCCAGTTCCCATCGAATCAATCAATGGATTTATTGAGAGAACACTTCAGTAAACAGATAATTTTACGTTTTGGGCCGATCGATTGGTCACCAAGACCATGTGATATCACACCGTTAGACTTTTTCCTGTAGTGATATGTAAAGTTTAAAGTACATATATGCGGAAATTCCCGCTTCGATTTAGGCCTTGTAGCAAAACATAATGCGTATGTACTTGTGGGGTCAGCGAAAAGCTACTTCGAGAGCGCCTGCGCATCTAATGAAAGGATCAAGTGCTTAGGAACCTGTGCGGTCTTGGGATGTACAAGTATAACAAGCATGACTCGGAATATATAGAGACAACTCGCGAAGTTTTGTCTTCTCTGCCTAAACCAGCCTACGATTGCAGTGCCAAAGGAAAAGAAACAACAATTTTTATGGCCCTTTCAAAGTTGATGATGTCTTAAACCTCCGATTTTCGGATCAATATTTTATAATATTCCTTTTAATTTATAATATTCGAATTATTAATCAACAAAACTAAGACTCGGAGATGTAAGTCTGAAGGGAATGTGTACTTAAGACTTAGAAATGGAATGCTTATCAAAGAGACGTCGACAAATCAGATAGTCTCTATGAGTACGCAATTAATGGTAAAAATGTTATATATATTATAAAATAAATTTAACTTTTCTGTGGATTTTTTGTTCTTCTTGTAAGCTTTTATTGAAGATATGTTTCGCAAAACTTTTCATTAAAACAACAAGCTCAGAAATTAAATTCAATAAGGAACACTCAAAAGTATTATTGTATAGATTTAAGGGATTATATACAATTAGAATTTTCAAAAAATTGATTTTTTTATTTCGTATTCTTAATGGACATATATTTAAGAATACACGCAGAAATATTCATATCTTTCAAGTGCATATTTTTGAAGTTACACGCAAATTTGAAAAGGTCTTACAGTTTTCTCAAAATTATTCCTAAAAACTCGCTTTTTCGGGCTTCTAACTGTATATAAACCCCTTAATAATTTTCAGCCCAAATTTAATTAATTTCTATAAATTTTATTATGCAGTGTGCTTTAGCTAATGCATTTAGATCATTAAACCGTTTGAAAGAAAAGCCCACACAGCTACACACAAGAAACCATTAGCAGCTTTTGACTTCTACCCACGGGGGTTAGTAAACTGTAATTTTTAATCATTACCCAATTACCTCATAAATAACTGTTATTATTTATTTTGAGCTGAATAGAAAATATTTATTGATCTTTTTAAAATAGTGTAGTTCAAGTTAAGGGCCGCAATAGTCACATGGCCTTAACCACACCAATAAAGGCGTGAGCAACTAAATACAATCGAATTATAGAAAGTATATTAATATTGGCATTTATTGATTGTGCTCCACAATTCCCAAGCATTTTATGCCTATTAGGCACAATGCAATTTTTTAAAGTGATTAATTAACTGAAAACAAAAAGCAATTGAAGCGCAAGTGAACAGCCCAAAAACGCAATCCGTCGACGAACAAAGGCGAAAAGAACAATTCGCCGACACAATTGGAAATAATATTATATGTAGGCTTTTGAAACAGACTTTGATTGTGATTAATATCTGCTTAAAAAAATATGTTTCGTATCTTAGTTTTACATCTATGCAGTTAAGTAGTGCGATTTGCTGCGGACACTTGAAAATGTCAACTTGTACAGTTATCGCTTGACATCGACCACAATATGTATGACATGTGTTTGTTAGCTTATTATATTGTTATAAATTTGCTACAAAGAGAAAAAAAGAAAAACCACAAACAATTGTCATGTGACTGCAACTGATCGATTGGCCAATTGACTCGTTAGATAATTGATAGTCGGTAGCGCTCTTTAACTGTATAACACAATTTTAACTGTAACTCAATTGTGTTTATTTTTTGTAGGATTATTAGTTTATGGTTTTTGCCGCTTTTATTTCTTCAGCGCATTGCCAAGGCGTATTACATGCATTGACACTTGAACAAGCTTGGCGGAAGCAGCACAATTTATCATCAATCCAAAATCAGTGAATGGTTGACGAATTGAAAACAGCATTAATAGCAACAATAATAAGCTGCAATATGCCAAAGTAGTGGACAAACGCACAAATACAGTTGTACATATATACTCATGTAGTAAGTTGTTATAAATAATAGTTGTTATTGAGAAAAAAATATGAATAGCCACCAGATATACTTATATGCTTGGAAATCAATTGCGTAAGATAGTAATTCGTTTATTGATATTTTTAAACCTTATTAGCAAAATAAGAAGAAGACCAAAAGCAAACAATTTTATGAAGAAACTAATTTTGTCAAGGTTCTCAATTGAAAATGAGACATCACTTATCACTTTATAAAAAATATTCCAAAGGTTCCTTTAAAAATAATGAAAACTTGTGCAATCAATAAAACGAAGGAATCGAGAATTTTCACAAAATTTAATATTGAAAATGCAACTGAAAACACAATTCTCAAGTACAGTGACCAATTAGTTACCGAAACAGTTTTAAGAAAAAACTTTTAACATTTACGTTTCAGCTGCGTGCCCTGAAAACTTGAAAGTTTTTACCTACCCTATCCTTATTAGATCTTTGAATTGTAGATAATCGCTTAAAACCCACAATTTATTCATGTGATCACAAAATTTATTTCTTGAATCCACCTGACAGAGGAAGCAACGACCTTAAGGAGATATATTCACTTGTACGAGTTCTTCTCGAAACGCTGTTTTCAGAATCGATCGATTTCATGGATATATTAGTGAAGTAATGGTCGAAGGAATAAGATTTGTGACAATAAATCCGTTTGTATAAGCTACTCTGAAATGTGTAGGTTTCACAAAATAATTACTTTTTTGAATGCATACAGTCATTTGACAAAAAACATAATTTTGACTGCTCCTTCAATTATTACTTGTATTTATCTATTGTAATAATAATTTTATTTAATAATTTATTGGTTTTTGGATTTCAAATAATTTTAAGCAGAAAATTCTTGTCTACACAAGACATCTTTTTTCATAGGTGTTCCTAGAGATTGGCAATGACAGCCAGGAATGCAAAAATTTTTAAAATGAATCATCGACTATTAAAGTACATTAAATGTACTTAACGCCGAACATTTGATTTTTTTAAGTCTCCTAATCTTATAAAAACTTTGAACTTTAATGTAATCTCATAACTCACTTACAAGGGTGGAAGCGACCACAAATTGCAGTCGAATACTCATTGTATATTTCGGCTAAATTCCAAAATTACAATACATTGATTGAAACTATACGAATTCAAAGTAATGCTTTTAAACACTTAAGTTTAGTACTCATTACCAATTTAAAATGTTCTGTTGAGAAAACTTTTTATTTGCCAAACCTTAGAAGACTCTGCCCAATAGCCAACCAAACAAATAACTGGTATAAATAGCATAGACTAATATATTGTCATAGAGATGGTTCAAATATATTATAGAGAGAAAAAAGAATCGAAGAAGACTGTAAATAGAGGCTGGTCCACCCTTAGAAGAGTAGTTTTAGGTAATGCAGCATGATGGAAGGTCCGGTCAAAGAAGCTTATAGAACGTTTATTATAGGGACCTTTACGGCAAGAAGCTTCAACCGATTATTGCGATCGCTCCAGATTGAACTTCAATGCTACTTGCAGGTCCGTAAACGCGGACTTAGTGCAGATTGGGCTGTATATGAAGCGGGACTTATATAGCTATATATAAGATTGAGCTTAGGAAAGAAAGGTCTTCTAAAATACCCTTCTGTGAAGGCGTGAAGAGCTGTCATGAATCCTCTAGATTTAGGCGTACTCCTGCAAAGAATCCAACCGCATTGGGGTATCGAAGACGAGTCTGAAAACTGGGCTGTGAAGAAGAAGGAGTCGCTACAGGTATTTCTGCAAGCTCATTTAACCTAAACCTACCTACGGAAAAAGTACCTCCTGGAGAGATTCAAAAAGGCTGTAAAGCCTATTCAGAGCTTCTAGACGAGCGGTTAAAAGCTATTAAGTGATCAGCAATCCTTACACTCGGCAATGATATAGCTGTAGTGACTCTTTAATCATAAAGACTATGCTGTGGGTACCTTTCTTTATATCTAGAGCACCTTCAATATTATTATTGGAAGTCGAGTTTAAGTTTGAGGTCGAAGCTAATCTCAAGCATATAATTTATAGTCTCCTTTGCGACAGAACGATTGTGGTGGAGTCACATCGGAAAGTAAAAAGGGTAACCTCCAAGGTGGCGTTCCTTCCCCTTAGCTGTGGATCCTAGTTGTGAACAACCTTTTGAAGGAATTTGGGGAACGAGGCTGCCAGGCGGTTGCCTTCAATGACAATGTAGCTCTTTTCGCAAAAGAAAACCCATTTGATACCAAAAGGTCAAAGAGAAATGAATTAGCCATAATTCCAAATAAAACTGAGCTGGTTTTATTTATGATGCTAGGAGATACAAAATCCCTGTTAATACTGTTCTCTCATTGGGAAACTCTATTCTTCAACCGATAAACCAGGGCGAAATACTTGGGGCTTATCCGAATATACCGAAAAAAACAAAATTCACCAAAGGTACTGAGGGCCAACTCAGCCGAGGCTTATGGTATGACAAATGTATGGAAACTTTGATTAATCCTTAGCAAGTTTGTCAAAGGTAATCTATTTTATAGGCGACAATAGAAATTTGTATTAAAATACGTGAAAATTTGTTTTTTTTTTTTTTTTTTTTTTATCAGTCACTTTTGACTAGATGGTGTAGAAAAAGTCATTTAATTTTTCATGTCATTGAAATGTTCCAAATCTTAGTTTCATATCCTTGAAACCCAAACCATATATAACGCTCTTAATAACATAATTAATATTTAATGATAAATAAAATGTGACCACATATTATGCGGTATTCATAAATTTACCATAAATTCAACCACAATGCGTCTTAAAGCTCATTTGTTCTAAATAGAATTATTTAATGATACAATTGATTATTTTCCATTATTGCTACACAAACTGAATTAAGTGTTTATTTCAGAAGATTAAAAAAAACAACAAATTCCTTTTCAAGTGGAAAATCGTGCCTTGCGCGGATTGTGGCAATGATATGTCGCATTATAAACCATTCAAACACATATTTACATATAAACACTTCTGACAACACCCGCACCAACCAATGAATATCTAATTTGAACAAGAACACTGACAGGCTTTCACAAGAAATGGGTGTTGACCGGAGAAACGAGAAGAGCAAAAAACAAAACAAACGAACCAAGAATACCGTGCAACATAAATCAAACCACTTTTCAGATTACGAAACACAACAATATACAAAAACAAATGCAAAATAAATAAAACGAAAATTAGTTGAATACCATTTAAGGTACAAGTGAGGCATGTGAGTATGTGCAAGTACAGGGTTACAAGCCAATAAGGTATGTCACTAAGAACACATACATCCACATACATGTACATATATGTATGTATTTGGCGAGTATCTTTAGTCAACACGAAACAGACATCAATTCCATTTGACAATCGTTTTCAATTTCAAGGTACAATGTCATGTCCGAGACCTCATTCTAAACAGATTCGTAACACAGTGACCAACGGGCACCAGTACTATATGTATGCATGGATGTGTGTGTGCCGTTGTAGGTACGGCTACCACACGGCAACTAAATAGCAAATTAAAGTTAAAATAAAATGACTAAAAACAACAACTAGTAAACTATTTGCCTCTGTGTGCAAAGTTATTTATTTATATAACATTTATTAAAACAACAAAACAACAGCGAAAATACGTGTTTGCATGCATGTGTAGTAGAGCTTGATGCGAGTTCACTCTGAGTCGCATGCAGTCAATGTTAAGTTCAATGTAAGTTTGCCGCGCGCCACAGGCGTTGGAGTCACTGGACCAAGCCAACAACATGGCTTTGGTATTGGCGACTAAGTATTTTTACTATTCTTAATTTTTATTTTTTTCATTTAGCACTTATTTATTTATTTACGCTTTAAAGAATTGTTAAAAATAAACATAAATATTCTGAAAGTCTTCGGCATATTAAGAGTATGCAACAACAACAAGGCTTAGCAGGCGAATAGTCATACGTTGTGACGTTCATATTGGTTGGCCATAAAGGTGGCAAAGCGTTAACCGTCCGCAAATTTACCAGATGGTAGACACACAAGACATTTGCAGAGCAGCAACTGAAGCGAAGAGCATACCCTGTAGGAATTGCAACTGGTAAGATAATTTTTCTATTCATATGAGAAAAATTCGACAAAATCGCAACAGCGGGTGTTATGTCTTTAGAGAAAGGGATTTCGACCACGAAGGAAATTAAAAAATAGTGAAAGATCTTTAGCTTTATGAAAATATACGTACAAAATATATTTTTGGCGATTTTATGTATTAAAAGGGACTACTTGGTTGGATTTACTTTAGTAAAAGAAATATATACTATACATATATCGTCACCAAAAATTCAAACTAACGTATCATCAAAAAACATTAAAATCGCTTTCAGATATAATAACCTATGTATTGGGTAGTCTTTTCGTATTTTGTCAAAAGATGTCGCTGCAGTCGTATATCTCCAGTGCTACCAATTACATTGTGTCGTACCATATAGTGTTGGAAGGGTGAGACTATAGCTTCATTTAATCAAAAAAAAAAATTCGGGAAAGTTAAAAAAAAGTTACAGCTGTTCAAAAATGAGTGAAAATAATGAAGAAATTCGCTATATTTTGAAATTTTTGTATAAAAAAGGGAAGAATGCCGCGGAAACCATCAATGAAATTTGTGAAGTTCACAGACATGATGCTGTGCCAGTTCTTGTAGCACAATGGCTCGCTCGCTTCCGTTCTGGAAATTTCGATGTGAAAGATGCAACTTGCTCTGATCGGCCTATTCTGGAAAAGTCGATGAAATTATGGAAAATTTTGACCAGGACCGTCACAAAAACAACCATGACATCGCTAAGGAACTTGACATTCATCATCAAACGATTTTTAACCATTTAAAAAAGGCTGATTACAAAAAAAGCTCGATGTTTGGGTACCACATGAATTATCTGTGAAAAATTTAATGGAGCGAATTAACATCTGCGATTCTTTGCTGAAACGAAATGAAATCGAACCATTTCTGAAGCGAATGGTAACAGGAGACGAAAAGTGGATTACATACGACGATAAAGTGCGAAAAAGATAATGGTCCAAGTGGTGATGAAGCTCAATAAATGATCGCAAAGCTAGGATGACGCCTCGAAAGGTTGTGCTGAATGTTTGGTGGGCTTGGAAAGGAATGAGCTGCTCCAGCTGGTCGAACGATTGATTCTACATTTAACTGTCAACTGATGAGAATGATGCAAGCAATCCCTGATAGTCCTGACCTAGCACCATCGGACTATTATTTTTTTTGATCAATGCAGTTCTCCCTTAATGGAGTAAAGTTGGCTTCAAGAGAAGCCTCTAAAAATTACTTGTCGCAGTTTTTCGGCGAGAAACCAGTAAAGTTTTACACTCATGGAATGTCTCTAGCGGAAAATTGCAAAAATTGGTCGACCAAAATAGTATACATTTGCTTCATTAAACTTCATTATAAATATAAAAAACTATAAGCTGAAGTTTGATTAAAAATACGAAAAGACTTTTTCGACTACGCAATATTATTAAATTATAAAAATTGATAACTTGGCGTCCACATGTGTAATTTTACATCTGACATTTCTATATACTATCACAAACGTTAGTAGTAATACATAATGCACTAAAAATGTTATTCAGTAGCCCGTTGCCAATGCTAATGTTTCAAATCCGCACTAGCTTTAGACTAGAGCATTTTCCACCAGGCATGCAAAATGCACACGTATGTAGATGCACTCCCTATATGCATCTGTTAAAGATAATTGCACGCTATTATTTTTACGCTTTGCACCATTTCTGGACCAAATCAGCATCAGCGCAATGGAGCACAACAAAGCAAACCAAGATCACCGCAAAGTATATTGGCAAAAATAAGAACATACAAAATACGTACAAAAATATATATTTATAGCGCGCTCTAATGACAAGAGAGTGCGACGAAGGACGCGCTGCGCATAGTAGCACGTCAAACGCTAACCGCCAACCACATCGTTCGCTGATGATCGCATTTAGCCAGCAACCAATATCCAAGCACTCAAATGACTCGACTCGTCCATTGAGGTGGCGCGGCTAGCCGCTTGGCATTGAAATACAACGCCCGGCTGCGGTTGCATGTGGCAACTCAACTGCACACACACACACACATCAACTTATATGCAGACATAACTATAACCGTGTACTTAACCACATTTATACATTCATAAATATATGGTATAGCGAGGCAGTGGGTCTGAGGTCTTGTGCAGCAATGTGAGCGTTTTGTCAAATTAGAGCATCACGCTTGGTGCGCTTGATTGATGCTGTGCTTATTGGTTCGTATTAATTATTTTTTATTAATTTGTTTTGCAATTTATTTCTATTATATATGTATGCATATGTAACTATTATTGGCATTATTTTTCTGCAATTTAATTGCAAACAAATGATTTTCTTTTTTTCGAAATATTTTCTTTGATTTTTTTTTTTTTTTTTTTGTTTTTTGTCGTCATCTCAAGGTGCACAACGTGCATGAAAATAAATAGACATGTAAAATCCAGCGTGTGTATTATACAAGCATTTATTCAAATGGGTGGGTGCATTTCATAACAAATGCTTGTCTTTTGTTTTTAATAAAAAATAAGTAATATAGACATTTCTAGGTAAATAGCTGAACGCAGCATGTGCTTGTGTATGGCAAATTCATTATTTGTGCGACGATAATGGGTTCGAGATCTACGTTTCAAGTTTGTGAATATAAAATGACAGATTTTAATAATAAAATATTTGCACAGTGCAGCTAAAAAAGCATAAAAATTATCCGAAAATTTATAATGAATGAATTCTCAATAGATTGGCATCTCAGAATATATCAGTACATAATAAATTTAGTTTTCGAAACAGTTTTTCTTTAAGATCACTTTTTTCTGACTTTCATTAGTACAAAAATAACTACCAGCTGATCAAATATGACCCAGACTGAACTTTTCTCCTAGATAGACAAAATTTTTTTCGTGAGAATTTTAATCTCCATATTAAATTACGACTCGAAAAAACGAGGTTTGCCCACAGAAAAAAAAAATTAAATGGAGTTTGCTTGAAATTGTGTGTGTTTCGATGAAATTATGACTATGCAATGATTGGAAATGTTGCAGAAGTGTTTCATGGAGTTTACCTCAACACGAAAATTAATATTTGAGCGGCCACGTAAAATCACCACTGTAGTCATCGAAAACTTATCTCATGCGAGTCGTACATATATTCTTCTATTTTAATAACATTTAAAGAGTTAAAGGCACAGTGCTTGAAAATTATCATGTAGGCATCAGAGGTATAGCCAAGGATATCAACGTAACATCACTTATGAAACGACCCAAAACCTTTGGTTAATGTTTTGGATGTAATTAATACCAGACAAGTACTAAAAAACCTTAATGCTCCGTCACATTTTAGAATGATTGCAACAAACCAAACACGAAACAGTTGTGAACGTCCAAGCACCGTCTTCGCCAGAATTTGGCTTCCAGTGACTATTTCCTGTTTTCGAAACGGAAAAATCCGCTTCAGGGAACGCCATGAGGCTTCTAAAAAGTGTATGAAAAATTTAGTCAAGCGTTGGAAGGCTTGTATTGTCTCAAAAGCAGCATAAAGATATTTTAAATACGTAAAAATCTTTACTTTTGTCAGTTCGTGTCAAATTTGATCAAATATAGTATTTAACGTCATTTTTTAACAGTAAAATTCAACATTATATGAATGTAGTCGTATTCGATTCACCAATTCTCTGCTCTCTCTGATCAAGTACAGCTCTCAAGCCCAAAATTTTATACGTGAAAGCAATAACAAAGTTAACGGGTTGATTTCGGAACAAGGGATTATTCGGATATCTCATTAAAGTGGTATAGCCGGTACATACATATGTATGTATTTGCGACTATTTTTTCTTGCAGTTTTTGGAGCACTTTTATACTAGTGAATGACTCAACTGGCTATTTATTATCAAAAATATTACAGTTAGTGCGTTTCGTCAGTCTCTAGCGCTTGGTAAATCAAAAACGATTAATAGTATATTGAGATCTCTACCGATAAGTTTTAAAGAGGATTGATCAACCTCAAATTAGGTACTACTCGTGTGCCCATAGTTGTCTCAATCTCGGGATAGGTTACATGACGATCTTGCAATATCAGTTTCTGAACAGCATAAATAGTTTCCGGAACAACAACTAATTTCGGACGATCTTCCCGAAATTCACCATACCATCGATAAACGCTGGACACTGAACAAAATTCTTCTGCGCACTCTTGATGGGTTTATCCATGTCGAAAGTTGTAAAAATAATCGCAAAATGCTCGAGATTTAATTTCATTATTGGTAGAGAAGAATATTTTAAGTTACTGTAAACAACACAAATAGCGATCGTATGTCAAAATGTTCTGAGTTTGTATAAAGTTCTGAGTTCCCAGATTGCAACACTAGAGTTGCCAGATCCCGAAATATAAAGGCAACCTACGTAAAAATAAAATATCTTTTTGAGAAAAAAAACCCTTTGTAATTTTGAACTGAACTTTGAGGAGAAGGACAATTCATTTTCCACTGTAAGTTAATTGGGAGTTAGTAACCTTCAAGTATCATTATTTTTCTTTAGAAAAATAAATTGTAAAAAATTTAATTGTATGGGCCTTATTCCATTTTTATACACTTTCAATAACTTCTTGTCTATATAACACAACCATTTCTTGGCCCCAACCTTTCAAGCATTCAGAAAACATAGCATATGTATGTTGCTTTGACACATATAGACAAGTTATTGTACTTGAATGCAGCTTGGAATTCGATATGACAAATCATATAATTGCAATAGATTTGTTTCTCACGTAAACGGGTTCGTTCGACGTGGCTTACATTCAGTTAGCAAAAAGTCTGTTATAAAACACAAGTATTTCACCGACAATTATAACGCAAACCAATTTTATAAGGTTTAAATTGTATTTAATGGCAATTCTTAGGAATTGTTAAAGTGCAAATAAATGACTGTGAATTTGTTTGAAAATAGCGTATTGCCGAGAAATTACATTGGTATGAACAATAGAAATGCCAACTCAGGCATACGACTGCTGACAAACAGCTGACACCTGATTAAATCGTACATTTCTACTGACGTTGAACACTTGTTCTACAGAACGACGGCATAGCAAATATTAGTTTAAATGTACAAACGTGTCTTGTAATATTTATTTGTAGAGTGGATTTTTCCGGCTCATATGGTAACTGTAATATTACAAGCATCAATCAGAATGCTTAGTCATACTATTCTTGTACTCAAAGTTGCTTATGTTTCGACATTACTAAATTACGAAGTCTAACTTGACTTTCACATACATATCTTTTCCGAAAATAACCCAATTTTGTCACTATGGTAAAAATTTTGCAATCATCATCGCAATTCAAGGACTCAAGAACTTCTATACACACACAAAAAGGCTTCGTTTCAGTAAGTAGACAAATATGTTTAAACTTTGAAGTTATGTGAAAAAGGTGAGGGATAGTGATAGGAGCCCATCCCTTACACTTCATGACCTCAGGCCGATAATTTATTATATTATTTTATTTCTTAATTTTGTTTGAGGTATAATCGAATCTCAAGCGTCTTATATATACGTATGTAGTCTTCTTTTTGACAGAACGATCGTGAATTAAAGATCTACTTAAAGAACTCGAGAAGGAATATTCTATCGGGTTACATGACGTTGTTTTTATGATTAAAAAAACTCTAAATACCGTCTACAAGCTGACTGAAGTATACGTGGTATTAAACGGGGCGGATAAAATCCGTTTAGCCGTCAACCCAAGTAAAACACAAATGATACTACTAACTAGAAGATATAAGAACCTAAACCTGCCTCTCCTCTCTTTCGAAGGTTCACATCTTCAACCTGTTAATAATGTGAAGCACCTTCCATCCTTGATAGAAAGCTTTCATGAAGGTCAAATATTGACGAGAGGGTAACTCTATAAACTCGTCAAGTCAATAAGCGAAAAGCCTACACTTGTTAAGAAACTTCAAGTGCACTCTGAGGCTCAGAGAAGCTGGATGCATGAAAGGATCCCAACAAGGGCACGCCGAAATTCTTTTCTTCTTCAACTCCATTCCCGAAAACATGCATCACTGCGCTGCAGAGGCTGCTCATGGACACTTTTTCTCTACTCACAAATCATATAACTCATATGTGGATGGGGAGAAGTCACTAGAGTGAGTTTTTCACGAATGGGTTGAAACTGGAAGGGAAGGTTGGAGCGAAGTTGGTTGTAATGAACTCTCGGTCAATCCTAGCTTTAGGCTACTCCACCACTTTAGTGTTTTCAAGCAGAAGTGGCGGCTCTTAAAATAGCGGTGGGCGTTCGGTTACGAAGTGCAGCTTCTTTCAAGAAGGTCACAATTTTCATCTATAACCGTGTAAGCTTATCTACTGCAATAAAGAAGAAGACGAAAATTCACTCCGACAGCAGAGCGGCAATACTAGGGCTGAGCTAAGTCAAAGAGTGTCTGTCCTCCGTAGAAATGTCATCAGGCTACTTTATGATCAGACTTGTTTGGGTGCCGGGTCATAGCAGAAACGCTGGCAACTGCAAAGTCCATAAGCTAGCCAGATGATGCATCCTTGCCCCGCTCACATCGGAATGGGAACGAGTTTCTCTTGTCATCTTTCGTTCTAGCAATGGACCAATGCAACCCGTGTGCGCTTTAGCCGTCTCGAAAAATTTTTTGATAGGCTCAAAGCTTTCTAAGGGTCTTTCAATCTATTATATAGGAGCTTTTAGGTACCACGACTGATCGACGTATGAAGCTGTTCAATTAAAATCCCTAACCCAAAGCTAACTTGTTGCTTTTATTATCTTCCTTTTGCAATGGGTTTCATCCTACTAATGTTTTTTTTTTAAATTTTAAAATTTTTAAAGTTTTCAGCGCTAGTCTATTTGATTGTAAACACGAACTATATACATGCCTTTAAGAAAAATATTTTCTTATAAAATTCAAAGTACTGTCTTTGCTCAAATAATTACAGACAAGTGTATTTCGAAATTCTGCTCGAGTCACGAAGATTGATCGGACAAGCGAAGCAAGCCTACAGGTATGCCACTCGCGAATATTTCATCAATATATCAACACCTTCGAGAGTGTCAGAGAAGTGAGAAATTGCCAGCCACACAAAACATTAGTTTAACCAAATCTTACATACGGTAGCTAAAACAGCAAACCATACAACAACAATAATAATAATAACCTCAATGAATATATTCGACGCTAATTAGTAAACCGTTGAACTACATACTAGGCAATGCAAAGCGTCAAACAAAGCGAGAGAGTGAACTAAATAAAACGAATACTTAACTAAAGTAGCAAAAGGCTTAACAAAACGGCTTAGATACTTAAGAAAAATGCTTAAAAAAAGCTTAATAAAAATATTTTAAAAAAGCTTAACAAAAATATTACAAAAAAAAATTGAACAAAAGCGAGAAAACGAGATCATTTCTTTTGCATGTAGTTTATTTTTATTGGAGCAATTAGAGTGGCTTATACGGTTTGCCCAGCTGACCACAAGACCACAGGCGCACATAACTCAACACACGAACAAGGATCAAGACAATTATGTAAAAATTGTGAAATATCGACAAAAATGGAAAAGTAGTCATTTCTGTTTAAGTGTGTGGGTGTATGAAAATATGTTGCCAAATTGCTTGCTTGGGGATAGAAGTAAGTACAAATACAATGAGTATGCAATTCATGGAAATTTTCTAGCATTAGATTTATTGCTGTTGATTTTTGGAAGAATGTACTAACAACAGCAACCACCTATAACTGTAGATGCCATCAGCAATAACGGCCTGTGGCGGCTACTAGTGAAAATGCTGAAAGCAATGGTCTTAGAAGCAAAAATAGTTGGTAAAATGCTAACCATTAGGCGAATAATTGCAACACTGCGACTTTTTTGTTGCTGTTATAAACAAAAGTGCAACAAAAACAGCGTCTAAGTAAAATCCAGCCAGCTGCTGGAACATTATGAGCTAAAAGTGCAACCAATAAAATGAGCCATTTGCAAGTGCAACTACGAAATGCAATTAAAAAGTGAAGTAGGCAAGTAGTAAAGCAAAAGAGACACCAACAACAACACTGCTTGAGTGCATAGACGGTCAATATGCAAGAGACAGAACCGGTGAAGCCCACCAAAACGATAATCGATGGCATATGAACGAGTAGCAGGCGCAAGCGTGGAAGTGTGGCATGTGGCATGCAGTCACTGTGGCAAATATACATTCTTGCATAGCGTTTTAATACCCAAAAGCATAAACTAACCGTAATATAGTATGTATATTTGCTAGTGATTGCATAGTTTTGCTAATATTTCTGAATTTTTTTTAGTTTTTTTGTATTAATTTTTATAATTTTTTTTTGTATAAACTTTAATTTTTTTTCTAATAAATTTTTATTTTTTTAATATTTTTATTATTTTTTTATTTCGGTTTGCGCCGAATTTCAGACCTTTCACGGCATGCAATATTACCTATTTGCAATCCAGCAATGTTTGCGGTATTTTAATTTTATTTATTGTTGTTGTTGTTGCCGATGTCGTAGTAGCCACTGATTGCCGTCACCCAACTCTTGTTTCTGTTGTTGCGCTTGTTGTTGTGCAAAATTCGAAAATAATCAGAGCGTTTCTAGCGGCTGCACTGAAGCCCATTCAACTAACGAAATTCAGCAATGAAGGTATGGAAGGCAAGTCCATTGCATGTACATACAAATGTATATAAATATATGTTCATACATATATATGTATTATATATTATGTATGTTTGTATATTTGATTGCTTGCATAGCTCATGTGCATTGATTTCGCCAAAAGTCGGTGAGTTTTCTTTGTGGCTTCAATTACCTTAAATAATGTCGAATTTTGTTCAGCGTTTCCTTTTGCCAATTTCGGTTAGCTTTATGACCATTTGCTTGCTTGAAGTTATTTGCAATACATGTTTCGTTAACTCGTTTTAGTTGTTACGGTTTATAAAATTTGCGAATACATTTCTGCAACATTCTGGATATTTTTAGAATTCTGATTTGCAAAATTTATATATTTTAATTAATTGAAATTGTTTATTGACTTGATTATGTTTGTTTCCAGAAATGAAAATTGAAACAATCTTTTAGCGACTTTAGAAAATAATTCTTCCTCATTTTGGAAACTATCTAAAATGATCAAGAAGCATACCAACATTTAGACAAAATTCTTACTATTTTTCCACACCAGCACAAAAAGCGGACATTTTACAGTGGAAGCTTTCAAAGGTTATACCAATATTAATGCCCAACAAGCCAGCAGAATGCCCAAACAACCTATCGCCCAATAAGTTTGATGTCATCAGCAAGTAAAATATTTGAAAAAGTTGTTAAAGAAAGATTGTCGACCTTCACCATGGAAGAAAATGAATTTGGCTTCCGCCGTGAACATAATACCTTGCATCCATTACTTAGAATAATAATATCAAAGCAGCATTCGACTTTGTTTGACACAACGGGGGCTCTTGTACAAAATGATGCTCTTGAAATTTCCTCTGGTTAATATTAAAATTATACAGAGTTTTTTGACCAACCAATCATGCACAGTCGACCCGGGTGAAGCAGAGTTTCGCAAAATTGACATGATTGCGGGTTGTCCCCAGGGTTCATGTCTGCCTCCATTGTTGTATAATATTTTTACTAATGATTTCCCGACGATAAGTAAGAGGACAACTTCTATATAATTCTTAAGAGTGCTGGACCTTTGTGACCAAATATTACATAGGAGAGAGCACAATAGGCCATAGGTCGTAGAGCAAAGCCTCAATTGTTTTCTCTCTTTGGACCGTGTTATTTAGATCTACAAATAGAAGATGCTCGTAGATGAATCTTGTGGGCCTGCATAGTTACACTATCACAGTATACTTTTTAAACGCTATTGTGGTGCAGTATTCGCTATCGCTGTCCTGTTGAAAAAAATGTTAGCATGTTACAGCAAACCAAAGTTTGAGAGTTCATTTCGATAAAATGGAGTTAGAGAATACTCCCTAAAGAGGTACGATATGTATACAAGGTTTCTCCCAAAAACAAAATTTCTATTTAAATCATAAGAAATACAGTATTAGATACACCCTCTCCTCATTCAAGTTGGTGAATAAAAGTCCAGGAAATAGCTGGTATCGATTCAAAATTTTGCTATAATAATGTTGGCTGAATTGGTTACATGGGTTCAAGGGTTTCAAAAAATCAATCAAATTTCAGAATATCTTTATCAATATTGTATGTTTGTAACAATAAAATATTCTTATAAAATATTTCATTTTTATAGGCGAAAAAAATTGTTGAAAAAAGGCTGTTTTTTAGCCGGAGAAACCCATGTAATCCGTTAAGGGGTTAGGGGTAGTCTGAGGCACGAAAAAATTAGAATTTTCATAAATTTTTTTTTCTATTAAACCATGTTATTTTACAAAAGTAGTAATTTGGCATTATTATAGAATGTGTTGACTTGAAGTCGCGAAAATTTCAAAAAAAAATTTAATTTTCAAAGTTATAGTTGTTTGTGTTGACCCAGTTCCAAAAAAAAAGTACTTGCGGTGACAACCATAAGTCCTTGGAGAGTCATCTAAATTCAACCGGACAAAAAAAATTAGTTTTATAAATAGATAATCCTGATTGATGATTTTTTTTTTCAAAAATTAAAAAAATTGCGGCCTCAGGAAATTTTTTCTAAATTTTTGGGAAAAAATCAACAGTTAAAAAATCGAAATTAAAAACAAAAAATCCTTCGACCAGGTCCGAGTTTATTATGTATTCTAAAAGATACTAAGCTACTAAGCGGCTTTCGAGTTACAGTTGTCACCAGTTTAAAAAACGTAGTTTTGAGAAAAACGCGTTTAAAGTTTGCCTTTTTGCTTTGAAGTGCCCGAGCTATCTTTGTTATTTGTCGAATAACTCAGAAACTGATTATCGGAGAAATTTTCAGAGAATATTAAATAATTTTTTGAAAATTCTAACTACCCCTAACCCCTTAAGTAAGAGTAAAAACACTATATAGAGAATTTTATCTAAAGATTTGGATAAAATAAGGATCGAACGAGATTTTGGTGAAAAAACGGATTTCCCTCATCAACCACTCTCCGTATTAGAATGATCTATCAAAATGTGACTATTTTCTGTTTCCAAAACTGAATACCAACATGAAAAGAGCATTTTATGATAATATCCTAGCCATTCAAGCAGCTGTAACTGAGGTGCTGAAGAACATACCTATAAATAACATAAATAAATGAATGTATGCACTGGGTAATCCTACCAAAAATTGTATTGAGTCTAATGGCAAAGTTAGGTTATTTTTAGAACTTAGGTAAGAAGATCGTTTGAAGGACTGGAATCATGTGTTCGATTCGCTATTCTCTAAAGCGCAACGAATTGAAAGCAGGTATTAAACGCAAATATTTTATCTCTGCAAAGTTAAAGCGCAATAACTTGCCTTTGGAACTATACATGACCTAGCAAAATATGTAATGCGCTTGAAATTCAATAAATCGTTTTATTAGAAAACTTTAGTTATGGTCAAATGCTGATTTCATTAGCGCAATAATTGCGCATTTCATTGCAATTAAACGCCTAATAGGAAATGAGAACTAAAATCATTTGAAGTACACGCTTAGTCGTGCAAGTTGGCCACCCACAACAAATTGACTAAATGAAACAAATCACATATATTTTGTAATACAAATCAACACAATTTCATTTAGCAATACGAAAGTCATAAATTAGCTTTCCACAAAGGCAAGGCGCATTTAGTAAACTTAATTACTCATTTCGGAAAGCAATGTTTTACTGCGCCTTTGTAAATAAAAATACTTTATAAACATTTATGAAAAACCGAGAAGCAATGTGCAACAGATTATATGTATACAAATACAAACAAAATAGTTTTGTATGCGCCAGCAGACCTTGACATTGACAGGTGTCTCGGCAGGCGCCAAAATATTTATCAGAATCATCCCATTTTTGGTTGGTTAAGCGCTCATGTATGTATGTCAGTTAACGTGTGTAGGTGTGTGTTGATTAATATGCAAAGTGGTCTATGAAAAGTTGACGCCCGCATGTTGTACACATTGTACATTGTATTTGTATTCAAGAATTTGAAGCAATAAGCAACACACCTATTAACTTTGACATTGAAAATAAGTCATTTATAATTCTACTTAAGGTCATTTGAGCTTATTAACTGCAGCTAGTTTAGGCCTTTAAATAAGCCTACATGCTACTCGGCTCAGGTGAAGCCTAAAAAGTAACTAACACTTTGAAAAATATTCTACTGGTATTAAAAATTAATATAACCTGACTCTTTGTGGTCAAAATTCTAACCGTCAATCAACGGTTGATTGAACTTGAAGTCATTTCAGGCAGCACTTCCACCAACACTGCTGCGACTGAAACAAAATTATAGTTCTTCGGTTGCCCAAGGCATAAATAATAACAGCAGAAGTGCCAGTAGCCGCCGAAGTAACACCGTTCACGCGCAACTACAACAACAAGCAGCTTTTTATTAGCAATAATAACAACAATGGCCGTAACACGGTGTTGGCAGCAGCCAAAAAATAATTTGTTTATTGATTTTAAGCGCATAATCGTGTACGGTAATTGTTGCAACAATATGTATGTATGCATATGCAAGAGCAACTACAGTGCCACACCATGCGGTGGTAATAACAAAAGCTTTTGATTTTTGCCAAATTCACTCGTGTAAATAATAACTCAAATTGCTTGTGGCAATAAAAGCGTGCAACGGTTTCTGAAAATTACCGCTGCTGCCAGCCAACACTTGGCTTGCCAAGGATTTTTATGTTCAAAAACTGAAATTCGGTTAGGTTATTTTGACTATGCATGTTATTTCGAATAATATTTAATTTATTTCGATAATTCTTTGTTTGGATTTTGCTTTTTCTCAGGCGTACAAATCAATTTAGCATTCTTTGATTAATGATTATAATTAAATTTAAACTTTAGCTTTTCGTTGCTGGCAGCAGCAGCACAAGTGGCGTTGTGTCGGTAACTATGTATGCAGGTACACACCTAGAATTTGGCGCTCGGCATAACTGCGCTATAATTAACGGCTGCCAGCAGAAAAACACAGTTGCCAATTAAATAGAAACACTGCTTGCACATAATTAATAAATCACATGAAAATGCAATAAAATAAAATTTCAAAATGTGTGCGTCAAAAAATATAAAAAAAGATATGAATATATGTATATGGGAGATATGGAATAAATGAGTAAAAAGAACATATAGAATTATAGATTTTTAATTACCCGCAGTGCAAACTCAGCAGCTGCCGGAAATTAGATGAAATTTCAAACTCTTTTTAAATAACTTTGTCAAAGGATTTGTAAGACGTGTTTTTAAATAGATTTCTCTCTAATTTTTAATTTATTTTATTTTTCCCGAATAAAAATCCATTCACGCTAGATGGCGCTGTTAAAGTCCGTTTTAATGATATAGATTTGTATAGAAGCCCCCTTTGGATCTGAAATATTTTTTTGTCATTAACAGAGGTGGAATAGCGCGTTTGCAAGTCTTACCTCGCGATAACGGGAACTTCAATGTAAGTCATTTATTAAAATGAGTCAGTAAGTAAGGAGGATATGTAGAGAAGTTCACTCAAGCGAGGAAAATTCTCTGACTCATTTACATGAGAGTGGCCAGAAACGATTCTTTGACTTCTGTTCTTAAAAAGAGTATTATCTGGGAAAGGAAAGAACATCCGTTTGAAGGTGTGCTAGAGTGAGAAAGCAAACCATCCTTCCCGTGGGTTGTGCACTAGGTTTGGGACATGCAAATTAAAAAACTCCCCCTTTTGATGGCGACCATGGCAAACGCATTAAGGATTATGATTTAAGGGCATGCACTTGGAATGTCCGGTCCCTTAAATGGGAAAGTGCCGCTGCTCGGCTCCGTCGTCGAGACCTAGAAGTCACCCTGGTGGATGAACGTCTAGCCACAATCCGCATCAAAGCGAAGTTCTTCAACATATCCCTGATTTGCGCCCACATCCCGATGAAACAGATGTAACCAAAGATGCGTTCTATGAGAGCTTGGAGCGCACCTATACCTATGAGAGCTGCCCCGCCACGATGTCAAAATCGTTTTTGGCCATTTTAATGCTAGGGTGGGCAAAAAAGATATCTTTCTCCAAATGGATTGAGGCTGATCGACTTCCCCGGGGTCCGAAATATGGTTATCTGGAGTTCTATAAAAAATTTTAATGCACGAAAAGACAGATTTTGAAAAAAATTGAATTGCGAAAAAAATATGATATTTTAATATGTCAAGATCTGTAATTTTTTTTTTTTTTTCATAGTATTTAGTAATGTTAGCAATGTTAAAATGGAAAGATATACGCAAATACAACGTTTACAATTTTTTAAATTTTATTATTAAAATAATCTTTAGCCAATTGTAACTTTTACCATTTTATGGTCGTAATAATCGTCCACCTGTGCTCGCCGTTCGTCGATTTGTTGAAAATTTCGACCGTACATTTGCTTTACATAAAATTCAGGTGCCAATAAGACAAAGAACCGCTCGAATGAAAATATTGCTGCCGCTCAGGCAAGTATTTGCTGAAGATCGCAATTTGTCGATTTCAAAACATTTTTAACATTTATATAAAATTGTTTTCACTCAAGAACTGAAGCCATTGGATCACCGTAAATGTCGTGAATTTGCAGATTTTGTCTTGGAACAATTTGAAAACATTAACGATTTTTTATGAAAATTATCTTCGCCGATGATTCTGAGTAATGGGGTTAATAAACAAAACTGTTGATTATGATGCGAAGAAAACCAACAAATTATTCATGAACAAACATTACATTCACCAAAATTGACAGTTTGGTGTGGTTTTTGATTTTGTTGAATCCGCACTTCTTTCAGCTGGTGATGCCGTTACTTTCAATGGAGAGGGGCATAAATCGTTGATAACCAATTTTTTATGGCCACAATTGGAAGAAGTTGATCTTGACAACATCTGGCTCCAACAAGAAGGGTCACGTGCCGCACAACAATTGTAACAACCAAAATTTTTGCGAGAAAAGTTTGAAGATTCGATTCCTTAAAGAAATTGTGGCATTGAATGTTTACCAAGAAGTTGTGATTTAAAACCAGTATACAACTTTTAGTAGGATTTTTTGAAGTCATAGGTCTTTAGCAATAGAACAGACACTTCTTAATATTTAGAAGTCAATATTGGACTTGTTATTCATAACATACGACTTTTTAGTAGAAAAGTACTCTAAAATTGACTTCAATGAATTCCTTCCTGCAAAAGAAGCCGTCGAGGCCATTTCAATGATGTTATATTCACAACTTAATTATTATACTTATTATTAATTTATCGATCGTTCTTCGCATTAAATAAAAAACATTTTAGTTTCCTTAAAAATAGTGTGTATTCTTTTTTTTTTCAAGAAATCATAACACTCCTATAAGAAAACTCTATAGTTTCAACTTGGCAACTGCAGCCAATTTAAAGCATTTGGACTGAGTTAATAGAATTGAGCTTCTACATTCAAAAAGTATTTGAAATATTTCTTTAAAATATTTGTATGTTAAATGTTTTGAAAAATATGTTATCGAAATATACATACACAAAAAGCCAAAAAAAAATATATTGTTTCCAGTTTTCACACTAAGTGTGCCTTTTAAATTTAATATGCTATATTAAGAAAAAAACTGCAGTGAGTTGAGTATGCCAAAGTAAAACGCCTCTAGCAACTAAAAAATATAGAATACCATAAAATTTCAGAACCCCCTAAGCTATGAAAAATGTTAATTTAGAGTTTCATGTAAACATTTTTCTAGTTTATTTAATGAAATATGGCCGCAGTTACTAAAACAGCACTCAAAACAATAAATATTTCATAGACTAAGTGCACTGCGAATGGCAAAGATGTATGCAGCTACGCTCATATTTGTATTTATATACATATAATTACATATACACATATATTACATATATACAATAGTACATATGCGCAAAAGTATGAATGTGGATCTGTAGCAAATGAAATCGAAAATTCGAACCTTGATGAGAATTATGAGCGAATTGATTCGCCCGAAAACTCTAGCAGCAACGAAAATATTAATTAGCCATTGGCATAAGTGAGAATGTATGTAGTTTGTATATAATAAATTTTGGACTTATGTGTATTTTTCGTAAAAAACTTTAATGTTGAACATTTGTTGAAATAAAATTGAATAAGAATACAAATTTATATTTGCAACAAAGCCTATTAATCACTGCTTAATTTACAAAATACAAACAAATCATGAATGTATTTGGAGCAGGGAACGCCTTAGACTCAGTGCGCAACGCAGCGGCAACAAGTCAAATAAAGGTGACTCAATGCGCGATTCGCTTGCAGATAATGCTTTTGGGATTTCAAATTTGATACCACAATTTCTGGTTCACTTATTTTAACAATTTGACTTATTGCCTTGATGGAAATGCCAAAAGTCGGCGAGTTGCAGCGCAAATAAAAGCAATTTTTTTTATTATTTTATTTACTTTTATTGTAGATAATATATATATTTTTTTAACATTTAAGTTTTTATTCGGCATTTTGACCTTGCGCTGTTATTGCGCACACCGCCGCTTTTAGTGTAATTATAATTTTATGCAAATAATAATAGTTTTTTCTTCGTATTTTGGAATAAAGCACGAGTTTAAAAATGTAATTACATGAAAAAGTATGCGAAAAAGTATGTGAAAAAAATCAAATATATGCCAAAATAACAATGTGCGTATAAATATATTATGTGGATAATTAAGTTAACGAGCTTATGAACTTGTTCTCTGGGATATATTTAATGTTGCATAAAATGTTTATGTGCGAGATTTTTAGAATTTTCATTTGACTACAAGCAAATAACAGTAAAAATTCAGTCTTGAAAGAAATCCAATTATAAAGTATAATTCTCCGACAATATTACACCTACAATGAGATTAAAAGGTTTTTCTGATACACTGGAGGAGGTATCAATATTGAGACCGCCGTCCGTTAAAATTAGCGTCAAGTGCAGACATCCCTAGTGATACCACTCCTCTTGAACCTAGTACCAAAACTAATCGAGCTAAATAAATTTAATTCTTACTTATCCAGGAAAATGTTTAATAATTTTCTGTTGCTTAAATTTATCTGTAAAACTAAACATTTGATAGATTAACAACAACTGTTAATACTATAAAATTTCTACAAACACAAAAGACTAACTTTAAATGCTTTGCCATTTTCAGTTCTACTTCTCTGTCTTCCACACACAAATAAACTCAACATAATAATTACATTCCCCCATAGACGCAACTGACAAATTGCCGACGAAATCCATAAAAAAAAACAAAAAAAACAAAAACAATAATTTTAATATATTACAGCAAAAAGTTAAGCAGCAATAGATAAATGTTGCTGTTTCTGCGTTTACTTTGCGCAGCTCCATATTGCATGTAGTGTAACGAAAGACTTAAGCAACAAACTTGAACTCACCTGCACTTTACTGCGCGAAGCTGCTTATTGCACTAACGGTTGTTCTCCATATTTTGTTGCTGTTTTTTTTTGCTGCCGAAAAACTCAAACGACTGCTGCCACAGCACCTGCATGCAGCACAGCAGCAGAAGTGCCGCAGAAAAAGTCAAGAAAAAACAACAAAAAGGAAGGAAAAACAAGCAGTAGACACAAACGAAGCGATGATCATTGAGTGAAGAAGGCACGTGCGCGCGATCAACAGAGCGCTTTCGTAGTGGCCGCTGCGGCGACGGCAAGAGTGCGAACGATCAATGGGGGCACGTGAGTCAATGTTGTGTTTATCTTTTTCGGCGACTTTTTTGTTGTTGTTATAATTTTGTTTTTTTATTAATTTTTTATGTTTGTTTTGTTACTTTTTGTGTGATTTTATTTGGTTTCTTTCACGATTTTCGCTTTCAATTGTTGTCACAAAAGAAAAAAAGTAAAAAGCTTTAATAATTATTTCATATTTTTCGGCAATTTGTTTTTACTTTTCGTAAGCTTTGCAATTATTTTTGCACTTGTAAATTATAATTTTTATGTTTTTATTTTTATTTTTTTTTTACTATTTTAGAAAATTTACATATTTTATTTGTTACTTTTTTGAATTTTTTATTTCGTTATATTTTTTTTTTGTTTTTGTTTTTTTTTTCAAATATTTATTTTTATTTATTTACGTTTTTCTTTTTTCTTTCTGCCTTTCTGCGACACTTTTGGTGTTTAGCAAATGCCTCACTCTGGTATGACAAAGTGTTAATCGCAGCTTAGCTTAGCTTTTTCTAGCTTTTACTATTGTTTTTGTTGTTAGTTTGTCAAAATTGTTTGCTTCTTGTTCACCGCTGATTTGTACACCAGTTTTTCTTTGCGCAAATGGAAATTTTACAATCGCAATGCTAAATATTTTTGTAAAATTATTTGTTGTTGTTATTTTTGTTGTAGTTTGTGGGTTTTTCTTTACCTTAATAATGATTTTGCGAAAAGCGCAACTAATGGAGAATCACTATGCGAGTTAAAAATTATAAAAACAAAAAAAAATTTAAATGATTATATGGAAGAGACAAGAGAGAGCATAAAATGCATAAGAAAGTTTCACCGAAAAATAGTAGAGGGCACGACGAAATTGATCTGTGTTATTATTTTCTTCAAATGTCATTTATTTAACTGAACTAATTACTATTTACTGCTGATTTATTTTTATAAAAACTGTTATATGTTTTTAGTTTGGCATTTTTCACAGTTTGTTTGCTCATTTTAGTCCAACTCAACAAAGAATTGCTTTATGGTGTTAAAATTTTTTTATAAAATAATAGTTTTAAATAATTTTGCATTATTTTTCATATCTTTCTTTATTTTGCACAGTCACCTTAGCCGCGTTAAGTGTTCACTTCTTCTGCTTTTAATATTTTCGCCGCTTTTAATTCACCTCGTCTTGTTCGTTTCAACACACTGCGATAATCTGCAACACCGTTAAATTGTACATCAAGGCGCATGCGCCAATTTTACCGTTGCTTAAGTCTTTTTTTGTTTTGTTTTTTTTTTTTTCTTTGTTTGCTGTTTTTACTAATGTCTATGATGACAGCAACATTTTGGTTTGAAATCGGCCATTTTCTGTTTTTATTTTTAACCCTTTTTTGTAATATGGTTTCAACTTTGTTGCAAAGGCCTATTTTTCATTTAGTTTTTGTTTAATATTTTTTGTGATTAATTGGCTTTAACTCCGCAAAATTTTACTGTCTACAAATTTTTCTTTAAATTTGAAATATTATTAAATTTCTTTACGCATTTTTTGCAAATTTCAGGCCTAAACGAAACAGGCATTTAATATATTTACATAACAGCAACAACAAAGTTTAATAATACTGAAAATTGCCTAAATATTGGGTAGTAGAAAAAGTCGTTTCGTATGTTAATAGATGTCGTTGCAGTCGTTGTCTCTAGTGCTACGAAACACATCGTGTAATGCCATATAGTGTTGGAAAGGTGAGACTTTAAGCTTTACCAAAAAATTAAATTCGAAGAAGTTAAAAAAAATTACTGCTGTTCAAAAATGAGTGAAAATAAAGAAGAATTTTTTGCATAAAAAAGGGAAGAATGCCACGCAAGCCACCAATGAAATTTGTGAAGTTTACAAACACGATGCTGTGTCCGTATAGCACAACAATGCTTCGCTAACGTTCGTTTTGGAAATTTTTGGTGTAAAGGATGCACCTCTCTCTGGCCAACCTATTTCTGATAAAGTCGATCAAATTATGGAAAAGATTGACCAGGACCATCACATAAGCAGCCATGACAATGCTAAAGAACTTAAAATTCATCATCACACGGTTTTGAATCATTTAAAAAAGGTTGGCTGCAAAAAGAAGCTCCATGTTTGGGCACTACATGAATTGTCTGTGAAAAATTTAAGGGACAGAATTGACATTTGCAAAAAAGAAATGAAATCGAACCATTTCTGAAGGGAATGGTTACAGGAGACGAAAAGTAGATCAAATACGACAATCATGTGCGAAAAAGATCACGGTGCAAGTGCTCAACAAATGGTCGCAAAGCCAGAATTGGCATCTCGAAAGGTTATGCTGAGTGTTACTTGCCGCAGTTTTTCGCTGAGAAACCAGAAAAGTTTTACACTGATGGAATAATGTCTCTAGCGGAAAAATGGCAAAAAGTGGTCGACCAAAATGGTACATATTTGGTTCATTAAAGTTCATTCTAAATATAAAAAAATCAGTTCAAGTTTGATAAAAACACGAAAAGACTTTTTCGACTACCCACTATATTTTGAACGAATAAAGCTTTAAAGAGAATCACTTAAACGATTTTTAAAATATTTAGGTAACTTATAAAATTTGAAGTTTTTCGGAAAAAAAATTGCGATTTTTAGACCTTTAACTCACACTCACAAACATCATTATTAACACAGCCGACACCTGTTGCGATTGTTTTTCTCCCAAATGATGCACTTTATGTTTGTACGGAAATCCAGAAATGAAATGGCATTATTTCTTGGAATAATAAAATACTGAAAAAAAGAAGTAGCTTGAATGAAAACTTCAATAGTATAAATTCGCAACACTTTTCAAATTTTTAAACTTCAGTTATTCCTATGATTATTCCAAAATTATTTTTTATAAATTTATTTAGCTTGACAAAAATTTACTGCAATATAATCAAGTATAAAAAAATTATGAAAAACTCATTTTAAGCTTATAACTGTTATTGATTTATAAACATTTAATTTTATCTCTATCTATCTATTTTTAAACAAATACCAAACTAGTCTGCGCACTTTATAACACACCGGTAATAATAAGAAATAATAAGACCAAAAGACTTAAGCCACGAACTTGCTGCTAGCAAAATATAAACAGTCATTCTAGCAAGAAAACATTAAGTAAATACAAAAATATGTATTCAGCGTTGAAACTGTTTACTTTCATTTTCTGCCATGACCAGTTTTGCTTTCCACAAATGCAGAACGCGAATTGTATTTACTTTAAATGCCAATTAGCATGACAAGCTTTCTTAGTATTTCGAATTTGTAAGCGAAACACCGGGAGATGATGTTGTAAAATAAATATAAAAACAAAAAAAAAAAACAAAATAAAAAAGTAACAAAAATAAATAAAAGACAAAATAAAACAAAAACACAACAGTCATTGGTTGAGAAAGTCGTAGACTTTTAGCGCTAAAAGGTCTAATTGCAAAATAAATATTTGTGTTGTTGCTGTTAGAAATTGCTGCAACTCGCTGTTTTCATTTGTTTGAGGTATGAGTCAATGTTTTTTTTTATAATTTTTTTGTGGCACAAAATCGTGAGAAAAGTCTCTAATAACTTAAACGTTTATGCTCATTGAAGAATGCTTCATACAGTTGAATCCGAATAGCTTTAAAAATAGTCTATGTAATGTTTAAATAATAATTAAAAAAAAAAACACATCTAATTTTATTTTAATAATTTTCAATATTTATTATTTTTTCCACAGCGTTATTGTTACTTTACGGTTATTGCCACACTTAAATATTTCAATTAATTTTTAATTTTATTTTACCACAAATTCACACTTTTAACACACTAAATAACACCGTCGCCTTCGTATCGCCAGCAAAATCAGCTGTTCAAACAAGTTTTTTTCATTCAATTCAATCGAGTAAAGTTGGAAAAATATTTAGACTACATTTATAGTGTCTTAAAAGAATTATAGCGTGCCGGACTTAATCGTAAAAGTTTGCTTTTTTATTGCTTTTTTTTTTGTTTTTGTTACAAAATTAAGTCAGCATTCGAAATATTTGACTTAGACACTGGCAAGCGTAGAACATTGCGCTAGTGCTGACAGACAATTGTTTACTGGCGCTGATAAGTCACAGCGAGGGCGATATTAACTTGAAAATGCCAAATTTGCGCAGCCACAACACTGTTAGTCTACTGAAAATGAGAGCGAGAGAGCGTGAGCATGCCAAAAGTGGCGCTATCTGCCAAATGAACATGGAGAGCACACAAGCCGAGGCATCGTTTACAAGCTGAGCTTCACTGGTTCACTGAGTGAACTTCGAGTGCAACGCGTTAACAGGTGTGATCAATAAATGCTCTCAGGTTCTTTGAGCACTCTGCACAATTTATTTGAGCAAAACCAGTTGGCAATAGCAAAAACAATAACGACAACTTTTAAGTGCAATGTAGCAATGTTAATTCTGCAAAAATGTGTAACACTAACCAAAATGTGCAACTGCAGCAACAACAACAACAATAAAGAGCAATAGCAGTAACAACAATGTAAGTTAGAGCAAAAAGTTACAACAATTGAACACTGGCTGATAGGTGATCGGTAATGGTTGCAATTGCGACAATTGTGAGCGCATGAACTGTCACGAGGCAGTGAAGTACAGTATGATGGCCTGACGTAAAATACGAAAATGTATGGTAACTTTACAACAACTGTCGAGGGATAGTGCTATTTCATTTTAAGTTATGTATGTACGTATACATTTTGCATACATAATGAAAAACATCGGATTTTGATATACAAATCCTCAAAAAGTCACATCACTTGTCTACGACAGTTGGATTTCCGAAACCGTAATGAAATTTGATTTATATACGGAAAAATACTTTTGCGAGAACGTTTACTTTCGCTAAAATAACACAATTTGTGATTTGATTGTACTAGAACTTGAGATTCAGCTCCAGTTTTATCCCACCCACGGCAATACCATAATCCAGAATAAAAGATAATATTTACTTGCAAATTAAAACAAACGCATTTTTAAAACAATATTTTTAATAAATAAATACAAAAAATATTAATTTACAGAATTCATGAAAAATTTCGGATTTCTTTATACTCGTATCCGATCTCAAGGAAATCATCCGAAAAACGTGGAACAATTTTTGGCGTAAAATAGTCTCGAATTCCGAAATCAAAAAATTTGGATTTCCTTAATCCCATAACCGATCTCAAGGAAGACATCCGAAAAAAAGATGTCTCAGCAAAAGCAACAACTTTCGGTTTAAAATAATCCTGGAGTTCAAAAACCAAAATTTGTTATTCCCTTGATCCCGTATTTGGTCTCAAGGAAGAAATCCGAAAAAAGTGTCTGGGGGACACGAATTCAAAAACAAAAAATATTTATTATTAGTACTGATAAATACAGGTAATGATCGAAGGACTAACCAAGTTTTAATTTTTCGGAAAATTGCGGCTCCCAAAAAATTACAATTACAATGCACGTTCCAAATTCTCTTGTTGATCAGAATGATTTTTTTGGAGATACACCGTAAAAATGTTGCACCTCGAGGTCAGCTATATGGTGACTTTAAACTTTAAATGCATTTTTTCTCGAAACTTTGAAAACACAGCCGTTTTGGGATTTCTCGGGAACTACTCAGCCGATCTTCATGAAATTTTACATATGTAGGTCTCCGAGATATAATTTACAAGTTTTTGAATAAAGAATTTTTTTTAATAATAACTATAAAAACAAAAGCAAAAACATTTGAGAAATAAGAATTTTCGCCGAAACTTGCAGATTTTTATGAAAACGTCTTTAAAAAATAAAATTTTCCCTTTTCTGTTTTTCCGTCGTCCAGTATCTAGTTTATGGTTTTATTCAAAGCACCTAATTTTTTCTTCTTACTTTTAATAATTCTACACGAAGTTCTGCTGTCAACACGAAGACACCTTTTTTATGAGTTTAAATAAAATATTTAATTTTTTATATGAAAACAAAAGTTATTTACAACACAAGGTGCGTTTCAAAGTAAACAGGAATTTTTGAATCTAACACCCCTTGATGGCGCCATCTATATGTCGACTGGTGCGTTAGAATGAGAAAATGAGCTTCGAACAAAGAGCCAACATTAAATTTTCCAATTTGTAAGTTGGTAAAACTTTTACCGAAACGTTTCAATTGATGAAACAAGTTTATGGCGATGATTGCCTATCCAGTAGCAGAGTGCACCAGTGGCTTCAACGTTTTCAAAGTGGTCGTGGGGACATAAATGACGATCAACATGTGGGCCAAACAAAATTCCTGAACACCGGAAATTCCATCGAAATTGTGCGTGAATTTATCAAAAATCAGCCGAAATCATCATTGAAATTCATGGAAATGGAATTAAGCATCTCCAAAACATCGATTTATCGCATTTTTGCCGAATACTTAGGCTTACGAAAGGTGTGTGTACGGTTGTTCCGCACAAATTGACTCGACGACCAAAAATTGCTCAAAATCCAACATTCGAAGGACGTCATTATTTGATTATTTGACCAAAATCACATTTTTATAATTATCCACTCGCCGTATTCACCTGATATGCCACCGTACGACTTCTTCCTCTTCGGAAAAATGCCCGAAAGGAAAGGAAAGCGTTATGTAGACGTTGAGGCCATTCAAAAGGCTTGCACCGGCATACTGGCGGTCCTACCGGCCAACGAGCTAAAACACTCTTTCGACATGCTTTTGGACCGTGCAAAAAACTGTATTGAATCAGGAGACTATTTTGAATAAAATAAATTGACCATATGTTCTGTTTTTTTTAAGTCCTGTTTACTTTGGAACGCACCTTGTATATACAAATATGCAAGAACAAAAATACTTTTTTTGAAATTCTTAATTTAAGTGGATATACATAACTCCTTAACAAATCTAATCTAAACTATTTCAACCAAACTATGCTCCAAACGTCATCTAAACCAATCTAACCCAAATTAACAAGACTTAATCTTACAAACGAAAGCTAAACACACCACAACCAACTCAACTCAACCAAACCTGACCTAACCCAATCCAATCTAACCTAACTCAATCTAACTTAAACAAAACAAAGAAACCTTATCTATCCAAACCATTTCTTTAAATGTTCAAATATCCTTCAGATCAGTATTTTTCTAGTATAAAATGGTCTAAAACTATTTTCCATAATATGGACCACTGTGCTTTGTGGAAAACCATGAAGCCATAAAGTCACAAAAAGCCGAAACAAAAATAATAAAACCAATAAAAAAGAGAGCGGCTAACAAGCGCACATAGTTAGTGACGTAATACACAACCGTCAACAAGTAACGCTGTCGCGGCTTCGATTGCAATAAACTGCTTCAGCAGCTAGTCAGCCATGAACATTATACTCAGCGCAATCGCAGAGAGACTTTACGATCAGTAGTGCAGTGAGGCGCGCCGGAAGCACGCAAACGACGTCACTGTTTTGACAACAATGTAGAGCAATTGAACGCGCACAACAAAGTCGCAGAGAAATGAGAAATCGAAAGGAGAATAATGGGAGCGAAGTCGAAAAGCACTCGGAGAGCAATGAAATGCTCAGAGCGTGCTCCACCACTACAAATGCGTCAACGGCAAACTTATTTTCCATAACTGGCAGTTTTGAAAGCCCTGTAGTACTTTTTTTACACGCGGCTGATGCGTCAGTTAAATTCATTCACAAATTTTACGGTTTACCGCTTTGATGCTCTTCCTTGTCATGCGATGCTTATCAATGAAGTGTGAGTTGATTTGTTAGCCGAAAGCATAATGTTTACATTAATTTACAAATGAACAAATGTATTCTCACTAGAGGTCGGCACACATAAGAGAATATATGTACATGATACGCTTATATGTACATATGTGGATATATTATAAATACATATATGCATATAACACATAATGCACATTAATATAGGTTAGACATAGTGACGTTCTAAGGTTCTAAGCTTTTGAGCGTGGAGGTCACTTCCGGTCCGACAAATATTTCATTTTCTCACTAATTTTTTTATTTTTATTTTTCACGCAGAAGCAAGTGCATAACGGATAAGATTTAAGGTCAAGAGGCGTTAATTTCAGATTATTTGATTAGCCCCAAGTTTTATCTTATTAAATTATTGTTTTGTTGTATAAATGATTAATTTCAAATTAATTAATATACCACTGCTGGAAAAGGTTAATTGCCACTGCATAGCCTCTTTATTATATTTTTCTCGCTTTGTTATGCGACTAGTTTAGAAAAATTTTCTGCGCCACATTATTGTAAAAGAGAATTGCGGGTTAAAGCGGGTTAATTAATAATGATAAAACGAACGGTGTTGGACTGCGAATATTTCGTGACAGGTACATTGCGAAATATATATTTTTACGGAGCATGAAAAGCGCTTGTTGTGTGTATGTGTTAATGTTATATACTAAAGTATATTAGGCGGTGCATAATTTTAAAAATCTGACTTATTCACTAAAGAGAATAAGGTTTTTGTGCAAAATGTAGAAAGATCTGTATATTATTTTGATCCAATTTGTTATTAGTGTTATCAGTGACGGATTCTGAGGATGGAAATGGGGGAATCTGAGGAACACAAAAAAGTGGCAAAACTGAAAGTTAACGAAGAAAACCCGAAAATTTCTGCGTGAAAACTTGCGAAGAATTCTACAGGGTCTCAATGTACATTCCTCTGTTAGATATAATCGGCGAAGATTTGGAGATGGGCTTTTCTAGAGAAGTATTGGACTGAATTTGCTGCTTCCAGAAAAAGTATGTATTTTGAGATTCAAAAAAATGGAAAATCTTATTGACTACTTTTTAGATGGATTGAAATGCCTTTTGGATAAACAACGCCATGCGACGCTTGAAGCTCAAATTTAAATTTGATCATTGGCAGTGCCATTGGGGGCAGAAGCAAAATTCAAAAGACAACAAATTACCGACTACTGCATTAAAAGCGTTGAACAACTGCAATGTAAACCTATACCACATAATTCATGGTGTTCTTCGCACATTCTTAACACTTCCTGTGACGAACGAAGGCGAGCTCTGAACGCTCTTTTCCAAGACTTCGCTACATGAAAACGTAACTGAGGACGAATATGCTTCAAGATAGATTGATCGGCCAGGCATTGCTGCTCTATCTCCTAGTTACTCATACGCATAGTATCACACTTTTATTAAAGGGGTATTATACTCTAGAATTTTGAATTTCATATATTCAAAGTTTACACTTTCAAAAATATGCCTTGGAAGGATTTTTCAAAATTCGACTTATTTTCGGAGATACAGCCGATTTTGTGAGGTGGCGTCCGTGTTCACTAGAATTGTCTCCTAAACTTTAAACGCGTTTTTCTCGAAACTGCTTTTTTCCACACGGTACCGGCATTATCTCAAGTTCTATACAACCGATTTACTTGTGTGAACCTTCTTTATATAATCCTTTATCGTTCCCACCAGCGTCGTGTCAAAATTTTTTTTCAGTATTCTTAAGATATCAATAAAACCCCCATAAAAAAATTTATAATAAAAATATTTTTTTTTTTTAATTCTAGAGTAGAATACTCCCTTAAAAGAGGTCGACCTTTTCGATCAGAAAAAAAATTAATTTTTTTGCATATTTTAGTGAATACATAACTAAAGATAAAATAGATTTGATCGAAAGCCTGTTATTTACGAAATATCGGTCCCAAAAATCAACTCAAATTGTGTGTTTTTTTAAGTTTTGGTAAGATTTTAACAAAATAGAAAAGATATTCGTAATATGTAAAATGTTATTAATACATAAAGTATGACACGAGCTTTATCAGCAATTTTTCGAATTTATAAACTCTTTTAGCTTGAAAAGAGAGACTTTTTCCAGCCCCCAGGGCACTGGAAATACTGAAAAAAAATTGTACTACAAAATTGGTATCGAAAATCGTGTAAAATCAATCTCGCTGACAACCATTCCAATAACATACATATATTTTATTCTGACAAAAAATGTGCTTTTTAGGGATCACAAGTGGATAGTGCATTTCGAAAAACCGATTTTTTGCATTTCGCATCAAGTCTAAAGGCTATGCGAACAATTCCGCTTCATTTCAGGCCTTAGAGCAGATCATCACTCGTGTTTTATTAGGCAATTACCAGTCGAAATGCTCGAACGAACCTTTGAAAATTGGACTTAAGGGGCCATACCAGTGTGATGCATGAAAAATTAGACGATTTTCGTGGATTTTTTTTTTTTAAAGAAAGTACTCGATTAAATGTTTCGAATTTCTTTGGACATTTTTTTTTACAAAAACATTGAAAAATAACGAAGTTATGTGCTGTCTTCGGAGATGCCGAAAAAAAGTGCCCCAACTGCTGACATGATTTCGACCGAATGAGCAGCTGAAAAAAAATTCAAAAGGTTTATCAAACTTAAAGATATTTCCTATACAATGACCTACAATTTTTGAAAAATATCAAAAGTTAATAAATGGCGTAATTTTGAAAAAAAATAATGATAATAAAATAGTCGTTTTTTTAATGCCAAATTAACAATTTTCAACAAATCAAAAAGATCGTAGGTCATTGGATAGTAAAAGTATTCAACAATACTTAGTTTTAATTTGGTCGATCGGTCAATTTCTCGTTGAGTCATGATGTCAGTAATTTTGAAAAATGTCGTTTCGAGAAAAACGCGTTTAAAGTTTTGACTTGATGATGACTTGATGGGAGCGGTCGCTCATTAGAACACTGCCATTCAAAAAAGTTTTTTCTTTTTGACTTGCTTAGATATAACTCCTTAATGTTAATCGAACTTTCAAGCATTTATGATACTTCAGATACAACAATTTTTCGAAAATTTATCAATTTCGTCATTCACTTTTTCCAGTAGCCTCCAAAAAACTATAACTCCACATATTAAGCAGTAATTAGACTAATTGTAACTCAAACAAATTAGATTATGTATTTTTATTGAATTTTAAAAGCATAATTATCAGTGATTAGGCCAATTAAAATAAATAAGAATGTAGAAAACCAAAAGACAATTAATAAATGGAAGTGAAAAATTCTACACCTCAACTTTGTGCACACGATTAAAACACAATGAAACCGTTTGTGATAATCAAGGCGCAATTACTCAAGTCTGTTGTTGTATAGCTACAACTAAAACGGCTTTGGTGTTTTTTTATGCCTTTCTATGTTTTCATAAACTTTGTTTTTAGCGCGATTTAACACCTTTAAACGTCACCAGAGCAGCGGGTGGTAGCGGTGGCGGTGCTGGTGGCATATTGTGAGCATAAATCAAGACATACATATGTATGCACGTATATGTTGAATCATAACGGTACACTGGCGTGGCAGCAACACCTTAAAACGCACACATACAAGCTAATTACATTTGGTCTACATAGGCGTGTAGATACATATGTATGTATGTATGCATATATGCATATGTGCATATGTATGTATGTTAAAAGAAGTATATAGTATATAGAAAAATGCATAGAAACAATTTTTGTATTAAATGCATATTAGGTATGGAGTTGGTGACGCAGCAACCAACAAAAACTGGCTAAAGCTGACTTGCGTTTTTTATACCCAATGTTACCGTTAATACTGCCGCATTTCCAAGGACAAACTACATTTTAGCGCAGATTTGCAAATTCGATCACAAAAGGAATAGCAATTGCATGATTTTATGATGGCGTATATATGTATGTATGTAAGTGATCATATTATATGTACCTAGATACATACATGTGTATATGCGTTGAGCGTGTGGTATGTGGTGGCGTGGCTAACGCAACAGGCTCTCATGTACATAAAATACCCCAGTAGGAAATATCTACTGAGTCACAAATACAATTTTTGTTGAGTGAAGAGATCTCTACTGTAAGACTATTATGAACTCCTTTTCTTTACAAAGGGCCACCGAAAGCGATTCGCTAATACAAAAATTAAAAAAACAAGGCTACACTGAGACTAAAATACCTTTCAATGGGATTTTTTTGCAGCATAAATTGGTATGAAAAGATATTCTTCTTAAATTTGATCGATCAGTACGTTATAAAGCTCCGACTTAAACCATACGATCAGCGATTATAGCACTTTCTTGGCCAGTGATCCATGGCAATTTGGTGAAGATATCTATCACCTCCAATAAAAATCTTTCAGTACGAGGATTTCATTCTGGTCAATCAGCTATATCATACAGTAGTTCGACATCGGCGGCTTTTTGTGCAAAATTTCAGGCCGATATCTCAAATACTATAAGACTAGTTCGTATACAGACGGACACAACTAAGCTTGTTAATCTCATTAATTATAAAGGTTTTTTTCATAGGCCCGTTACAAAAGTAGACTGATAGGGACAGCAAACAACAATGTTTTTCCTGCTCTTTTGACATTTCTCTTCAGTAAGGTTTGTCATTTTATCACGATGGCGAAATTTTTAAAATTTACTATCGAAATTCGGAGTCTCTCACACGTCGTTCTTCAGCGTTGGGCATCTCTGTGATCAAATCGTCACAAGAACTAAAGCCGCTTGACCATCAGAACAGTCGTATGGTCGTAAATTGGGCTGAGTAACAACTTGAAAATGATCCAGAATATTATTGAAAAATAATCTTCAATGATGAGGCTCATTTTTGGCTGAACTAAAACTATAACACAAAAATCTTCACAAGTGAAAACTTTCTTGTGAGTCTAAGGTCCACACTGGAGTAGGACTAGAAAATATAAACTAGCTCCACTTAAACTAAAGAACCAAAAGTCTCTTCAGAGGCTAACCAAATTCAGTAGAAAAGTATGTACTATACAATAATGATGCCAACAGGGTAGCTGACTGCACGAAAGTTTCAGTTTAGCTGAATTGTGACGATTTTTCACACATAAACACGAGCGCTGTCATAGGCAAATGCTAAAATAAATCAAAACAAAATTCGCGTAGTAGGTGCGGCTATTAGCTCCACACAGAAGACAAATTTGGGCATTCTAGTGTGTTTAGGTGAATATATTTCATGTTACTACTTCATGTTTTTGTTAATGTATTGCCCTCCATGGCTTAGCAACACTATGTATTGCGTTTAATTAAATTTTGTTAATTTTTTTCAAAGAAATTAACGGGTTTTCTGTAAATAATTCAGAATTTTGCTAATAATTTGTATTGTTTTTGTCTGCGCACGAAATGAAGCAAACTCAAGGTTTAGTAAAAACAATTAATATCTAATTGATTAAATCAAGCATAGTGGAGCATGCCAAATTGCGAAACCATTGCTGGGTATTAAATAGAGCTAGTTGGTTTTGATATGAGTTGGGTAGGGTTATAGGATTAAGACAAAGTTTTCTCAATGAAGTTCCCAAAGTTTTTTATTAAAGTATACATGATTTTATACGGATGTTTAACCATACGTAAATACTTCTGTAAATTTCTTTGAAAAGCATCGAAGATGTTAGCGACCCCACATTGAAAGTCAATGACTATATCAGTAATCAAACGAGAAAAAAACTAAGTTTTCCTATTTTAGGCTGATATAGAACAGCTAGTATTCGCAACACCATCCTCATCTTGAGACCCAGCATTCATTATTGGATATATTTGTAATAGACCAAGACCAGAATGCAATGAAGTAATATATATAGCAACTGTAGCTGAGAGGGTACACGAAAACCGTGAAGAGGCGATTCGACGCCGTTCACAGCAACTCGGATTGATTGTGGAACGACTTGGCGCGATTTTCAATTGAAAACGTACGAAATTAGAGATTGTGCAAAAACTGAAGCCGTTCGACCTTCCCAAGCGACGTCGCTTCGCACTATAGGCTCTTGAAAAGTTCTAAGAGGATCCAACGTTTTCAAGCCAAATTTTGTCAGTGAAAAAAGCAAAATTGCCCCTTATGGGGAGCTGTAATTTCATCCAGTAAAAACAATGGTTTGGTGTGGTTTGTATGGCGGTGGAACCATATTTCTTTAAAAATGATGCCAGTTCTCACTGGCGACTGTTATCGCGCCATAAGAACCTACTAATTGATGCCGGAAATTGAAGTGACATTTTCAACAAGACGGCACCACCTCCAACGCATCAATCAATGACTTTATTGAGAGAACACTCAGTAGCCATGTGATATCACACCGTTAAAATTTTTCCTGTGAGAATATGTAAAGTCTGAAGTCTATACGGGCAATCCCGATTCAATTCAGGCCTTGAACCAACCTTTGAAGGAGATAATCTTCAAAAAAAAATAATTCCAAGGAATTTTCTTTCGAATGATAATAAACATTTCCCATTAATTTTTAAGTTTCTGTGTTTTTTCTATAAAAAAGTAGGAAACCTCGAAATGGATCACCCTTTATAAAGAAAGTGCCAGCTAATTTTAAAAACGATTGTTTAAAAACTCTTCAAACTAGCGTGCTAATGTCGATTTGAGAAAAGCGGATTTTGAAAGTTGTGGTATCTAAAGGGCTTGAAGGGATCTACTGCCTTTAATAGATTACAATAATGGAACGAGTCGGAATTTACGTTAAAAGCTTTGGAATCATATTTTTGAAACTGCCTAACCTTTAAGATAAACTTGATTCCTCGAAGAGACCAACTACTCAAACGTTAGTTAAGAATCAATCACAGACAAGTGTAGTTCATTTACTGTAAAATCGAATGCTTTTCGAAAAATCAATACTTCTGTTTATAAAAAATGGTTTCTTGGGAGCCTAAAAATAAAGTGGAAAGAGTTGCCACATTATCGAAGTAAAAACTTCAACCTTGGATTTCATACAAATCACTGCTTTCAGGTTAATGAATACCTAAAACTTGACGCCTGCAACCACATCGAATGTGATCAAATTTATTAAAGCCTAAACGAAGCTTAATCATTAACTGTTATGATTACTGAAAATTACAATTCAATTTCAGAGGCCTATTAGTGAAAATATGTGTGTTGCGGTAATAAATAAAACATTGATTACAAAATTGGAAATAAAAAAACACCAAAAACAAGCCAAAATTAATGTAGCGCTAATATTTCATATATTAAATACTGTAACGACAGTTGACCGCATGACTGAACAACGAACATGCAACAAAAGGAGGCATGCCACAAGTACATTTATGTGGCGCGTACGTATGTTGGTGGTAAATGCAAACACCGCCGACTTGGCGTGTACAAATTGCAACACTTTAGCGCACGCCGCCCACCACCACACCCCGCGGGGCAATGAGCAGAACAAAAGCAGCAACAAAACTGTTAGGTTTTACGTTTTGGCTTACTCACCAACGGGCAGCACAAAGATTTTATTTCATTTTTATTTTTTACGTGTTTTTTTGATTTTTTTTTTTTTAATTTTCAGAAAAGATTTTGTGGCGCATGCGCAGCAACTTAATTGCACTAGTCACTGCGTTTGCTATGAAAGCCAAGCAAGCAAGCAGGTAAGCGCGCCAAGCGCCAACTTAAAAGCGTCTGGGCGTTGAAATCGATTTTCCCTTAGCGCCTTGACTCAGCAGTTTCCATTGGCGGCAGCATTTTTGGTAACTGTAAAGAGCAAGCAGCACAGAGGGCGCTGCACCGATCTAAATTTTGACCTTGCACAGCGTGTTGTCGTGTAATAAATTCCGAAAAAATGAATGCCAACTGACAACACAGCCATTCAAGCATAGCAGCAATAAAGCAGAGCAAATTTCAGAAAAAAAAAATGAATAAATAATGTTAACTTTGGCTGCACTGAAGCTATAATACCCTTCCCAAGTGCATTTCTTATACTTCTTACAAGACAAAAGGTTAAAAAAAAAAGCTTTATCTTGATTTTGATCAGTCTGTTTGTATAGCAGCTATATGTTACAATGGTCCAATCTGAACAAAGACTTCGGCTGCCTTAGACAATAATATTATTTCTCTCCGACCTTTCACACTTCACTCGCTTCACGGAACTTAACTCACTCGCCAAATAAATCCACCTCGACCATATTCACAAACTGTACGAAGGAGTACAGACTCGACCTTAATATTTCAGTCGTTGGCGTTAAGATCCCAACTGTCAGTAATCCTAAAATTTGAAGGCCCGTAAGCTCTCAGTTAAGAATCATAATAAACACCTCTTCAAGCAGTTCCTGCAGTCCCTTGCTTGGAATGGGAGTAGAAGCCTCAAGAGGTCATTCCTCAACTACGTCGGCGACATCAAACCATACGCCGACCAGACTGTCGGCCATTCGACCGCCATTCACAGTGGAGCCATCAACAGCTTCCCCGATTCTTTCTAAGGGAATGGCGTACTTGGAATCAAACCACCACCCATGGATGACGTCGACGACAACTTATCTAATCCTTACCACTCTAACGGGATTAGGTACCCGTTACCAAAACAACAACAACAATGATTCATACCATATTTTACTAAATTAAAATATTTCATACAAGGTCTTGATATGATAACTGTTTCCTATAGTGGTCCAATATCGGCAATTTCGAAAAATGAGCAGCGTCTTGTGGAGAAAAAAAGAAGTATGCAAAATTTGAGCACGATATCTGAAAAATGGAGTGACTAATTTACGACAGACAGACATAACTAAATCGACTCATTTACGAATATACTTTATATAATCTCCGACGTTTCCTACAAATTTCGTAGCAAACTTAATATACTTCGTTCAGGGTATCAGAATTCTCCAAAGGAACCAATACTTATATGCATATATTTTTAACGCCCAAACGTGTAAAAAGTCATAATTTTTTTTGGGTGTAAAAGGCGATTGCAACGGCATCAAGGAACGGCTCAACGCGCAACAACATTTTAAAAGGTTTTATAGAAAAACACCAAAAATAAATTGAATGAAAAAAATTCGCTGCTGATAATTTATACCAATAATAATGTCATGATTGACAAAGGAATAAGCAAATGAAAAACCAAAAATGCTAACAAAAAAATGCAAATGCGTGCTTATGCCATTAGTGCCCTGAATTGGCATGGCTGTCTGTCAGCATATGCAGACCGCGTTTTGTATGGTCCAAATAAGTCGACATTTATTCGCGCTTTTATTCTATGATTTGCCTTCTGCCCAGTTTTCCATATTTTCCAGTTTTTGTAGTGCAATGGTAAGTTAAAAATATTTTTATTAAAGGAAAAATACAACAAAAATGCGAAATTTACTTATGCCTTTATTTACTTGCATAGCCTTAACAGGTTACAAAGGTTAAAGGCGATGCCCAAAACTGTTTGCCAATGTTGCTCTAAATGCTTGCAATACATGCATATACTACACCCACACTCACACAGATCCATGTTCATATTAGTATTTAGCGTTTACCATGCATTGTGCACTCGAAGTGCATGAAATATGAGTCGCTTATATACACTGGCATGCCACTCGCTTGAACTTAAGAATTTATCTTATGAAGTAATATGGATATTACAATAAATAATTGTCCATGAGAGTAAGCAAATTTTGGCAGCAAGCAAATGGATTACACGTTTTGGCGGTATGACTCAAAGGCAGTTGAACCGTGTAACAGAAATTGTTAGAAAATAAAATAAAATTATGTTGAGAGTAACGAAAATAGGGGAAAAAGAAAGCCAAGAGAACAATAGGTACTTAGTAGCAAAGAAAACTACGTTTGGACACTAAAGGAAATATAACAGTCCTAGCTAAGGACTCGTATACACTAGACCGTAGAGAGTCGATTCTGTGCCGTTCGCAGCAACTTGCACTGAAGTATGGAACGCCTTGGCGCATTTTACGTCGAGATGAAAGCGTACACCTTGTGCCAGAACTGCAGCCGCTCGACCTTCCCAAGCGACATCGCTTTACTCTATGGCTCTCGAAAAGTTCCAAGAAGATCAGACGTTTTCGAGCCAAATTTTGTTCAGCGATGAGGCCCATTTCTGGCCCTATGGGTTTATAAAAAAGCAAAATTGCTGCATATGGAATGAAGAGAAACCAGAAGAGATTCAAATGCTGCCATTTGATCCAGAAAAACCTACGATTTGGGGTGATTTGTGGGCCGGTGGAATCAACGATTCAAGCCTTGGAGTCGAAATGCTCGAACGAGTCGTCGAAAATTGAACTCAACGGATGGATCGTCTGAGACATAGCCGCGGCCAATATTGGAAAGAGGTAATCTTCAAAGTAAATGCCAAAAATTGTTCTTTCGAATGATAATAAACATTCCCCATTAAATTTCAAGATTCTGTGATTTTTCATTAAAATTCGAAATCGATCATGTTTGCTTTCGAAAGCCCTACGAAAACATTTTACAAGTTGATAAAATGTTGTGAATAAGGAATAACCTTCGTCGACCAAAATTTTTTTCTTAGATTGGTACAACCTATCCTATGTTCGTGCGAAGTTATATCTGCATGTATGGATTAGTGTGCGTTTGGCAGCTGTCTATTCGAACAACGAGCTTGCTTGCATTTTTGTGCTTCCAAAGAAATCGAAGCTACAGAATTGTTGAAAATGTTGCAAAAGTGATTTAGGGAGCCTATTTTATCACGAACACAACTATTTGAGTAACACAAAGCAAGCAGGGAAGGTCTTGAGTCATCCAAAACCTGCATCATGTGAGTCTTCCATCTTTTAATAATGACAACATTAAACAAGTTAACAGCGCTTAAAAATCATCATGTTGACAACAGAAAGAAAACACATAACAAATGTTTTTTAATGTCATGGAAACCGAAAGACCTTAATCTTTTGCAAAAAAGAGATGTCGCGATGCTATATTTATCAAACGCATTATTACTGGTAACAAGGCTTTTTTGAATCTGAATCTACAAAATGAGCCCAAATCGAAAGAAAGCAAAATTCACTAAAGCCACCGATGGTCATCCCAACCGATTCTTATAATAAGTTTATGGAAAATTGTGTTACGCATTAGCAAGCTTGTATTAACTTAAAGGTAATAAAGATTATACGAGAAAATTTAATTATTGTCAGTCCAGGGCATTTTTGATCATTTCGTAGTAAGCATCATAAACCTGAGCCTGTGGTCAATAGAAGACGACTAACTTAAGGAATAAGAAATTATAAACTTAAAACAAGTCATAAAGAAAAGTCGAATTCTCAAATTTTATACCACCTATAGAAAAGAAAATATAATGCCACCTCGACAAAGTTTCTAGATGAAATTTCGAAGCGGTTTATAATTATAAAAATGAATTACAAATACAAACAAATGGTTTTTAGCTTTAAAAAAACCGACAAACAATGATTCCGAAACCTAATAAGCCTGAGAACAGTCTCTCTTCATTGCGTCCAATTAGTTTACTGGCGACTTCCTCGAAAGTATTAGAAAAAATACTTTTAAAGAGAATGTTACCTGTTTTAGAGGACCGAAATATATTGCCCGAACACCAGTTTGGGTTTAAAAGGGGACTTGGAATACCTGAGCAATGCCATCGAATTGGTAAAATTATCATGAATGCTTTCGAACGCAAGCAATAATACGCACCGGTCTTTTTAGATGTTAAACAAGCATTCGATAAAGTATGTCATCTAGGGTTACTTTATAAAGTAAAAAAATGGCTTCCAGCGCCTTACTATCTACTTATTAAGTCATTTTTAAGTGACCGTGAATTTTATGTCGAAGAAAATGGTGCATTTTCGGAGTTGTATTCGATTGATGCTGGAGTTGCGCAAGGGAACGTCTTGGGTCCCGTGTTATATATAATATTTACAGCAGACCTGCCGATCATCAATGAATTAGAAGTAGCAATTTATGCTGATGAAACGGCATTTATTGCCACAAATTTTAACCTCATAATTTAATATTGTCTAAAAATGGTTAAAGAATTGGAAGACAGAAATAAATACACAGAAGTCTGTTCAAAAACGTTTGCATTAAGAACCAAAAAATGTCCTTCTGTATCATTAAATGGATCTACAATACCAAAAAGTGAAACTGTCAAATACCTATGTAGGTTTATATTTAGGCAGAAGACTCACTTGGAAGACACATAAAAAAGAGAAATTGCAGCAGCTCAAATTTAAAACAAGAAAAATGTACTGGCTTTAGGCTCGCGATCACAACTTGAAGTTCTACAAGTCAATCCTTAAACCAATATAGGCATATGCAATGCAGTTATGGGGTACGGCGAGTACATCCAATTGAAACCCTTAAAGATATCAATCTAAGACTTTAAGAAGCGTTGTTAGTACTCTTTGGTATAAAAGCAACTTCGAAATCCACAAAGACTTAAATGTACCTCTTGTTAAAGACGAAATCAACAAAGCCTGTCGAAGATACTTAGATAAACTTTCCAAACATGAAAACTTAAATCTACTGGACAACAGTATGAATGTCAGACGTTTAAAAAGAACTCACAATTCACATCAAATAAATTACACAGTAAAAAAAATATGAACCCAAAGTCTCACATTGACAATTTTTCGGGTAGGACGCCCTGCTTTCACTTCAATTTGGGTCTAATAAAAAAGAAACTAGTTAATTTACATATGTTTGAGGCACCAATATTTATTCAAGTAACTGCAATAAGAAATAAAATCGATGATTTATATGAGTTCGTGTAGCAAGATTGACACATAACACCTGCTCCCTCCACGCCAGTTGTATTGCGTGCAACTTCACGCGAAGAAAGGTCAAGGGAAATTATTTTTACAACCTTTACGACACACAACGCCTAAAACAGTAACGGAATAATAGAAACAAAGGGAGCGCTAGCAAACGCAGAAGAAACGAATTTGCTACATTGTGGCAAGATCATTAAAACAAGTGAAAATTTCAGCGCCAACAAGAGCACAGCTGCCACAATTAAGATAAAACAGTGAGCTAATGGCTTTCAATGTGTGAAAAGCCGACAACATGTATTTTTTAAGTACCTGAGTACAACTTTATTACTTTTTCTTATATTTTTGAATAGCGATGCCATGTCGAGCTTGGCATACAATAGTTGCATAAATTAATTTCATTTCTTTTCATTTCACTTTCAACGCAACACAATGCAACAAAGCTCCGCGCTAAGCATAAGATCCCAAGCTCTGGTAGCTAAGCTGGATATTTTTTTAGCCCTGCCAGCACCTACTTGCTTGTTTATGGCGTTATTGTGGGAATGCGGGAGCGAGAAAAGGTTGCTTCTGTTGGTGCGAGGGTGTACAGTGGCAATAACTGTCAGCAGCTGTCTGCTACAACTTTTAACTGTGGCGCTGTGGCGCCTCACCGCCAATCATTTCCATGCTTTCTTTCTGCGAGCGTAGCGTACACATTTTCCTGCAGCATAGATCCATTCATTAGCCGCCCATCAATCATGTGATTATATTCTCATGCACACTTTTTATTAAGAGCGAATTCGCTTGTAAAATATTTTTCGCCCACTCATTTCATATTCAATGGCAATTATTGTTGAAGAAAAACTATTTCGGTTTCAAACATAAAAACCGCAGATCACAGGCGCATGCAACCTCTACAACACTCGTGACAATCATAGACAGCAAAATGCACTCTGGTGCTTGAGAAAGTGCGCCACCGTAAAGCCATCATGGGTTGACAATGAAGCGAAGGCAGTGCCAGGCGAGAGATGCCCAAAGTTCACACGAAGCACACCGCACATATTTGCATAGAAGTGCATGTAGTTATTACTTGGATGCTTTTGCTTTGCATTTTCTTCGAATTGCTCTCGATTTTTATGGCGACAACGCAGCCCACAAATGACATATGAGAGTAGTGAAAACCGCTAAGTCAATTGGGCGTTCGTTTCAGCGAAAAAGAAGGTCACACAGCAGTGAAATTATCCACTCGCATGCAAACTCACTCACACACACACATACAGCGTATGTATATGGTAGAAAATGCATACAAAATTGCTAATAAATATATATACATATATATATGTATGTGTGTGTAGGAGATCTCATTATTGTTCAAGCAATGCATAATATTTGCACACATTTCTCAGGTATGCAAATATAAAATAAGAAAATAAATTCATTTTATTTACAACTTGGAAATGGGAATGGCAGCAACTCAACCAAATGTCGCCTTTTTGAAGATAATGTGTATGAGGGAGGTGTAGCGGCACAAGATCTAGAGCCGATCAGTAATATTCTTTCGCCTGCCTCGAAGGCAGAATATTCCCTGAACCCTGGAAAAAGCCATCAGCATACTACCATCCATACCGTCATCCACTATGCATGCTTGACACAGAGGAAAAGCTCTATGAAATAAAACCAGACTCGAAGCGGCTAACAACGAAGCAGGATGTTTTTAGACCCCGCAGATCAACTCTAAGAGCTATAAAATACATCATTCAAAGTGTAAAAGGCGCACCACGTAAATTACATACATAAGTACCAAAGAATAGTGTTGCTGGCGACTTTCGATGTTCGAAACGCCTTCAACAGCGCTAGATGGGTGGATATGATCAACGCTCTTGGAAAAGACTTTAAAATACCCGACTACTTCAGAGCTGTGGTGCGGAGCTACCTTAGTAACACAAAAGTGCTGTACCAAACTAGGGACACAACACGGCAGATAGCGGTCACGTCAGGGGCAGCACAAGGATCCATTCTAGGCCCAGACTTATGGAACATCAGCTACGAAGCTATACTAAAACTCGAAATGCCAGACGAATCGTACTTAATTGGCTGCAAGAACGATATAGCAGCGGCAATTACAGCAAGAGACACAGAAAGGCGAAGAAAGCTTAATGAGGTCAACATACGGACGCAAGCATGGCTCGACTCACACAAAAAGCAGTAAACTACCTAGACGTAAGACTATGGAGTCTTGTCGTGAACGACCTACTAGTATTGCTAACTGACAAAGAGGTTTAAACCTGGCAAAAAGGTGGCGTAGTGGGGTTGAGTTGCACATCAACCCTCTAAGATGACCAACGATCCGTCCCCGGCCTCAGGAACCTTACACTTGGCGACAGAGCGGCAGAGATTACTAACATGATCAAATATCTTAGTATCATGCTGGATTCCACGCTGCGATGGAAGCAGCATGTCGACCTGACCTTGGTTAAGGTCACTAAAGCACTAATGGTTTGCAATCGGCTGGAAAATTCTGGGGCTGCAAGCCTAGGATCGTTAGGTGATTGTACACCATGATCATGCGACCGATAATCACGTATGGGGTGGTGGTGGCCTGGATTTCAAAAGCTTCGCAGCCTCCGATAGGGCTCCAACTATCGAAGCTGTAACGACTTGCATGTATCTGCATATCCGGTGCAATGCGCACTTGTCCGACGACAGCACTTGAAGTCATGCTTGAGCTCACACTGTGATCGGTCAAGTAGCCAAGCACACACTTCTACAAATGACAGCAGAAGGGTGTGGCAGACGTAAAGTAATCTCGTCCCGGCGGATAAAAGAGTTGAGTGGTAATATACCATTGGCCCTTCCTTTAAGAGCCAGCATTACTAAGAGGGCTAACTTCACCAAAAAGTTCGAGGTTACCGTTGGCAGCAAAGCCAAATGGAAAGATTCTATTCTCGAACTGCTGCTTACGGATAGTACGATCAAGTGGTACACTAACGGCTCAAAACGTCGGAAGGAAACGGTGCAGGAGTCGCAGGACCACGCATCAAGCTCTCTATAAGAAGCAGGTTTAAATATGCATTCAACGTCCCTAGGAATAAACTCAGACTACTGTTCGCATTTTACAAGGGACGCTGCAAGCTGAGGAAGCATTTACACAACATCGATCTAGCTTCTTGCGTTAATTGCCGGTTCTGCGACAGGGAGCCTGAAACACCAAAACACCAGCTAATTGACTGCACAACAGTCTGCAGACGCAGGCTCAAGGCTTTTGGATCCATGTTTCTAAATAGGGATCACATCGCCTCAATAACACGTAGCACTGAAAGAGTGCACAATAGACCTTAGGTCGCGGTGCAATCCTCATTTATTTATCAATCCTTCTATCTAGATAGGATTGATAAATAAATGAGGATTGCACCGCGACCTAAGGTCTATTGTGCACTCAGTAGTCATACCTTCTACGAATCAAGTACAGTGGCTGGAATTGTTCTTAGCCGCCTAAAAGGCAGCCCCAAGGCACTACAATTACAACAAACCGAAGACTTTGAAATAAATAAAATCATACTGTTTGCAGAACATCTTAATTAAAACCATATCACATCAATATCATACGGTTCTTGGAACATGCCTGTATACTCAGAAGTCATGGAATCTCAAAGTGTGTCGATTTTTAAAATCAAAATTCAAAAAAATTCTAACAAAATAATGAAAAATAAAATTCGAGACTTACCAACACTTTTGAATTAGGATGCCAATTCACTCAAACCTTTTTCTGTGCCTTATTTTTATGCCTTTTTTTCTTCCTTTTATGCCTTATTTTCTTTCTTTTTACACACAAACACACACTACTTCGACTGATCGCATTGCCAGTGGCAACGGGCAGTGCATACATAACTGCAATTTTAGCCAAACACAACAAGATACTATTTTTTTTTTCTTTTTCTTACACGACAAAACCGATTTTTACACAATTTTGAAGGCTAGAAAGAAAAGAAAAAATAAAAAAATTATAAATAATAAATAATAAATCCAAAAGTAAAAAATTTTGAAACGAAAGATAATTTAATAAATAATGATTTAGGAAATAATAATTTAGGATATAATAATGTAATAAATCATAATATTATAAAATAAAAAGTCGTTTAATTTTTGAAATTTTCAAAAAAAAATTTTTTTTTCAATTTTGAATGAAGATAATATTTTATAAATAAAAAAAAATACATTTCTTTGTCAAACATTAATAGCTGAAAATTTCAATTAAAAAAATCGTTTTAAACTCTACTCAGCACCCCTACACTTGCTCAGCGGTTTCCCAAATTGGTTTTGTAAAAAAAAAAAATATGTTGCCTCTGAAAGCTCCACTTCCCACTGCAAAGTAAAAGTAATATTGATATCACGCAATAAAACACAAAAATGCCATACATTTTTCTTTTAAATATTTTTATGTATTTTTTTCCATATTTTTACTTCATTTATTTTCATTCATTCATTTATTATATGTAATACTTTTATCTTTTTCCTTTTGCATATTTTCATAATTTTAATTATTTTTGTTTTTTTTTCTTCATTTATTTAGCATATTTACTCTATTACTCCAAACACATTTTGGTATTTCAAGTAATGTATGTTGTTGTTGCTATGTGTGTGTGTGTTTTTTGCCTTTAAATTTACTTCGTACGCCAAGCTCTCCTACCGCAAAACGCCGCTCTCAGCCGCTCATCCAACATACATGTACATATGTACTCACATTGCTAGCAGAAAATTTTCAATATTTTTTTTTTCGTTTTTTTGCTTTTTCAATTTAAATTTACTTTTAATTATTAACTTTTCTATGCATAATTTGAAATACACTGTTGTTCTTGTCCAGATCGTTACAACTGCGAAAATCACTTAAGTTTTTTGTTTAATATATTTAATATAGATTACTTTAGTTCTTAATAAATTGTACGTATGCATGTGTGTGTTTGTGTTGTGAGTGTACAAGTATTTATGTGTGTGTAATGTGTACAGGTGTGTGTGTGTATGGTTTTTAGTATGTTTTTTGTTAATTCATTACTGCAGTATTGTTGCTGTGTTTGGTGGCATTTGTTTTTGTTGTTTCTTATTTTTATGGTAAGCCATTTCTCTTGCTGGCACTGCTGAGCTGCCATTTTTGCTACAATTCAGTTAAACTTTTTTTAATCCTTTACTATTGTAGTTACTACTATTTTTTGTTTGTTTGCCTGTAAGTAAGTCTATGTTTCGTCTTTTTTGATATATTTAACAATCAAGAAGTCTTCCATAACTAGAATTTTTATTTTTTGCATTTTAATTTCATAATTCTGTTTTTATTTTTTATTATTGCACTAGTGTGTTTATCCTTTTTTATGCAATTATTTACTGCGCTAACACTGTTGTTGTTGTTACAATAATTAACTTTAATTTTAATTCTTTCTGTTTTTGTTTTGTTAATCTGAGAGAGGAAGAGAAAAGTTCGATATATACTATGTATGTATGTATGTATGTTAGCATGTATCTATTTGCTGTTGCCTACGCTTTTTTGTTGTTGTATTCTCCGCTTCGTTTTAGTTTTTTATGAGTGTGTGTATGTATGTTTTTATGTTTTATATTTTTTTATTTATTTTTTGCTGCAAACTCGGATTTCTTGTCAACACATTTTTTTATATTTTATATTTTCGTGTTATTTATTTGTTTTTGTTTTGTTTGTTTGCAGAGTTATTAGGCGCCTATTAGAAAACATCTACAAATTGTTAAAATTAATTTATTTTTCTGTTGTTATACTTTTTCACATTCATTTTCATTGTAAGTATGCGTAAATTACTTGCAGTTTGGCTTTTTCTTGATTGAGTGTGGTTCAATGAATTCGCAAAATTCTTTTTATTTAATATTTAATTTAAAAATTACACAAGTGTCTATTTTTGTTTTTGGTTTTTTTTTTGTCAGTTATTTTACTTAGTTTTACACTTCATTGTTCTATGTTGATTTATTTTTACTTTTGCTTTGTTAATTTACTGGATTTGCTTTGGAAGTTCTTTCTTATTCAAATATGTATATTACAAAATACTTAAAATTTTAGTTTTCACTTCTTTTTTGTTGTTTATTATTGATGAATTAAATCTTCAAAAGTTTTTATTTAGATTTTTGTGTTATGTGATTTTTATGTTTGTTTATCGTTTTATGTGTCTGTCTGTTGATGTGCTAGTGTTTTTCATCACGTTTTAATTACATATGAACAATTTACAGTATGGCCTTATGAAAAAATAATTTATTCGTTGTAATTACTTTTGGTATGCTATCATATGCGAAAGTTTTCGTTTTCCAAATTTTCGAAAAGTGGACGATGTTGATGTTAATGGTGATGTGAAATACTGAAATTGAAAATTACAAAAAAGTTGGAAAAGCAGGAAAAATAAAATAAAAAAAAATTAAAATAAAAAAAATAAAAAAAACAAAAAAAATAAAAATAAAAATAAAAATAAAATAAAAATAGAATAAAAAAAAACAAAAAAAATTAAAATAAAAATAAAAAAAAAATAATAATAAAAAATAAAAATAATAATAATAAAATATAAAAATTAAAAAAAAACAATAATAAAAAATATAAAAATTTAAAAAAATATAAAAATAATATAAAAAAAAGTAAAACAATTAATAAAAAATCATAAAAAATAAAATAAAAACTAGCTGAAAGAAATAAATACAACATAAAGTAAAACGAAATAACAAAACTTTATGAAATAAAAAACTAACTTTATACAAAAAAAATAATATATGTAAAAATACATTAAAAGATATATGAACAACTTATATAAAAAACATAACAAACAAATTAAAGAATATTATTAAAAAATTAAGGAAATATTATAAAAAAATTAAGAAACAATCCAAAATTAATTTCCAAAAATAAAAAAAAAATATATACATAAATGTATATAAACGAAAAAAATAAACAAATAATTAAAAATTGAAATAAAAAAAAATAAAATTAAAAAAAAAATTTTTTAATTCATTTCCAAAAATAAAAAAATATATATGCACATACATATGTATGTATATAAACGAAAAAAATGAACAAATAATTAAAAATTAAAAAAAGGTTAATAAATTGAAAAAAAGTCTATAAAAAAATTTTAAAAAGTAAAACAAAATTTAAAAAAAATTAAAAACTAATTTATAATAAAAGAAAATATTAAAAAGTATAAAATATATAAGAAAAATACTAAAAAAAAAAAAGTTAAAAAATAAAATTCTATATAAAAAATAAAGAAAGAAAAAATAACAAAAACAAGAAAAAACGTTAACTCCGGCAGCACCGAAGCTTACAGGTGCATTTCTCAACGCTTAAAAGAGTATAAAAAAAATTTCTATCCTAGTTTTAATCGATCAGTTTGTATGGCAGCTATACGCTATAGTGGTCCGATCTGCACATTCATGCCGAATTTCGTGAATATGTAGTCAAATAAAAAAAGTTATCCTTACAAAAAACTTGATTTTGATCGGTCGCTTTGCGTTGCTTTGTGCATACATATAAGCTTCAGTGGTCATGCAAGAACTTAATTTTGGTCGTACAGTTTCTATATCAGCAATATACCATAGAGACCGCATATCGGTGATTCTGAAGAAGGAGTTGCTCCTTACGGAGAATACGACATGTGCACAGTTTCAGAGCGATGTTTCAAAAACTGAGGGACTGGTTTTTAGTATTTACAGACAGACAGACGCATACGCCTTAAAGGATATAATAACAAATATTAAAGAAAATACTGAAAGAAAAATACAGCACTGCAACTAAAAAATTCAAAAAAAAAATGTGCTGTAACAGAAATGAAAAAATAAACATTAATTAATAATATTATTAATACGTAAAAAAAATATGTTTGAAATTTCTTAAAATTTTAAATAAGAACAGAAAGTAAAATTTGAATAGAAGAGAACAGTATTCAAACATTTTTTTCTGTCTCTGCTAAAACAAGCATTTATTTCAGATTATTTTATTTTAATTTTTTTGTTGTTTTAATATTGGCAACCTTGCAACTGGGCAACAGAAATAATACAAATGCATTGAACAAAGCAATTTATTCTGCTGCCGCTAGTTATTGCCTGTTTCTGTTTACATATGCTTGATATGCTGTTATACAGCACAATACTCATCACATTCACATTAAATTTAAAAAAATAAATATATATAATATATAAAAAATGTGTTTTCAAACAAATAAAAAAAATATACCTACCCGTACAAACAAAATCAACAAATAAATTGTTTTCAAATAACACAAACTGAAAACAGAATGAAGCAATTTTTGTACAAAAAATATAACAGAAGACAACTGCGCGTTAAAATGGTTGATGAAAATAATTTAACATACTTTTAGGCGTTTAATATTCCAATACGACGTTGGATTTTAACTTAATTTTTAGTATTTGGGCATCTCTGTAGCGGAAGCAAACAAACGAACGCACAAATAAATAAAGTGACAGGTAGAAAAAAATTTAAAATATTTTGGCATTTTTTATTTTACATTAAAAAAATAAACGCCTTCATTTATTCAATTTTGTTGTTGCTGTTTTTATGTATGTTTGTAATTTTTATTACTGTTTTCTGGCGGTTAAATGTTTTATAATTTCGCAATAGTTAAAATTTATTGTTTGCCTTTTTCTGCTTCTCCTCTGCATAACATAATCTGCATTTTGCTCGTTTTGTTGCTAATTTTTAAACGTTACTGTACTAAAATGTATTTTCAAAATGATCTCCAACGTTTTAGGCATGCATATACATACATATGTGTATATGCAAATATTTATATGCATTTACTTTAATCTTTTTTTTTTTTTTGTTTTCCAGTTTGCTCTGCTTCATTCATACATACACATTACATTCGCAGTTGCCTAAAATGTAAATTTATTGTAATTATTATTAATTTTAATGTGTATATGTTATAGTTTTTTTTCATTAATTAGCATAAATCCTAAGAATGTTTATGTATTTGATGTGAATGTGTATATAAATATGTATATGAATGTATGTGTATGCGAAATGTTGTTTTTACAATTGTTTGTAGGCGTGGCTGTGTGTGTGCGCGTATGTTTGTAATTCGGAGTGTGAAGTTTGTTGCTGCAATGTTTTGTTGTTTTTGTTTTTTCATCGATTCTATATATTTCCATATATTTTAAATTAAATTTACTTGTTTTCATTGTATATACGTAGGTTTATTTTAATTTAATCCGACATGCTATATTTTTTTCATTTAAATATTAATTAATAATAACTATTTTTTAAGTTATAAATTTCAATGTAATAATATTGTTATATTTAATGTTTAATATTTATAATTTTTATTGTAATTAAATTTATTTTATCCAATCCTTTCAATCTGCATCACCACATTCAACTCACTTGGTTTAAGAATTAATTAATATAGTATAATAATAATAGTAAAATACTCAACAAATATTTGATTTCAGTTTTGTTTTCCACATTCATTTATTATTATTGTTTTATTTTTATTATTTTTTCAATAACTTTATATCTGTTGCGCGGAATTTTATAAATATAAATATTTTTTTTTTTGCAACACAAGCGCTTAACTATAACCATTTGTTTTAGTTGGTGTTTATTGTGTTGTTTTGTATGAGAATGCAAATTTAGTAAGAAAGATATGAAGCAGTGGAAGTTTTGATTCCAAATAAAATAAATATAATCATGATGTAAAAAATTTTACAAAAAAAAAATAAATAATTTAAGCAATAATTATTAAATATTTTAATAAAAATTAAAATGAGAAATTCATTTCCAATTTAACTTTTAAATAAAATTAATAATACACATAACAATATTACTCCAAAAATTTTAATTTAAACTTAAATAATTAAATTATGAAATAAATGTCCATTTAGATTTAACGTAATTAAAAAATGATTTCTTAAATCTTTACATGAATATGAAAAATTATTTTAAAAACTACTAAAAAAATAAATAAAAGCAAAATTATAAAAACAAAATTATAAAAACAAAAAAAAAAAAAAAAAAATATATAAAAAAATATGAAAAAAAAAATATAAAAAAAATATAAAAAAAAATATAAAAAAAAATATAAAAAAAAATATAAAAAAAAATATAAAAAAAAATATAAAAAAAAATATAAAAATATATAAAAAAAATATAAAAAAATATAAAAAAAATAAAAAAATAAAAAAAAAATAAAAAAAAAATAAATAAAAAAAATATAAAAATATAAAAATATAAAAAAATAAAAAAATGTATAAAAACAAAAATTATAAAAATATATATTAATAAATATTATAAAAAATACATGAATAAAAATTATAAAAAAATACATGAATAAAAATAATAAAACAAATAAAATATATATTAACAAAAAATAAATATTAATAAAAATTAAAACTCACAAATCGCTATATATTTAAATGAAACCTTGCCAAGATAAGTTAACTCCTAAATATGCGCAATCTCAACAACAACAACAACGCAAATGACATCAACAAAAACCACCACCAACTTAACCATTTAAGGAAACGAATATATCAGTCAAAAGCAAATAAATAATTCAAAGCAACATGTTGTCAAGCTAAGAATTCGCTAATACAAATACATATACATATGTACATATATACATATACAAAGCGCCTTGTTAGTTAAGCTCTCCGAACGACAGGAGGCAAGAAGTACATGTTGGACGCATTTGCGCCACACGTAACACAATGCGAGCTAATACTATGCAACAACAACAAAGCACAAAAAATGAAAGAAGTCCTACACGAAACCGGTTTTTTTACATTAAAAAGTATTTAAAAGAGAAATTGCGCATCGCCATTAACTGGTTTTGTTTTACACAATATTTGCCTTTTGGCGTCGAAAGAAAATCGCGAAATCGAAAAAGAAAATAATTGTATGGAAAGAACAACAACAAATAATACATGTAAACTAAAGACGTTAGCACTAGCACGCACTGCTTACCCGGCTCGGCACGCGGTGTAGCGTTTTAGCAATGCTCAACCCTGAAATAACCTCAAATAACGAATACTGCCTCTTTCTTTTGTCACTCTGGACGCTTGTGCATAGATGTATACACGTACCTACAAAGGTAACTATGCGTTCGATTTATGCTTTGGCGTCTTAACATGTTGTTGATGTTGCTGTTGTTGTAGTGGTTATTGTTCACAGTGTTGGTACGACGCTTGCATGTTTTTTACTTTTTTTTGTGAATTTTTTTTCGCTTTTAATTACACATACATATAATTTTATGTTATTATAGACTTTATTTTTATTTTATTTTTGTTTTTTGTTTCTTCTGCTATACGCTTCTTTATTACATACATACTTGCATACTTATATATTTTTTAACGTCCTGTTTGTTTTGTGGTTGTTTTGCATTGTTTTATTCACTTGTTTATTGTAATAAACTATTTTTAGTGGTAATAATATTAATAATAATAACTAAAACTATAAATATTCTTGTTGTTTGTTTTACTTTAAATAATAGTTTAGGTTTAGGTTTTGTTTTTGATTTTTGTTTTCAAAATTTCCATCGATTTTTATCAATATTTTGCTTTATTATAAATGTATTTTTCATTTTTTCACTTACGCATTCCTTTCATTTATTATGTGTTTCTTCCATAGCATAAACATTTTTTTTATTATTTTTGTGTATTTTATGCTGTTCTCTATTCATCAATAGTTAATTGTTAATTAATTAATTAATAATAATAATAATATAATATAATAATAATAATAAAATGTGGCTTGCGGTTGGCTCAGCTCACCCGCTGAGCACCGCGCATACCCAACCACACCCCCGCACTGGCTATATTAGCCATCATATTTATCATATCTAGAGCATTCGTTTTTCTTGCGCTTCGCAACGCTTTCACAAATTCTACATTTTAACTTATAATTAGTTGCATTTCTGTTCTCACTTCTGCGATATTTGCAGTTATCGCTTTATACTTTTATGTTTTTTCTTTTAGTTTTTTTTTTTTTTTTTTTTTCCGCCGCTTTCTCACATTTTCTCTTTTCCTATATGTCTATATATATATATATCTCATTACAATCATCTTATGCTTATGTAGATTTTTATATATTTATATATATATATATATGTATAATGTTTAATGTAGTATGTGTGTGAGTTAATGCTAATTAGAAATAATCCTAAGCTTGCGTGCGCGATTACGTGTTGGTTTTCCTAAATGTTCTTGTTGTTAATATTATTTTTTTGCTGCTGCTGACGCGTTTTATCGGTTTTGTATTTTATGCTTATGTTTTTGTTTTTGTGTCTATTTTAACTTTTAATTCTGTTTTCTTCATCATTTCTCTCTCAACGTATTCGCACCGTTTCTCAACAATATACAATTTTTTTTTGGAACTCATGCATTCCATAGCTTAACCTAGGCATTACCGCAAATGCTACTGATATATTCTGCTATGCGTTTGTTATACTTGAATTTCTATGATTTGATTCCAACGCTTCGCTTGCTTCGTGCACTTTTTTTAATTTATTATCGAATTTTAGTGCACATTATTTAGTCTGGCATCTATTGCGCGCTTACAGCGACGTAGTGTGTCGTAATCGCGTTTATGTAACGTAACTAAGAACAAATTTAAATAATTTTTTAAACTTTTCGAAATTCGAAAATTGTCAAATTTGTAATGAAAACAGCTAATTTGTCGTGGAAAAAAACCAACGTCTATTATTACATAGAAATTAATACCGATTCGCGTGCGTACAACACACCACCGCAACACCGCGCGAAAGCTCAACTGTTTAGTCATTTAGTTAATATTACTGTACAGTGTTTTGCAACTTATTTGTAAGAAAAAAAAGGAAACTTAATAAGCTATTTTAAAACAAAAATGCAAACCGTTTGGCATTTCAAAGGCATTTCAAGGCTTTTATATAACGATTTCTATATATAAAATAGCACAACAAAATGAAAATTTAACGCAAGTAAACATGCATTTTTCCCGATAGCATTCAAAAACGACTGTTTGACGAATGTGTTTTTAATAAAAACTTTATAGATCGTGTTTTTTTTATTTGCTCTAACCGTCTTTAAGCCAACGTCACATATATTTTTCATACGCCGACTGCTGCAAAAGTGCATATTTTTTGAAATTTTCTTACACAATAAACAAATTTAGCAACGCTAAATGCAGTAAGCGCACAGTTTGAAGTGAAAAAAAAAAAATATTTATATTAAAAATGTTCATGCATTCAGCAATTTGAAACTCTCAACTGTCAATTTACCGTTTTTAGCGACGCAAACACAAGCGTATGTCAAGCGTGCCGCACTGCTGGTCTAACATTTGCTGCACTATCATTTGCATTTGACAAAATTCAAGTATATTATCACATTTTCTTGGTTTTTTATAATAATTTTGATACTTATGCTTTCACGAAAGTCACCGAGTCAAGCATTTGAATATATATTTACTAATAATCACTTACAGCCAGCAACACTTATCGCGCACAACTCTTGCCGCCATCGAGCATCATGATTTTTCTTGGTTTTTGTTGTTTGCTTGTTATTTTTTACAAGTCTTGTTTGCGGCAGTGTTGATGCTGATGGTGATGTCTGTTGGGCGACGTTGTTGCTTTCAGTTGACGATTAATTGCGCTAATGCTGCTGTTACAGCGACCGCTGCCATGCTGTGCCATAGTTCGTTCTCTGCCAGCTGCGACACATTGTCGTCGTCGCTTGATATGCCGTTGTGGCTGTGTGGCGATATTGTTGGTGGTGGTGTTGCTATTGTTATAATGCTCAGGACCAATTGTTGTTGTTGTGTTATTTGCTGCGTTTTTTCTATGCGTGTAGACGCAAATTTGCGTATTCTCCAAGACTGTTGGCTCCATGGACCCGATCGGCTCGCCAGACGTTAACATTTTTATGCTATTATTACTTTGATTGCAATTGCTATTGTTGTATGTAGTGTTGTGATGGTGATGATTTTGGTTGTTATTGTAATTGTTGTTGTTGTTGGCATTGTTCTTATTGCTGCTGTTGTTGCAATTAAAATGATATTTACGACTTTTGCTGCTACAATAAATGTTGCTGTTGTTGTGGGTACTACTGCTATTGTTGTTGTTGCTGTTGTTATTATTATTATTGTTTTTGTTGTTATTATTATTACTCGCGATCAGCATCAGCAATTAGGAATTTGAGTTGCGTTTGGTCTGCAGCTAGGATGAGCTCGACTGATTCAAATTACCGAACATACCCGCTGAAAAGGATGTTTGCCCAGCAGAATTCGCTTGTGAAGTGGTCGACTGCTGCTGCTGCTGTTGTTGTTGCTGTTGCTGCTGTTGTTGTTGCTGCTGCTGCTGTTGCGTTAACTGCGATTGACCACGCCCATGCTTGGGAATTGGCGGCTGTATGTATTCATGTCGCGCCAATGCAAACACATCCATGCGATCCTCTTTGCGATAGGCCAAGCAACCGCGTATGAAACTCTATCGAAAGAAAACAAATAACAATTAAGCACAATTTTTAAATATAATATTTAAGTATGCGCTATTTAACGCCAACTTACCTTTGCTTCATTGGAGACAGTTGGTTTATTAGAGAATTGTACCTCTGTGGCTTTGAGAATTGTGTTCTCCTCAAGGATGGTGGCCTGCGACTGATTGTGTCCAAAAGGTTTTTTGCCATAGAGACATTGGTAGAAAATAACACCAACACTCCAAACATCGACTTTCGATGAGATTTTCGGGGGATTCTTGCCAACAACAAAACATTCGGGCGGTAAATACCTGCGTAAGAAGGCAACATTTTTGAACAATTAGCATTGAGTTACTACTTTTTTAATTTAAGGAGTTAGAGGTAGTCAGAATTTCGAAAATACGTTATTTTTTTAATTTTCTTTAATTTTAATATCATAGAATTAATCGCTCGAAAACTACTCGGAAGAGTTTTTTTTTAAATTAAAAATTAGTGCTTAAAAAGGGATTTTTTCGATCTTATTTTATTAACTGGCTTTTTTTAAGTTTCTTTTTTTTTTATTCTCAATTTTCGATTATCCTTTAATTTATATTTTTTATTTTGATTGTTTATAATTTCGATCTTTTATTTTTTAGTTTTTCTTGTAATAAAACATTTTTTTTTTGATTGATTTTAGATGAATATCCAGCGGTTAAACCTGACTAAACTCAAACAGCTGTTACTTTCACTATTTTATTTTATTATCTGTCAAGTACAATCGAAGCGTTGCCATGTTTCGTTTACTGGCAAAAACAAAATTACTGAAAATTGTCATTTTTTCTTGTCTCTGACTACACTTAACCCCTTAATAGATTTTTCGTTAAATTTTGCAATCAATTACTAATTTATAATTTATATACGTAATAGAACATGTCACCTTAAAGCATCAATATTTAAGAAAAGTGTGCACAGTTGTTAAGCGCAAATTTAGTTTACTTCTCCCTGCCGAAATTGTCTACAACTATGTTGAATCACTTCACAAACTAATCTGTATGTGTGTGTGTGTCTGTTGCCCCACACATACTCACCAATAGGTTCCCGCGCCTTGGGATGTCAAATCCATGCCATGGTCTGGATTGTAATTTTCATCATCCATCACTTTAGACAAACCAAAATCGGTGATCTTAATCTCACCGCACACATTGCCCTCAGTCAATAGAATGTTGCCTGGTTTCAGGTCATAATGTATAACTGGTGGTTTAATCTCATTCAAGTATTTCAAAGCCGAAACAACCTAAAATATTAAAATGTTTAAATTAGCAGAGAAAACTTGTAAAGGCAATATTCGCGTAAACATACCTGCATAATAATCGAACGCGCCTCACGTTCGGGTATAGTTTTATGTTGCTTTAGATAGAAATCTAAATCATGACCATCACAATATTCGAGCACTGTACAGAACGAATTGGCGTCTATCTCGAACACATCGTACAGTTTGACCACACGTGGATGGTCCAAAGCCTTGTGTATATTATATTCTCGCAAGGCGTGTCTAAAATACGACAAAACATATTTAATACATAATGATTACTTTTATTTTTGTATTCACACTTACTTGATGTAGTTGGCCTTTTTATCTTCCTTCCAATCCTTGTTTAGTTGATGCACTTTACACGCTACATATCGTTGCTCTTTCAAATCAAATGCTTTGTGCACTTCGGAGAAGCCGCCTTTGCCCAGCAGCATAAGCAGCAAATACCGATTATTTAGCACTGGATGGTTGTTGAAGCGCGACTGAAAAAGAAAATATGAAATTTTAAATGAGCATATTTGCCAAAAATTAACAAAACAAAAACAAAAAAAAAAAGAAAACGTTAGTTTTGAGAAGCACTTTCACAAATAAAAGTAATTTGTTTGTAATCGATCAGTTTATATGACAGCTACAAGTTATAGTGATCTGAACTGGACAAATTGTTCGGGGAATCTACCAAGTCTAAGAGACAAATTCGCGTATACCCGGACAGGCAGACCGATAGCCGGACATGGCTGAATCGACTTAGCTCGTCACGCTCATGATTGATATATATAATTTAAGGTCTCCGACATTTCATTCTGGGTAATGATGATAAAAGATAATATAGAATTTCTGCCTTACCTGATCTTCATTCAATATCCGCTTCAATTCGCGTATATGTAGATTACGCTCACGCTCTAACTTCTCCATCTCAAGCTGTAAATCAGCATCTTCTTTCTTGAGCGCATTTTGCCGCAGCTTCAATATCTCATCGTACTCGTAGTATTCTTGCGCTGTGTATGCCCCTGAGACGGGATCGGGTTTAAGGAACGTTGCATCGCCGCCACCGCTGTTGTCACCGCGGCCGGTACCACTGCTGCCGCCGCCACCCCTATCGGAGAGACGATCGCCGACACCACTGCTACCGCCCACACCGCTGCCGCCACCATTGTGCAGCAATTGCGTTTGGCCGGCCTGTGTGGAATTGGAACGTGAGAGACCGCGACCACTGCCGCCACCAGCACCACCACCTCCAGCAGTCGAGCCGATACCACTGTCACCACCGCCCGTCAATCGATCACATCCAGCAATGTTAGTCGAATCATTGGAGTTCGAATTCTGTTGCTGGCTATTGTTACTATTGGCGTTGCGTTTTCGTCCCGATTCCGCAGGCCGCTTTTTCATCAGCTGCTTCTTTTGACGGTCGATTTCTTCGCGCTCGGCTGATATCTCCTCCTGCCGCCGGGTGAGCTCATGAAAAGCATAGCCATCTGTCCAATTTTCCTGGAATGTGGCACCAACGCGCTGCGTCACAAATTGACCAAGACGCAGTCGATTTTGCATGCACTTTTGTCGCGCCTCCTTCTTTTCGATGCTGCTCTTCTCTTTAAGCAATTTCTTTACCACGTCAATACACTTGGCTATCTGCGACTTGTGCTGGTCGATCAGCTTCTGATGAGCAATTATCTGGCATTTCTGCTCATCGGACAGTCTTGTCATCTCGTCGAGCTTCGACTTGCTCGATTCGATCTCCGAGTCACGCTCTTTGATCTCCAAAAAGGAGAGTTCTGTTTGCGTGCCCTTTGTTATGGTGCTAGCCGGTACCGGTTGCAATGGCGGTTGCATGCCACCCATTGCGCCCGGCATAATGCCGGCATGCTGCAGTGAATTTAGCTGCACAGCGGCTAGCTGCTGCGAGGTTACGCCACTTGTTAGCGTTTGTTGCGCCGACGTGGCTACCGATGTTGCGGGAATATGTTGTTGCGGCGCCGGACCCATAGGAGGAGGAGGTGGTCCACCGACAACACCAGCACCTAAGCCTCCCATGTTGTTGGCCAACACACCGACTATTGCCGACTGAGGAGGAACCATTGCATTGGAAGTTTGCGGTTGTGCCACACGCTGTTGTTTTGCAGCGTTATTAACCGCCACAGAACTATGGTAATGGAATTCGGGTGGTGCTTGGGATGTAGGTGTTTGTACACCTCCTGGATTCAGCTGTTGAGGACTAGGGGGATACATGCCATATGCGCCTGTACTAGTGCCACCGCCAGCATTGCCAGTGTTCTGTACTTGCTGTTGCGGCGTTTGTTGCTGTTGGCCACCACCTGCAGATGGGCTCTTCGAACCGCCCGTGTGTTGACGCATAGGACTATTTGTGGCACCACTACTCGGTACACTGTGCTTATTGAAGTATTCATTAATTTTCTTGCTATCCATGCCATGTTGCAAGAGTCTTGCATTCTTTCCTCCTGCCAAGTTGCAGCGATCTGCCGATGTACCTATATTCAATGATAAATTTGTTTTGCTTAGTGTCTGTCCAGTTCCGATCATATTAGAAGATTTTGATGCCTTGTGGGCGCCAACAATTGTTGCATTTCCAGCATTATTACCTCCATTTCCTCCACTGCCAGTACCACTACCAGCGCCACCGCCACCACTATCTTCGGTATGAGGAAATTTCCTTTTACGTTTTCGCTCTGTTGGTGTACGTGACGGTTTTTCTAGACGACCAACCATATTATTGTGCTGCACTTGTTGCTGCTGTTGCTGTTGATTGTTGCTAACGCCTGCGCCACCCCCCATCATACCAGCTACGTCTTGGCCTATACCACTGCTACTCATCATAGCCCCTGGGGCTCCGTTATTGGACAATATACCTATTTGATTGGGAATGCCTGCAGAACCTAACATATCGGCAACATCTTTTTCACTATGTGATGAACCTGTGCTCATATTAGAATCTGGATTACTACTATGACCGCCGCTATGCGTATGTTGCAGCGCAGCTGGCTGCTGCTGCTGTAGCGGAGGCGCAAGTGTACTATGTGTCTGAGGCAACAACTGTTGCTGATGAGGCAACTGTTGGTTGTGTGGTGGATGTTGTTGAGGAATTTGTGACTGTTGTTGATGAAGATGATGATGATTAGGCAATGAATGCAACGGTTGCGCTTGTTGTTGCGATTGTGTTTGCTGTTGCTGTTGCTGCTGTGCCGTATGATGCGTTATATGTTGCTGTTGTAACTGTTGTAATTGCTGTTGTGTTGGCGTAATTTGTTGCTGTTGAGTTAAAATTTGTTGTTGCTGCTGCTGTTGTTGCGGATTATGATGGGCTGCAGTAAAATGGTGCTGCTGTTGTGTCTGATGATGATGGCTTATCGACGAAGTTGTCTGTGGTGCCATCTGCAATTGAGCGCCGGCGGACATCTGCAATATACAAAAACGAAAATACGAATTAATATATTTTATATTTAACCAAAAAATTGCCACATCTTACGCGATCTAAAAATAAATATATTAATTTTATAAACTTTACACTACAACTAGGTATTTAATGCTATATATATAATAAACATACATATACTATATTTCCGGAGTATTTACTAAACACTCACAATTTGCATACAATGCTGAAGTCATACCCATTATTGGTGACACCATCATAGAATCCCGGTATATAAAATTGCATCTTTAATATTAAATGTCACAGCTAAAGTTGGTTTTTATAACTCTAGTTATTTTTTCAGTTTTTTCTTTTCAAATAAATAAATGTTTATCTTAAGGCGTATGTTAATATCCCAAAGACGAAACCTATGAATATCGATATCAACATTATAACTATCGATTATCACTGACCGACCGATAAAACAGCAGCTGGTAGAGTAGGGAATGCAACACACTATAGGTTCAGATATAAATATATAAAGAAATATATACATATATGAATATATTCATATTCCGACGTTCACGCAATAACGAGTCGTACGAAAAATCACTAACTAACGATTTAACGAACAACAAACGAATGAACGAATTTATAACCAACGAATGAATTCTTAATCAACGAACGAACGTGCGAGTAAACGAAGGTAAAAAAATAGTAAAAATGTCAAAGCAGGGCAGAAACAAAAATGGCTACCGTCGGCAAATACTCGTCAATTTGTCAGCTAGCCAACCAAATAGCCAACTGCTTCGCACCAACTAGTTTTTTTGCATTGAAATACACAACTACTACGCAAATCTACTTTTAACTACTAAACTTTCATTTATCAAATCTAATTACATATACACTTTAACTACTTATTCAGAAAAACGGGCAACACTAATTTGCAACCTCCTTGTGGGTTCGTATTCTTGTCACCTTTTTTAAATGCCGCATTTTCGTTGTTGCTCTCTTTGCGTTACGTTTTAAATTTTCTTTTACGAATTTGTGATTTTCACCACGCTTGAGAACTGCTTTTGGCAAATCCTCGTGAATATAAAAACAAATTCGACGATAATCACACTGATTTATTTCGTATTAAACGCAGCAAAATATTTGATCGCATTATTTTATTATTTTGTTGAACACTTATTTATTTAAAATTATTTAGATTATTTCAAATCAAATTTATAGCACCGTGTAGTAATTTGCAGACCACAAAAACTTCTTTCTCTGACTTTGAGCGAAAAAAAATTCTTTGCCACTGATTCGTTTTTCTTCACGTCTCGTTTCGTCTCTTTGTCTTAACGAGTTCTGTCGCGAGTCGCTTCCAAAAGCAACGAGTCGGTTGTCAGTCACTCGATTATTTCTCGTTTTTCACTTCGTCATCGTTGTTGCTGCCAAGTCTTCGTCGTCGACGTCGTCGTCATCGTCTTGTTCACTATTGCTTTTTGTTGCTACTTCTGCCATCAACGCTGCTAAGTTTCATCGTCGTCGGCAGCCATTGTCGAAAAAGCTGAAATAAATATTTTCTCCACATTTCACACACCTCTTTACAAAATCTTATTTTTATTCTCAATATACGAATTTATTTTCGTAATTAACATGTTTTCTATATATTTCTAAATGTACACACGATATTTCACTTGTAAAATATGCGTTCAAATATGTTTCTTTAAATTTTCAATTAGTTTATTTCATATTGTCACTTTTATTGCAAATTACTTTAATTTACACTCAACGACGTTTTTCATTCACTCCGCACACAACTGACCGATCCAATGATGATAGTGTGTAAAAGTAAGGAAGAAAAATTTCATGCATACCGAGAGCTGTGCGCTCACGATTTTGTCACTGTGTATGTATATGAGAAAATATGCGACTGCTGAAAAGGTGTTGCCTTTACAAGCCCGACATTATGCCCCTTTCAATTCCCCCGACACTGCGCCGAACGCAAGGCAATCAAATGTATCTACTTGCAAGTTGCCATTGACACTCGGAAGTGAAATAATTCAGCATTTAATTGTAAACAACGGAATTGCACTTACAATGTGTCACCATAATCGCTAAAAGGGAGATATTTTGCCCCCAAAAGGCAGAGATGTGAACACTTTATCTAAGTGAGAATAAATGACTATGGCACTCTTTTACTTTTCTGACGCTCACGCTAGAACGAGATAAATCTATAACGTCACGCAATTACACAAACACACAATTTTACTCATGCCTTGTTCGGGTATTGCATTCCGCTCATAGAAACCAACAAATTTTAATTTGGGAACGAAGAAATATGACAACGATAATTGTACTGGCAGCAAAATAAATACCGCACAGTAAGGATAGTTCACAGTGCGACTAAGTTCACAGATAAAAAAAAGGCTCAACACACTTACATACAAATATATATATTTACGTATGTATATCGCACTGTTATGCCTACAGAGAATACGAAATAAAACTGAATAAATAAATCAAATGTAGGGTGTTAGACGTCTCTCTCGGTGGCTGGCTCGTGCTCTCGAGTTCCGCTATTAGCTTTGTTTGCAAAAACAATTCATCTCAATTTTGCAAACACTTCGGACAGTAGGAACTTGGGAATTAGTTGTAAGCAGGCAAAATTTTAACGAGTTTGAGAAATATTAAGTGTTTAGCTAGTTTAATCAGCAAATGACAGATGGTTGATGTTCGTGTGAAGCGAGCTGGATGTGCAGATACATATGTACATATGTATGTATGTATCTTAATTTACATATGTACATATGAATATTAAAATTTTTACAGATGTGCAAACATAAATATAACTTAATTTTTGATAGAATATCGATGAAAAAAATTAAAGTAAAATTATTCAATTATTTTAATTCTTTTAGTATAAAAAATTAAAAATATTTCTCAAATAGCGACTCTATAATATTAATGCCTAATAAAATAATTACGTTATTCCATATGCTTACGTATGTAGATATATTTAAATGCACATGCATCAATGCAAAACAGCAAATAGTTTCGCAAAAAAAAAATACAACTACCCAGCATTTGAACTGCATTACCAACCACTTATTGCGAAAACAAATCGGCTCAACCCGATGAGTCGATGAGCAAAAACAATGCCACCACATTCGACCCGAAAAAGTGCTGTTGATAACAATTATGCTGTCATCAGTTTACAGCATGTACACCGTCATGCATACTTACATACCTACGATTGAATGTATGTATACATTATATACACACACATGCATGTATAAATATCTCTTCACTACGCCATGCCAGATGTACCGACCATCTGTCAATTTCATTTCGCTATAATCCCAAACGGAACGGCAACACCGCAGCTTAAATAAATAAAAGAAACTGAATAGACATAGAGCAGAGGCATGGTCGCTGGCAAAAGAGTGCACACAGCAGCAAAATAGCCACCCGAGCCACCTTAAAGGCGAGTACGCTCAATTATGTGCGAATACATTGGAAAAGTAAGTTAGTTGAGAAAATAGCAAGCGGCGGCTGCCATATCGGTGTACAACGTTAGTGATAACGAATAAACTCACATCGTGTACAAAAGTTACCAGATAGAAAGTATCAGCAAACAAGAAAGTTCAATCGCGCAGCAATGTGTCTTCATATGTGTTTACGCTTACCAAGCTTATTCAAGTATTCAATGTTATAAAATCCCCCAACTGTGTGGCAACACGATTATGTACGTCAAGTTTGGTATCAGATCACATTGGCTTCGAATTGTAACACAACAGTTTAACAGTTCATGCCGATGAGTCAAGGTCGAGAGACGTCACGTCACGCAAATTTTCATTTTCATTCCCCACACACACACACACGTACACAAAACAAATGCATGCAAACACAAACATATGTATGTAATAACTTTATATGGGGAGAGTAAGAGCGAAATGTAAGTGCGTTCTCTCTCTTGTAGAAATTCCAATAGGGCAACCAAACATTTGCATTTATTTATAGCACTAACAAGCAATTACACACATGTGTGTTTGTATATACTATAAAAGCACTTGAGTTTTTTCAACTTATTTATGTTGAGTGGGGAATAATAATAATAATGGAGAGTTGCGAACAGTTGGTGAGTGAGCGCTCTGTTGTTTTGATATTGTCTGTTATGTTTGGTGTTTCTTTCTCTGAACAGTTCGGTATTTATGTTTTGTTTTTATCGCTTATTCACGTTTTATGGAACGGTTTTCACATTTCGATTTTTCTATTTACATTTTTTTCGTTAAAAGTTTACGTTGAATGATATTTGAAATTAGGAAATAATTATATTAGGGTTAGATGGTTTCAATAACTTATAGTTATGCGCGTATAACAGAAAATAATGAAATATTGATAAATAATTATAATTTTAGGTTTGCGAATTTTAAAGTAAAAAATGTAATCCGAAATTTAATGTTTAATCCTACAAATTAAAATTATAAATTGATAATGTATTTTATAATTAAAAAGTTGAGAGCAAAAAAATAACATTATTTTTCATATCAAATGTTGGAAAAAATGATAAAATACATATGTATGTATGTATATATTTCTAACTGAAAAACTCTAATTTAAAATATATTCATATTTTTATTAAAAATAAGTTTTCTTTTTCAAAGATATCAAAAATGGTACAATACGAAGTGCGTAAGGGCGCGAGAAATTTTTAATTCAAAACTTGAGATTAACGTTTTCATACTCTAAAAAGTATATATCAGGTGTGCCAGGAAGTTTGTAAGGTCAAGAAAGATGCGTCGACGGCCTCAGCATAACGAGCTGAGTCTATTTAGCTATGTCCATACATACATATGTACATCTTTCCGTCTTTACAAACTAGGTCCGTCACTTTTTGAGGTATCATTTTGAAAAATTGCAAATGCACTTTTTTCACCAGGAAGTTATAAAGCTGCCATGCAAACTGAACGATGAAACCCTTTTTTTTATATGATATCTTTACGAAATTCGAATAAACAACAATCTTCGAATAAATTATTCGGATGAAACTATTGTAGCACTGATAGACAATTTTTTATATGTGAAGAGTGTTCCTGCTTTTTTACTATCTTGCTATGCCGGTTTATTTTTATTTTTAATCAGAGTTTTTAAATCAAAAATGTGAAGGGTGTTCTCGTTATTCTTTCTTTTTAATTAGTGTTTTTGGATTTGTTTCTGGTGAAATTTGAAATTATTTTATTTAAGATTTTGCGACTAAAAACTTTCCTTCAAAAAAAAAGGTAAATGTTAATTGTCTATTAAATGCATTAATTGCAACCATGTGTACATTTATATTAAATAAAAGTTCCCTTAGTTCTAAATAACAATATAATAAAATAAAAATGAAGAGAATCGTCCCAATGTTTTTGTTGAATTATCGAATAGTACACACTTTGTTACAGTGTTCTCAAACTTTTAAAACGAAATTCAAATTATTACGCTACAGCGTTTCTTGTAGAAAGGGAACAAAGTGGGGAACGCTACAACTCCAACCTTTAAACGCATTTTTCTAAGAATGGTGTTTTTCAAAACGGTTTCCACTCACATTTTTAACGTGACTTGGTATAGCGCTATGAAAACTTTTTTTTTTGTGAAATCTTCCTATTTTTTCTACGCAAAACTGTCGAAAAAAAATTGTAAATACAAAGAAAAAGCTTCCGGAGCGCAGTAATGACTTTCCTACAGTCTAATAATCTTTTGGAAATTTTTGTTTTAGATCAAAATTGCGGCTGCAATCGCGGACATCGTACAACAATTCATCCAATAAACATAAAAAAAATCATTTTGTATTCGTCATAAATGTATTTATTTATAAAAAAAAAACCAGGCCGATTAGTCAATTTGAACATTAAAAAAACAATCGCGAAAATCAGTGATATTTCGGAGGGTCACACTGAGGCGATCCCTTAATGAAATGAATACAAATAAGTTTGGAGAAAATATCTCAATTAATATTTTTCGTTTCGGATTGCGGTTAATTAATTTTGTTCACTTCAAAATTTAAAACTTAATTTCTTTATTTACAATTTTTTTTGTTTTTTATTTAATGTCATATACCATAAATGAATACATTGAAATTTACACACAAAGAAAATCAAACCATCACACACAAATTTCCAGCATTATCAGATTGTTCAACATTAGTATTCTTTTGACCACAATTAGATACTAATTTAAGTAATTTAGAAATTTTTAAAGAAAATCTAATTGATTGAACATTTAATATTATTTAATAGAGGTATGCAAAATTTATTAGAAACGCACTTTCACATAAAAAATATTTATTTAGTTAGATTTGTAAATCAATTTTCACCATCTTTACTCCGAAAATCTATACTATGTATAAAAATTATGTACATTGATACAGGCTAGTGCCTACAAATAAACACCCACAATATCTCTCAGCCTTCATTAATTGGTGACCAAAAGCCGAAACAAACGTGGCAATAATACTCGCCCAGCGTGAGAAACACGACCCACAACCACAAATCTGACTTTAACGATTTAATCCAATTTTTCAAATTAACTGTCTGTGGCATTCGCACTGCTCCACATTTCAGCAAAGAAATATATACTTATTTAAATGCACATACATACAATATAAATATGTATATACCTATGGACTGTAGTACATAGCGCTAACAAAAACTTCAAAAGTCGACAAAGGCAACAAAAATCAAAAGTGTACCGGAAAAAACATAAGCACGTGCAAGGCAATGATTAAATAAGAGAGCAAACCACTACATTACTACCATTGCGCTTGCTCTTGTGCTCTTGCTTATTCGTTAGAGCCGAGTACCGAAGTAGAAAATGGAACACGAACGCGTAGCGAATTGGCATCAAACATGTATGCTGCTCGTCGCCCACTTTACGATTACACAGTTGCGCACAAAAATAAAAATGATAAATTAAAAATAGAACAATTTTCATATACACACACTACACACTAAATACTGAACTAAACCCTTTCGCAAAACGGAAGTCAAAATTCGAACTCACTCTCTCGACTGTTGTTTTTCCCGTTGCTGTTGCTGCCACTGTTGTTAACAGTTTACGATTTCGTTTCGTGATAGGCGCTGCTACTGTTGTTGTCGTTGTTGTATGTCCCATTATTTGTTGTTGTGCCGCGACATTAGCACTCATGCAACGGCGCTTGCCGCGCGGCGTCGACGGTTGTGGCTTTCCGCTCGTTATCAAATTCGAATTTGAACGATGACGATGCAGCTGTTGCTCTGCCGCTGCCGCGGCCACTACAACCATTTCGGTTAACATGGGCTGCACTGTGGCCGCAGTATTATTTGTAATATATGTGAAAGTGCCTGCACCGCTACTACTGCTACTACCACCACCGCCGATGCCGACGCCGCCGCCGCCACCGCTGCTGCCAACTAAACCGCCACCAACACCGCCACCAAAGCCCGAAGCAGCGGGCAACATATGTGCACAATTAGACGACATGCAGCGCAATCCAATATAAATACACACGCGCGCACAAATATTTTGTATACATACAAATTATCAAATAATTTTACACTCTCTCTCTCTCTATCTCTGTGCAGTTGTCGTTAGCGACACGACACTGCTGATTCTGGCTGTTATTTGGTCGTTAGGTCAGTCGCGAGGTAAAGAGAAATCAGCTGATCGGTATAAACACAACAAACGAACAACCGGCACGAAACAGCTGCTCGTTTAGTTAGTCGCGGTCGTAATCACCACCAACAACCACATCACAATTATACTAAAACGATGTTTGTTTGCTTGTATTGTAAACAAACGAGTGCACAATCACTCGGCATGCGAGAGTTCAATAGTCACAACAGCAAGAGAATTACTATGTATTTTTTTGCTTTTGTTTTCTCTCCTACTTTGTTTCTATTTGCCGTTCAGTTTTCTTTTATTGCAGTTGAACTGCTGTAGGGATTTGATAAATTTTGACCGCACGTACTCGCCAATTAAACAACCCAGATTTGTTTTTATTGTATGTATATATATAAATTAATGATTACACGAAGTGTATTAAACGTGCACTGTTGTCGTTGATTTGTTGGGGGATACAAAGATGACTGACCACCATGGTAAGCAATCGACCGACATCATAGCCTCTCGTTTGGCATTATTGGTTTCTTTGGTTTTCGTTGTTGCCGATATCTACACAAACACTACACTTGCAATTTTTTCGTTAGCCGTTCTATTCCGCCGTTCAATTTTCACTTATTCCTCAATGTAGAAAAAAGGTATAGAAACCGGACGGAGGAGACAAGATGCTGCCAATTTAAATATACATGTGTATACACATATAATAAATGTTGCGAAGCAGAGCTAGTAACATAACTTTCGGTTTGCAGCAGTGCGAAAGCCGGTATTTTCGTTTCGTTACGTTTACTGTTGTCACTTTGACTGCTGCTATCACTTGAACTTGCTAGAATGTTTCGTGTGCATAAATATATTTTATGTATACGTTACGGACAGCACACATATGGCCTATGCTGTTATTATGCTTTTGTCAGTTGGCGTGATGTTGTTTCACCTTTTCTTATTAAGGGTATTAAATTATTGTGGTAGCCTTTTAATGACTCCGCGGCGCACTAGCTTGCTGGCTCTCTCTTGCGCGTCGCTCTTTTGATTGAGTTGGTGCTGCGACTGCTATTGCTACGCCACTGTTAATTACCGAGACCTCTACGCTCTCTTCTCTGCTCTGCAGAACATTCACATTTTTCTTTCGCATTTACTTTGCACTTGCACAAGTGTTTAGGATTTTCTTTTCTTTTTTTTTCTAGGTTTATATACATAAATAAATATTTTATTTTTATCTCATTTCTTCACTACTTTGCTTTTATGCATGTATTATTTATCACTTACTTTATATGTCTAATTTTTTTCTTTCTACACTCTTCTCTATGTTTTCTTTGTGAATTTTGTCAATGTGTGTATTTGTTGTTTTCTTTTTGCAAATTTTTCAACCGTCGATCAAATGATTAAACACACGTCACGATGAACGCTCTGCGCGACCAACACTGACAGTTACGAACGCAGAGAAGATACTCGGATACCGCTGCTGTTGCTTTGGTTTTCAATTGGTTACGCGTCGTCGCGACGTTTCTCATTTCGTCTCGTCGCAACTCGCCACACCATCTTGCACTTAGTAACTGCAATATACAGCGCGATATACATAAATTATAGTTAACTAAATACGATGCACACATATGTATGTATGTAAGTATATCGTGACTGTATGAAAGGTACGTACACACAAACACAAATGCTTGTGCCGAAAGTTCGACCGTCTCACAGTCTTCTGTTCAATCGATTGACAGAAAGACAGACCGAACGACTGTTCGTTGTCGACAAGGCGAACCAAGGTGAAATTAGCAAAATGTACTCGACTCGTACACACAACACACACATGCGACCAAGCGAAGCGAAAATAATCAACTAACCGACTGAACTTAAAATTGTTGTTTTGCTTTGGGTTAGGTTAGAGAACGCGTTGCTGCCGGAATGACACAGCGCTGCTAAAGTCGTTGCCGACGTCGTTGTTGCAGCTGCTCCGCGGACTGTTCGCCTGCCTTCGTGCGGTATATTTGTATATTTTGTTCTTTCTTATTTGTGTCGATTTTCTACATACAGACCCATGCACAAATATTCACACATAAATGTGTGTATAAAAATAAATATTGTGTGGATTTTCATATTGCTATTGCCATAGATTAAGTATGTTGTTTGAGCTGTGGATACCTTCCTTCGTCAGGCCAAATACTGGCGTTTGCAACTTATAATTATTCGTTGCCACGTATGTACATACTACATGCATACATAAATGTGTACGTACAACACTTCAATAGATTTACCACTTTTCTTTCAGCGAGTGGTATCCATACGCCCCTTGGCATGCTAGTATCCACTGTCTATTTGCATAGAGGTTTGAGAGGAATTTGCTATTTTTGCAGCGTGTAATTTTTGCGGGTTTCATTATTTCATCTATTAATTGGAAATTCGTTTAAACAAAATGCTTTGAGGAGCTTTATTGTTTTTTGCCGGTATATAATTTTGAGTGGACAAAGTCAGTTTATATAAACAGAACTCTTACTAGGTCAGTTAGAGTGCTTTGTGCTATTTCCTAACTTCATGACTCGAAGCGTTAAATATTCTGGTTGCCCCATTTCGTGTCAATTAACCCCCACGATAGCTCACAGTCTCACTACACCAAAAAGCAAACAATTTCGGCATGTTTAAATGTTTGAAGTACTGAAAATTTTCGATATTCAAAATTAGCTTAATATCAGTGACATTTTCGCAAGTTCATTTGTGCAGATGATTACATAACTTTTGATGAAGCAAGTGAGTCAGTTTATAATAATTAAATATATACATATGTATGTATAAAAGGATATGTATCAATTTCACTTTATCACGCTGAGCCAACTTTGCTATACTGTAATTACAATGGCGGCCGCAACGTTAGCCAACTAGTGGATCGTGCTCGTTGAAACAGTGAACAAATAAACGCACTGTGGCGCGACACAATGCTTCATTCGCCAATTTTCGGTCGCAAAATTTGACTTTGTAACTTGTTTTTGTCGTTTTTTTTTTGGGTTAACCTCTCTACTCCACAATGCAAAGAAAGAAAAAAATACCTACATACATGCATCTGCAGCGAAATGAAACGAGTGGTTCAATCGTCGTTGGTAGGTACCACCCGAGAGACACCGAGAAAGGCTTACAAATTTATGCGCGCTGCATACACACTCTACAAGATTGTTATTATTATTATTTCGGATTTCCATATATGGATTTAAGCATAAGCGCATAGGTACAAAAAATATTTGGCTTTACTTCCAATATTAATAATATAATAAGAGCTGCTGATCGAAAACCGGTTCATATGCATTTGGCAAACGTTATTTTTTACAAACATGCAGGCATAAATATACATATTAATAGAAATACATACATATGTATGTACATAAGTATGAACATAAGCACGGCATTTGTACTCGACTCGTCAACTTCTTTGTGCTTTCATTTACATATTTGCAAAAATGTACCCACTGAGAAAAATTTGTTTATTTTCAAAGGTAGTGTGTTCAATGCCTAAAGCAAATAGAATATGCTCATATGCATTTTTAAAAATTAAAAAAAAAAAAAAATTGTGTAAGATAAATCATAATATCAATCATAAAAATTAAAAAAAAATTGCTCCAGCATATTTAATCTGCTTTTAATTAGCAGAAAAAGGATTAAAACAGAACAGAAATTGATAGTAATCGGATTAATTGTCTCCGAGTAATTGAGCTATATTTAGAGAATACCCGTTAGTTAGGAAATTTAACTATTTACAGATTTAATTTTGAGGCATTATTTTATGAAATAATGTAAAAAATTTTTAATTTAATTCCCTTCAAGATAAACTATTCATTTTCACCACACGATGATTTTTGCCTTATTAATATTTACTGTATGTATGTTTGTACATATATTAAAAGCTCAAACTTTATCAAATTTTTTATCGTAATTTCGGACGTTTTTTTCATGATGTTTAAGATGAACAAATTACAGTTTTATTTTTATCCACCCTAGTATGCATGCCTATACAGACATACATATGTATGTATGTATGTATTAACTCCCGGTGATGGTGCCTATAGTATAACAATAATTTTTAGAATCAATTAGTATAAAATATTATAATTAGCGCACTTATTAATACTTAATGCCTCCACCTTTGTATTCCCAACTTTACTTATGTACATATAACATTAAGCAAAAAAAAAAAAATTAAACTTGTTTAAGCGTGTCCGAACATGATTATATTGGTTACAATTTCAAAAGTACCGTATTACTGCACATACCAAGCGAAGAGAAACTCTTTCACTGCATCACTATTAAATATCTGCTCTCGTGCTCTCTATGCGCCTACTTACCACCCACCATTTCGTGTGCACACCAACTTTAATCATCTAGCCACAAAACTACTCACATATATACATATACATATATATATATACATATGTTTATATATATATGTATATGTACTTTCTTGTACGCACACACCTTTGTCACACCTCGACTTTCCCCTCCCTGCACGAATGCATACGAGCAGAGTGCATGCAATTTACAACATAGGCGAAATTTTGGTTCTATTATACTCGCGCATGCATTGTAAACTATCGCACACAGGAGATTAGGAGAACCACTCACTACGTGTTTAATATAAGTAGAGTATGTACATACATACATATGTACATATATACTGTGCCCGTTGGCTACACAACCGCCACCACCTGACACTGCCGATAACAACGTTGACGTCGATGACGTTGTTTGTTGATTTGTTGAGCTCGTTCACCAAGCTCGCTGCTAGACGCTGCTGTTTTGCTTGCTTGCTGGTTCGTTAGGTAGTTGAAATTGTTGGCGAACGACTTGTTTGGCTGCTAACAGGCGCACAGCGACAAGCAACGAGTAACTCTGAAAATTTAGCTGCCGTTCGAGCAGCAACGAATTTTATTTTACACGTACTTGTGTGTATGTATGTATGTTTATTTATTCGGTCGGCAGGGTTGGCACAAATTAAATTGCAGCTGGTTGGGTGTGATAAGTAGTAGGTAAAGTGCGCGGGCGGGATGAAAACAAGTAGTCAACGAAATGAAATGCAAAGTGAAGGAAAGACAAAAATGGAAAGAACACATGTACTTATCTACATACATACATGTATGTAGATATGTATATAGAAAATGTGTACAGAAAAATTAATGTGAGTGCGAATACGAAAGTGAGGAAAAGATTTGAACACGCAGGCGAAAAGACGATAACGGCAGACAACTCGTCATCGAACAAACAAGCTAATACATTGCCATTAAAATTTAACTGCAAATCGGCGAACTAAATATTATAATAACATGAAAGTAAGGTAGCCATTTTGATTTAGGCATAGCCAATTACTAAAAGAAGAGCACGGGCTTGCAGTTTTAATTAAATTATTAGTTGTCGCTATGCATTCAAGGTGACCTAACCAAAGTTATATTTTCTTTGTATTGATTCTAAAAATAGGTGCATATGTATAAGGCACACACATATGAATTTATTTGGATCACGTATAATAATTATTTATAATTATCATTATACCCTGAACAGGGTACATTAAGTTTGGCACGAAATTTGTAGGGACATCTAGAAGGAAACTTCGAAGACCCTATAAAATGCTACGTATCTACATATGTATGTATGTACATACATATATATTTAAATGATTAGAGTGACGAGCTCTCTCTCCATCTATTTACATATCGCTCATTTGCTGCAAGACCGGCATAAATCAAAAAACGTGATTTTTGAGTTAATGCTTCAGAATTGTTCGTTATATCATACTTCATGTTGAGTGAAAAATTCATATGAATACCTCTTATATGCTCCGCTTGAGAAGAGAATATATTTCCTGTTTTCCGTGTAAGGTTATAGTCAGTTGAAAACTTTAAACGCGTTTTCTGGCAAATCGATTTTTTTTGACTTATGCCGGTCTTGCAGCAAATGAGCGATATGTATAAGCATATGCCAACTAGTCTTCAAGATTTCACACATCCTGTTTATTTGTTGGATCCGCCGATATCGGATCAGGATAACATATAACTACCATCAAAATGAACGTTCAAATCAAGTTATTATTTTTGTTTGAGAAAATTTCGTTACCAAATTTAACATGGAATTTAAAGCTGCCATACAACCTGAACGATAAGAATCAAGTTCTTATATGAAAAACATTTATATTTGTGAAGGGTATTATAGATTCGATGTAAGCGAAGTTAACGTTTTTTCTTATAATACATATACATATGTATTCTTATGAATATTCGTCATTTGGATTTGATGTTTTGCTCATGGTCCTGCTGCATACATTACATACACATTTACATTTGTGCAAAACTTGCACTCGTTCGCAATCTCGGCGAGTAGGTACTGCGCCTTGCAATAAGTAGAAGGCGAAGTTTAAAAAAATATAGTTACAAATAAGTGAAAAGCAGAAAAAAATGGGTGGCGAGTGCGAATGCATAACAAACTGAAATGCAGTTCGTTCGTTGTTAGACGCTTGGCTACATATTAACCATAAAGTAATTCATACATACATACATACATAGTAGGTATGTATCTGAATTTAGCTAGAATTCCTTTGGTATGTAACAGCAGCAGATTGCAGTAGTCGTCCCAAAGTACTCAAAAGCACGGAGAGCAAGATAACTCTGGAAACCGAATGCTGTGTTGACCTGTGTGGTGCTGCGTCAACCAAACAACAGCCAGGCTGGCAGGCAGGCAGCCAGAGCCACCCAATCGAGCAGCAGTCATCCAGCCGTCAGGCACCCAAGGTTGCCGCATTGCTCGAGCCTATGCAGTAGGAGAGTAAGCGCAATGTATGCGTTGAGATGAGTAACCCTTGAAAACTTTAGTGGATGCACGCAACATGACATGCAACAAAATCGATAAAGAGGTAGCCATGCATTTGTGCACATACAATCATACAAATTTACATTTGGTATACCTACATGCAGCTGTACATATGTATATGTATGTATATAAATATATATAAATTTGTGTATTAAAATTGCCATTTCCCTGGTATGTCTTTATTAGAGCACCAATTTGGAAAATGTTGTGTAGAAGCAGAAGCCTCCCCCACAAAATATTTATGTATGTATGTATATTTTTCGTTACAAGCATATATAAATAATTGTGTATATAGAGCTACATTTTTCTAAAATTTCTATGGGCACACATAAAACCATACATCTATATTCAGGGTATGAATACTTATACAAACATATATACATACACACATACGTATGTATGTATGTACATGCATATCAGGTCAGAGCTATCCCACAACTTCGTGTTTATAAATTTGTCTTCCTAGGAGAGACTAAGCAAGTGTCGGTATATACCGTATTGTGTAATCTCGCATTCGGAAAGTGTTCTGAAGTGGAAAATCGTCGGCAGAGTTCGTTTCTGAGGGAAAGTGACCTCAATGTGTTAATCATTACTGCACTTTCTAAGCAGGCAGGCCACCAGCAAGTTAACTAAAATTTTATTTCAATAGCAAAAATCACTGCTTCACTGCTGCTTTTTCTCTCTTTTGGAAGCTGGTCATGTAAACTGGCTTTTTTGACGCATTGCCACACTTAAAGTTATCGCAACTTTTGCTAAATAAACGGGTACGTATGCATGATCATTGTATATACATATGTATGTATGTATGTATGTATGTATGTAAGTATATATAATATACAAATATACCTATGTACGTACATACATTTTTAGTGTGTGAGCGTGTATGTTCGTATGTACGAATCTGATTTGGCTTACTTTATGCTTTGCACATTTTCTTATTGTTTATTTTTTTATTCTGTTTTCTCGCAGCGGCTGTTGTTGTTTTTGTTACATGATTTTCTTACACGGCAAAGGTGAATAAACTCACCATGGCTATACAAGAAATGCAGCCCAGCGCCAAGTCGCTAGCCGCCAGTTGCCAGTCTCCAAACAGCTGAGCAGTGCGAACAGCGCACAGCAAGAAGCGAACAAACGATTTACAACAACAAAAACAACACAGACTAACACACAAAATGCGACAGCACTGCGCTTGCCGCTGCCTGAGCGGCGGCTATTGCCAACATTGCGATTTAACGGCTATAACTTTCAAACAAAAAAAGCGTTCAAAGAAGCAGAAAAACGGCAATATACAAATTAAAAGAAATAACAAGAAAAAACGTTAACTTTGACTGCACCGAAGCTATAATACCCTTCACAGCTGCATTTCTTATAATCTTAATTTCGCTCTGTCAGTTTGTATAGCAGCTTTATGCTATAGTGCACCGATCTGAAGAATTTGTTCGGGGGGTTATAACGTTGCCTTGAATAATAGCACACGCCAAATTTCTTGTTGATATCTCGTCAAATAAAAAAGTTTTCCATATAAGGACATGTATTTGAACGTTCAGTTTGTATGACAGCAATATGCTATAGTGGTCCGATATCGACGATTTCGAGAAATTTATAGCTTCTTGGAGAAAAAAATGTGTGCTACATTTCAGAGCGACATCTCAGAAACTGAGGGTTTAGTTCGCGTGTATACAAAGAGATGTCCAAAAAGACGAACCTGACTAAATCAACTTAGCTCGGTACACTGATGATTAACATATTTTTTTTTTGAAAAGCCCTCCGACGTCTAGTTCTAGATGTTAAAAACTTCGTGGTAAACTTAGTATGCCCTCCGCAGGGTATAAATACTAACTAAACCTGGCTTAAAGCGAGCAGCAAAAATACAAAATATATCTAAGTATATATAAACATTAATATACATATATGTACATATGTATATATACTCGCACAAACATAGTACACATATCACAAAAGTAATGCAAGAAAGGCAGCACATCAACAAATCGAAATCAGTACCAACTAAAGAAAAAGCAACACTTAACAAACCGTAAAAGCGATCAGCCAAAGCAAAGCAGATATAATATTGTATGATTTTTAGTAAATGTGGCAATTGAAGAAACAAAAACAAATTAAGAAATACATGTACATACATACACTTATGTCTAACGCCTCAGCTTAGACAAAGTAAGCAATGAGCAAACAGACAGACGGACGGACGAAACAGAATGCCTGCCGGCCAGCTAAATAGCCAAGCGAGGCAGTCATTTAGCCAATGATCGTGATGACGCGACCGCGTTGAGTCAACTAACCAAATATGTTTTTGCAAACTCCAGATACGACACATCAAGCCATAATTTTATATGTACTTATACATACATTTGTATGTATGTATGTTGATACTGCTTGTAAGCGTGTCGAGCTGGTGATGCCAACACAATGCAGGCGGAGATATAGGCAGACAGACAGACAATCGTACTGACACACAGCCAGATTGACCGACTGACTGACAGGCGTGTAGGCAGGCAAGCAGACAGGCGCGCAAGTTAACCGACCGAACGCGTCAGAAAGCGAGTAGCAATAAGCGATCGACTCCAATACAGGCGTAGAGCGTGAACTGTTGCAACATGGAGTGGCTGAAAGTGCGCTGTTGGATCATTTGTGCCAACATCCAAACGTCAACGGCATCGATAAATGTGCGCAGAATTCGTTGTTGAACTGTATTAACAGTTGAATGCAGCTTATTTTTCGCTTTTTCGCTTTTTAGCTTTTTGTACTTTATACTTTTATACTTTGTTTGCTTTTGCTCTCTCTCGCTACTTTGGCAAGAAGGCGGACAACGGAGCACCGTAACTAATGAAAACGTCACCGCACAAAATCGATGCGCTACTACGTTGGGTAATCAACGAGAATCGACATTATATGAGACGCCATTATTAATTTTATTATACCTACAAATATATACATACATATGTACATATGAATGTGCGTTTGTCTTTTCTGTCGAGTATTTTTAAACTTATGCATAAATACATAAATGCCTGTATATAATAAATATATGTATGTATATATTCGCCAGCGTATGTAAATACATCTGTGAGTATGTACATAAATATGTACATATGTATGTATATTCGCTCGTCGCTTTTTTGTTTCCGAAGTAAACGAATGTATCGTTTAATTTGCTATTTAAAGTTCTGTGTATGGTGACCCTGACGAGTATTGAAGTCAACAAGAATTTTTTTGTTTTAAATTTTTGCATTTTTTATTATTTGCTCAAGTGAATCTCAGTGACATAATATACCTACTTACATAAATAATTTTACGGTTTATTAACATTTTATTTTAAACGTTTTAAGTTGAGTTTAGCTGCGACTAATTACGAAGCAAGAAAAATATTGCAAAATTCAAAAAAAAAAAACGCTAACTTCAGCTGCAACGAAGCAATAATACGCTTCACAAATATAACAGCTTCCTTACAAGAACTTCATTCGTTCAGTTTGAATGACAGCTATGTGTATGCTATAGTAATCCGATCTGAACAATTTCTTCGCAGTTTTCACCGTTGCCTGAAGCAAGAATCTATGCCAAATTTCTTGAATATATAACGTCAAGTAAAAGAATCTCCATGCAAGGACTTGAGTTTGATCGTTCAATTTATACGACAACTACACGCTTTATTCTGACCGTTCACATTGTACGGCGGCCTGAGACATTTCCTTCCGGGTGTTATGAACATCGTGGTAAACTTAATAGACCCTATTCCGGATATGAAACTATTTAGATTGAGGTATTATCTCAGATGCTGAGAATGTAAGTACACACTCACGTGGGTATGAACTAATAAAAAGTGGGGTCAGTTCTCCCGAATTAATGGACCGAACTAGAATACCACGGATTTATAGAGTCCATCTCGGAAACTAATAACAACAATTGGAATATCCGAGAGATTAGGATATATTTATTTCATAGAAAATACTGGAGCATTCTTTTCCGATAACGTAATTGATTACCTTATTCATTGACTATTAGGCGGTATGAGATCAAATTTGATCCGGACAAACCCATTTTAACCACGGGCGCAAACCGAATCGATAATTGGTTTATCTGACGACTTTTGCGATGGAAAAAAATTTAACAAGCAAACTCAAAATTTTGTGCTTCCAATGGAATCACGGTTACGGACGCGTCCATCCACTTCTACTTATGATCGTCAATTTCAAAAAAGTTAAAGAAACTGTACTAGAAAATCGTCGTTTTGGCATCAGAGAGAAAGCAAAGGATCTCAAAGATTATGGGCATGAAAAGAGTTAGTGTTAGACTGGTACCAGAAGACAGTCTGTTGTAAAAGCATTGCTCTTTATCATTGTCGGTGCCGAGAAGTGGGTTTATTAATATTGACGAAACTATCGAACAATCTATCGAATGGCGTTTCAAATATGAGCCAAAAACCAAAATTCGGCACTGGAGGCGGTCCCAGCCGCGTCTTATAACAAGTGTAAAGAATTGGATTAAGCTTTGGCATGTTTGTGGGGGTCAGAAGCCTATTTTGATGACGATAATAAAGATTTGTATTAAAATAAACGAAAATGAAGTTTTTTTGTCAAATCGGGTCAAACTTGATTCGGATAATGATATAATTCGCCCTGTCACCACGTATTTGATATTTCTCAGATGCTGTCGAAGACAGTTGAACAAATTTTAAATTAATTGTTTAATTGTCAGTAATTAAAGAGAATCCTTCCAAGAGTATGTTGACGAAAACTGTGAACATTGTTATGCCGCCAGTAAAGATTTAATGTTATTTGAAGAATCGATTGAAGTTTTGAAAATATTTATGAATGAATATGTGTTTCATAGTTTGTTTTTACACCAAAAGTTATGAGGGAGGTCAATAGGGAGTAGTACCAATATTATTTAACATATTTATACGCTAGTTTGATTTATTATATCAATATTTTGAGCTATCTACTCTCTTGTATTTAATTCAACATAACCGAATTAAACTTTCTGGACATTTTTTTGACAGAATATCATAAGTATATAGGCTAAAGTGTCATTCTCAGTTATTTTAGTATCTAAAAATCATGGTTCTCAAATCAAAATCGCAGCTTGTTTAGTTTTAATTATATTTTGTGGTTTACCTTTAGTGATTATTACACAATTTATACAAAATTTCTGCATAATCACGATTATTTACTAATTAATGAAAAAAGTGTGTTCGGTTTTGAAGATAACCGAGTGTCTACTTCATATGTTTATCAAAGCTCTAGTGGTTTGGATGGTTATTTGGAAAATTAAAAATAAAAAAAAATATTTTTTTGTGGTCAAGCATTTTCAAACCCTTATAGAATTATCATGTAAATGTAATGGCTATACTTATGATAAGCTACACTGTAGGAAATAATTACATTACAAAGAAAAACCATGACAGGTGCACTTCTCATAGCTCAGAATTATATAAAAAATCTTTATCTCGAATTTGGTCGTTTGATTTTGAGCTACCCGCTATAGCATGTATGGTTTGATCTGAATAATTTTGGATTTTTGGATTGTAGCCTTGCCGTGGATAATGATCTATGCTAAATATCGTGAAGATATCTCGTAAAATAAAAAAGTTTCAAATACAAGGACTTCATTTTGATCGATCAGACAGACGCACAGACATTGCTAAATCGACTCAGCTCGCCACACTGAACAATTTTTATACTCTCTTAAAATACAAGGTGCGTTCCAAAGTAAACAGGACTTTGAAAAAAAAACAGAACAAATGGTTTTTTCGGCAAAATGTTTGGTTCTGAGCAATTTTTGGTCGTCAGTCAATTTGTGAGGAACAAACCATCCACGCACCTTTCTTAAGCCCAAATGTTCGGTCAAAATGCGATAAATCGATGTTTTGGAGATGTTCTATTCCATTTCCATGAATTTCAGTGGTGATTTCGGCTGATTTTTGATGAATTCATGCACAGTTTCGATGGACTTTCCAGTGATCACGGATTTTGATTGGCCCACATTCGTCATTTATGTCCTCACGACCACTTTGAAAACGTTGAATCCACCCGTGCACTCTGCTGCGGGATAGACAATCATCGCCATAAACTTGTTTCATCAATTGAAACGTTTCGATAAAAGTTTTACCAGTTTTAAAATAAAATTTAATGTTGGCTCTTTATTCGAAGCTAATTTTCGCACCGATAACACAAACATACTGACACTTAAAATGCAATAACTTCACTTCCAATCGACGGAATGCCATGTAATTCTCACTGGACAATCGATAAAGATAGCAGATTCTAACGCACCAGTCGACATATAGATGGCGCCATATTCAAAAAGTCCTGTTTACTTTGGAAAACACCTTGTATATTGTGGAATGTGCCACACATATTCTTGGGACTCAAATATACATATATAAATATAATAAAGTATAAAACGATCGGTCATTCACGAACATAGCCCTTCCGTACTTGTTATAAGTATACTTCCCTCAGAGAGCATACATACGTTTTTTTTGGAGTATTACAAACTTCGTGGCAAATTTAATATATGCTGTTCAGGGTTTGAGTAACTTCGCGATCTCGCTTAAAATCAGCAGTTAATAAGTGGTCTACTAATACATATGTATATGTACATTTATAAAAATTAATCTTATACTTATTAGCATATAAAAATACATACACTTAATATGTACATATTAGATTAACTGATTATAATTTATAAAATTATTTATTTTCATTTATCTATGTACTTGGCACGTTCGCTTTTAAACAACCGTAGACAATAGTTTATTCGTATTTATGCACATACATAGGTACGCACATATGTGTGTTAAAAAAGAATATAGAATTCTGCTGATAGGAAATAGCGACGTTTCGGAGACTTATCTATTGCCGTTGAACACCTGTGAAGCGTCGGTAATATAAACACTATACAGACAGATATAATCGTACTTAGTATTGACAATATAAATTGCTAAATGACTGTCAATAAAGAGACGAAAGCACAACTACACATACATACATATATTATATATTGTTGATATATAAATAGAATAGATGAAATAATTAAAATTATAAATAATAAACAGGTTCTCTTTTCCTTTTTTACTTCTTTTTTTCTTCTTTTCCTTTCAAAACAGTTAATACAAATTCCTGAGCGAACGTTTATTAGACAACTGACATAGAGTATAAAGCTAAAAGATTTAAATACTCACTTTTTTGCATAATAATTAGCGCTTTTTCGGACGATGCACAAATCCAAACATGTGTTAAACGCGAAAAATCAACTTGAAACGGTAAACGCAGGAGTAACTAACGCTTAGCTCGCTCTCCCACGAAGATTCTCTAGTCGTTGTTTGCTATGTTTTTTTCACTAACTTAATTTAGCGTTTCCACTTCTGGCTGCGAAGTGTGAAACCCGGTTAATACGCCTCGGTCTGTGTCGGATTTGGTCTTTTTTCTTTGTTTGTTTCAGCGTTTTACTTTCTTTTCGTTTGGTGTATGTTGCTTTATTGTTTTTTATCTACTGCTTTCTATGGTAGTTTTTACACAACTGGCTGCTCACTTTTAATTTATAATTGTTATTTAGGTGCCACAAGCGAGTTTAATTTCATTGTTTGCACTTTTTATCTACAATAATTTTTTCGTTGTTCGTTGTAAATATGTTTGCTTGGTTTAATAAATATTTTAGCGCACTTGGCGTGTGAATGTATGCACTCGGCTCCAATGTATTGCAAGTTTTTCCCACATACATACAAATGTAAGTATGTGTTTATTATTTTTACGATACTTTCACCAGCTTTTAATGGAATTTCAATTGCTGTTATAATTAATAAATACGAATATGTGGATCATTTAGTTGGTGCGTGGACGAAAAAAGTTCGCTAACTGTTATGTATATGTACATACATACACACACATTTGATATACATACATATATATTAATACATTTGTAAGTACATTTTATGATAACCAGGGTTGCAAATGCTTTAAAATGACATTTGTATTAACTTTTAAATACATTTTCTTGTAATTGCCAAATTTTATTTAAAAATAATTTTAAAATTTCTAATCTTCAATAAAAAATAAATTTTAAATTTTAAAAATTGTATTAACAATGAAAACTGAAAATTTTAAACGTAAACTAAAAAAAATTGTTTATTCCCAATTTATACTAAAAAATTACAAAAAAAAAGTTTGGAATTTAAATTATTTGAAAAAATATTACTTTTTATTTTTTAAATAAAAATTTTTTTTCAATTTTTAATTATGATTCTGAGATTAAAAATTAAATTTTCAACTTTTAATTACAATTTTTTGGTTATAATTTAAATTTTGATTTTATTTTTTTTTTTTTTATTTAGAAAATTATTTATTTATTTTAATTTAAAGTGATTATTTTTTTGATTGAGTTATAAATTTATATGAGAAAAACTTTTTCATTAAAATAATCACAATTTTCAAATTTCTAATCCCAAATAAAAATAAATGTATAATCCCAAAAATCGTATTAACAATGAGAATTGAAAATTTTTAATCTAAATACCTACTAGACTGAAAAAAAATGTTTTCCCAAGTTTACAAATAAAGTTTACAATTAAAGTAAAATTATTAAAGTTTATAATTAAAAATTATTAATATAATACTTTTTATATATTTTTTGCTTCAATTTTTAAATAAAAAAAATTTATGAACTTTTAATAACGATTCTGAAATAAAAAATTAAATTTTCAACTTCTAATTACAGTTTTTTGCTGATAACAACATTTAATTCGAAAACTATTTTTTATTTATTTATTAATTTTTTTTTTTTTTGTTACACCAATTTTTAAATAAAAAATATTTCATTAATATTTAATTTTGATTATGGGATTTTTAATTACAATTTTTTGGGTATAAAAATTTTAAATCTAAATTTTCCTTTCCTTTAAATCAATTTTTGATTTGAATTTTTTTTTACATTACTAAAATTTTTAAATAAAAAAAATTATTTGATCAAGTTTTTGATTTCGGGATAGAAAATCAATTTTCAAATTTTAGCTACATTTTTTTGGTTACAAGCTTTTAACATAAAATTTTTACTTTCTTTTAGTTCCAACATTTAATTTGGAAATTATTTCTTATTTATTTATTTTTTTTTTGTTTTTCTAATTTTTAAATAAAAAATATTTTCTCAAGTCTTAATGTTGATTGTGGGATTGGAAATTTAATTTTCAGTTTCTAATTACAATTTTTGGTTATAAAAATTTAAAAACCAATTTTTACTTTTTTAATTAAAATTTTTGATTTGAATTTTTTTTTATGTTACTTAAATAAAAAAGTAAATATTTTATAATTTACGGGATAAAAAAAAATTAATTTTCAACTTCTGAGTACAAATTTTTGGGTACAAATTTTTAAAATAAAGTTTTTACTTTCTTTTAATTCCAATATTTGATTTGAAAAATATTTCTTATTTGTTTTAATTTTTTTTTATATTTTATATAATATATATTTTAATTTAATATATTTTAAATATAAAAAATAAATCGAGTTTTTGATTTCGAAATAAAAAAATAAATTTCCAAGTTCTAACTGCAATTTTTCAGGTAAACAACTTTTATAATTAAATATTTATTTTCTTTTAATTCCAAGATTTGGATTGAAAAATATTTATTATTTTGTTACTCTAATTTTCAAAGAATATTTTTTTGACGAGTTTTTGGTTTTAAAAATTAAATTTTCAACTCTAATTACAAATTGTTGTGATATAAAAAATTTACTTTTACTTGAAAAATCAGAAGTAAAAATCTGAAATTTTAATATAATTTTTTTTTTTTTTGTAATTTGCAACTCTGATAATACCATAAAAAGAAAAAAAAGTTTGAATGCCTACATGTGTCTTTTTATATTATTGTTATAAATTATATAAAATCAACATTTATATACTTCATTTATAAATACGATACGGCTAAGTTATATGAAAAAAATATTTAACATTTAACTGCATTTATAAAATAAAATGAGTAAACACACACTGCATCAGTCCATTTACTTGACTTAATGAAAATTAAGTGAACTTAGATGTCTGAACATTTTTATTTATTTAGTCAACTAAAACAACGGCAACAGCTAATAGAAGGGAGCACTCATTTAGGCAAATAAATACACACATACTAAAGTATGTATGTACAAAGTATCAGATCGGGTATATAACATAAGTATAGATACTTAACTTTGAAAAATGTATCCTTGTATCTAAACAGTTATACATATTTATATGCTTTATCGGTATACATACAAACATATTTATATATATACATACATACGTGTGTAGAGAGAAAAAATTAGATGCAGTGGTAAGTAAGGCGCAATTTACGGTGACAAGAAAAGCCATATACCTGCATACATACATATGTATGTATGTATATACTTATAATGCGTAGCGATATATGTATGTACATACATTGATATGTACATATATATTCATTCAAACACACGTCCACTGATTTGTGTTGAATTACGCGATTGAATGCGTTTCAGAGATTTTTTCAGTTCACTTTTCGAATTATTTTCTATATATTATCTCGAGCTGTTGTTATTGTTGCTGGCTGCATTGTTTTTATATTCAATGAATATGTGCGTACAGATGTACATACATTTTCAGCTATATACACGCTCAATATATACATTTTTATTTATATACACGTATGCACGTATATCTGTAAAATCGCCTCGCGTTTTGTAGTTTTGAGAGTTTAGCCACTTTTCGAGCGAACGGAACAAAGAAACTGACGTAATCGTAAAACTGTTTGCTGATTTTATTTCACATTCCTACAACAAAGATGTGTATGTTGATTTGCAAATTATTTTTGTTGATCAATAAGTCTGCTGCATAAACTTTTTTGCTTTACTAAAGCTTGACTTGAGATGTTTCGACATACACACATATGGATTTTCAGTGAGGTGCACATCTTTTGGGCGAATGCAAAAGAAAGCCTATTGCAAAAATAATCGAAAGCAAAAAAAAAATATATATGTAGATAATAATTACCATCAACTCTTCACAGCTGCATTTTCTCTAGCATAAAAGGGTATAAAAAGATTTTTATCCTGATTTGGATCATTCAGCTTGTATGGCAGTCATGTGATCCGATCTTAACAATATCTTCAGAGGTTGTACTACTGCCTTGAATAAAAGTCTATGACAAATTTCATTAAAATATTTTGTCAAATAAAAAAGTTTTTCATATAAGAACTTGAACTTAATCGGTCATTTTGTATGGCAGCTATATGCAGTAGTGATCCGATAATGGCAGTTCCGACCAATGTACAGCTTATTGGGGAGTAAATGACATGTGCCAAATTTCAGATCGATAACTCAATGAATGAGGGAGAATTAGTGCTACAAAAGTCGTGGCAAACTTAATACTACTATGAATACCCTGTTTAGATAATTAAAGAATACATATGTATATACATACAGTTATGTGAAAAATAATAAGGACAGTGGCCTGCGGTGAATGAAGTTTATGTGGATCCAAAAATGGGAGGGAATTAAAAGCAGTGAACCAAGCTAAATTATTGTAAACAAATTGGAAAAAGGTTTTTTGTACAGTTTTACCCAGATATGGCAAATTATTTTATTTTATTTTCATTTTTCTTATAATCTAAGATATTATCATGTGAAAAAAAATAAGGACACTTCTAGTTTAACTAAAAAAACAACAATATTAAATAAGAAAAAGGAAATAGTTTTCATTCAATTGTGTTGAAATACATTTCTAAATTGTTTAATATTTTGTTGAAAATCCTTTGTTGTTTAAAACTGATCGACACCGCTTCGGCATGGAATCAACTAGATTGCGACAGACGGAAACCGGGATTGCGTTCCAGGAATCCTGAATAAGTTGCCAAAGCTCGTCGCTGTTACTTGGGCACTTTCCTCTTATTGACGCTTTCATTGTATTCCACAAATTTTCTATCGGATTTAAATGCGGGGACTGCGGAGGCCACTCCATTACATCAATGTTATTGACCCTAAACCACTCTTTTGTACACAGCTGTGTCTTTGGGGTCATTATCTTGCTGAAATATCCACCTAAGGGGCATATTATCTTCAGTGTACTGTAGCATACATTCTTGAAGAATTTCTACATAATTGGTTGCCTTCATAACACCCTGTATGCGATGGAGCGGCCCCACACCGTTGTATGAAAACGATCCCCAGACCATAATGTTTCCGCCACCATGTTTAACGGTTTTTATGGTATATTTAGGATTGTAAGCTGCGTTTGGTGGTCTTCTAACATGATGAATACCTCGATCAGAATTAAACAAATTTATTTTTGTTTCGTCAGACCAAAGAATATTACGCCATTTCTCCTTAGACCAAAGCACATGTTCTTCAGCAAACTTTAGTCTTTGTTGCACGTTCTTTTTCGATAACATAGGCACTTTTCTAGGACTTCGGGACTTAAGATTTTCCTCAATGAGCACTTTGCGGATAGTTGACGGGTTAACATCAATATTCAAATCACATTTAATTTGTTTGGATGAGATAAATGGATTCTTTTTACCACAGTGAATTATCCTTTTTTTGGTGGACAGAGTTATTTTAGGCTTCCTGCTGTGTGTTTCAATCTTGGGAATCCACTTAACTGCTTTTTCAACCATTGTTTTTGAAATATTAAGTAAATTCGCTACTTTTCTGTACGAATTCCCCTGTTTCACCAAGTTTTTAATATGTTCTCGAGATTTCGGATCGCAGTGCTTACCCTTCCCCATATCTATTCAATAAAGAAAAAAATCTGGTTCTAAATGATTGATATTAAAACTGAAAATATTATTCTTACCTTATCTCTGCAAATAAACACGTTTTAATAAAATAAAATTCGATGTTGTCTTAAAACGACACGCTGTCCTCATTAAATCGCACAACCGAATACTGAATATGTTAAACACAGAATGATTAGATCCAAAATGTGTGCAAATACTTTGCGTTTGTCTAACGGAATTTGTTTATGTAAATAATGAGTGAAAAAAATATACCGTTAACTGGCGGCATTTTTCATGGCATACTAGGAATATTTTGAAGTTTTGGATTTTTGCATCCCTGTCCTTATTATTTTTCACATAACTGTATGCATGTATATGTACATCAGTATTTATACATTTAAATATTTCCCACTAACTACTCTACACCTTTACACATCGACTTTTTCACATTTTTTGTTGTTGTTGTTGTTCTTCGCCACAAAGTTGTGGCGCTTTGATTCACTTCAAAACACTATAGCGTGCCTGACATTTCCTTTGTCGCAACCACAAAACGAACGAAATTCATAAAAAAACACACTTCGCCACACTACACCACACAGCGAACAGAAGCTACAACAATTATAAAAGCCAAACCTCGTTAGTCAAAACGTAATAATGACTAAATGTCATTCAACCGATGTGAATGTGACACGTTTAGGCAGAGTCACAACAGCAACAAGCAACAAAAATAAGCAAAAATGAATCAATTACAAATTACAGAAATTTTTTGTTTCCTTTTTTTCATAAACTGTAGAAGTGAAGCAAAGTTTGACCGAAAATGAGGCGGTTATGGGCGAGTATGCACGCACACGTCGGTTATTTATGGTGCTTGCACAATGAATGGGAGAGCGGTGGCAACGAAAAAAATCAAGCAAGAGCTAATAAAAAATTACGAAGATGTTAAAAAGGAAATACGAACAATGAAATAATCGTTTTTAAATTATTTTCTGCTATTTTTTAATTTTTCTTAAATAACTTATATTTTTTTCATTTATTGCAACTTTAATTAATTTTTTTTTAATTGTTACTAATTTTGAAATATTTCAATTTGTTAATTGCTTGCTGATTTAAGAAATAAATTTAAAATTTTTTAATTACGGTATATACAACATATTATCTTTATTTATTTTTTTATTTAGAAAACTATTTATTTTTTTATTTTATTTTCCTTTATAATTCTTGCATACATATATATTAATTAGTTATATTATTTTATTTAGGGGTTTTTTATGGTTTATACAATAATTATAATAATAATTATATAAAAAATTAGTTTTTAATTTTTATACCCTGAACAGGGTATATTAAGTTTGTCACGAAGTTTGTAACACCCAGAAGGAATCGTCGGAGACCCTATAAAGTATATATATAAATGATCAGTATGTCGAGCTGAGTCGATTTAGCCATGTCCGTCTGTCTGTCCGTCTGTCCGTCTGTCTGTATATATACGAACTAGTCCCTCAGTTTTTAAGATATCGTTTTGAAATTTTGCAAACGTCATTTTCTCTTCAAGAAGCTGCACATTTGTCGGAACGGCCGATATCGGACCACTATAGCATATAGCTGCCATACAAACTGAACGATCGGAATCAAGTTCTTATATGGAAAACTTTTACATTTGACAAGATATATTCACGAAATTTGGTATATATTATTTTCTAAGGTAACAATGTAATCTCCGAAGAAATTGTTCAGATCGGTTGACTATAGCATATAGCTTCCATACAAACTGAACAAATAGTTACTAACAGAAATGCACCTGTGAAGGGTATTTAGCTTCGGTGCAACCGAAGTTAACGTTTTTTCTTGTTTATATACATATTTCATATTATATGGTATTTATGAAATCATTTACTTATTTAATTTTATTTCAAAAACCAATGAGTTAAATAGTTCAAAGATGTTAAAAAAAATGCAAATATTGGATAATGGTTTATAAATTGTTTTCTATTTTATTTTAAATTTTTTTAAAATTAATTTATTTATACTTTTTATATTTTTTATATTTTTTAATTTTTTTAATTAATTTATATATATTTTTTTTCATTATTTACGATATTGGTTAAATTTTTTTGAATTATTATTATTTTTAAAATATTTCAATTTGTTAACTTTTTTCTGATTTAAGAAATAAATTTAAATTTTTTTTAAATTATGAATTATTTAATTTTTTAATTTTTTTTGAAAATTATTTATTTTATTTTCTTTTATAATAATTTACATATCAATTAACTATATTATTTTATTTATGTTTTTTTTTATTTTTTTATGGTTTATAAAATAGTTATATAAAAAAATTTAAATGTGTGTGTTTTTATCCCGGTACAATTCAGAACTCACACTGGGGTAGCTTTCCTTAGAGGTGTTTTCAATCAATTTTTCAGAGTTGAAGAGAAAAAAACATTCGCAGTTTTTACCTACCCTAATATACATATGTACATATGTATGTACTTTATATGAAATTACTTATTTATTTATTTTCTTTAATAATTTGTATTTTTAAGATTTTTTTTACCCATCCTAATGTATGTATTATATAATATATTTATTTATACTTTTGTTCTTTAATAAATTGCATATTTAAAATACGTATATTTCAAAAATTAATAAATCAGCTAATTAGTTATTGAAATACACAAAAGTAAGTATGTGAACAGAAGCAGACATAAAAGTATGGATTTTCGATACTTTCGCTTAGTTGATCTTCTAATTTATTTCTACTCAGCTAAATTTTCAATAAAATATTTTATACTATACTAAATTGAAATGTTAACATATAACAAAGCCAATACGTTTACTAATATGCACTTACGTATATACGTATGTACATATGTATGTATATACAAACAGTAAATACGGTATAGCCACAGAAATATTTAATTACTCTTAGTTGTTGTTGCTTGAGAAGAGAAACAGCGGCGATGCGAAGTACACAATAAATCCATATAAAATGTCAATATGTACAAACGTTTATATTTGCATACATATTTACATATATACACACATATATGTACATACTTATATAATATATAATAATATAAATCGGCTAAAACAAAGCGTCGGATAGTTTTGCCCACATTAACGCGTATTAAACTGAAAGACGAGCGCAACTATCGATAACCGATAAACCAGCAAGTACACCGAGTCACCAAACGACTGCCCGACCGACCTACCGCCTAACCAACGCGTAGTCGACACACACCAAGAGCTAAAAGCTAAAACTTGACGTTGCTGCTGATAGCGCGACGCGTTAAATTGCGTCGTCGTTTATGCTTATGCCAAATGACGAAGATGTGTCAGTGGGAGTTGTTGCACTGCCAAGGGAAGAGTGGGCTGTGGGTTGGGTAAGGAGCTTTTACAGTGTAGGGTGAAAAAAAATTCGTGTACAGATTTGGAATTTATGAAACTGAATTGGAAGTCACTTTAGATAGAAAGAAAATATTGCAACACAATTTTCAATTCACTATTACATTTATATTTTTCTCTGATCGGAGTTAAAACCTTTAACAAAATATAAGGTTATAGACAAATTTTAGACTAAGGAAGGACTTACTATCAAAATAATAAGCGTCCTGAAATTTTTCTGAATATAACTCGAAAAGCTAAAGGATACGGTCAGTCAGGGATTTTCAAAAAATAGATATTTTTTGGATTAAAAATATTACTCAATTGGTGGAATAATAAAAAAAAAATTTATGAAGAGTCTGCTTTTTGCTGATGAATATTCAGTTCATTGCGTTTTTCTAGAAAAATTACGTGTCTGATAGCTGAAGCCAAAAAAATTTAAATTTCTGTATACACTTTTATTGCACGCCACTGTGTAAGCTGCCTGAGTAAGTGCTAGGATGTCCGAGGACGTTTAATGGCTTGTGCGAAATCGCAGGCGAGACATATGTATTCCAGTTGAACGCGACATTGTCGAGGCATTGCTAGCAAACTTGTCGCCATGCGCCAACGACAACGGGTGTGGTATAGTACTGGAGAAACTTCTCTACTTTTAACTTCATTCCTCACCTACTTATGTACCTACTTAAGGCTGTACATGCACCCATAAATACATAAGTACATGTAAGAGTAGCTGCCATCTTTATCTGTTCAATTCCATTTAGTAAGTTTATCTGTCTGTCCGCGCAACGTGTGCCTATAATTGTCCTCTTTTTGCGCTCCAGCAGCGCGTCTCGTGGAGATTTATTTAGTGCTTTAGTCTGCGCGCCGGTTCGTCTGTCTGTCCGTCTTGTGAGCGCACTTGACAATCAGCTCGTACATCTTGACTGACTTTCTAACTAACCAAACGCCTATTTTTTCATTATTCTTGCTTACGCACAGTTTCTTTTGCCGCTCAGCTTCAGTAAATTTTCATATTCTCTTATTATTAGTGTATCTACACTTAATTCAGTTAGCCACTTAGTCAAACTGCCACTCAACAACGCGTTCCGGTTGAAACTCACCGCTAATTTCAGTGATTGAAATCTATAAGCGAATCGTTTAATAGCCATATATGTGCTCGTATATGGCCGTAGGTATATTTATTAGCTTGTTTACAACAAGTTTACGCTCATCATACTTACTAGCAAACATACATACGTACATATGCGGTTAGTATGACGAATATGAACAGTATTAAAGTGTACGAACGAAATATGAGAACAACCAGTACTGGGGCGGAAAAGAAGCAAAGGCGTCGAAAAAAATATTTTTTTTAACAGGTGTCTTTACTAAAATAATTATATAATAACTCAAACATCCAACGATTTGAGTCGAGTATACAAAAATAACATTCTCTGTAAGATTTGCCATATAGAAAATTATCTCAACGATATCTTTCAAACTCTGGTAACTAGAAGAAAAAGAAAATACTTTTTCGACTACCCAATGATATCTTTCAAACTCTAGTTCTGTCAGATCTACCATGTCTAAAATTATCTCAACCGTATCATTACTCTAGTAGCTAGAATTTTACCGTTATGTTTCATTCCGAAAGAGTTTCCTTAATCGAAATATTTAATAATGCTAATCTTCATATTTGTAACTTTTGAGTTGTGACATTTTTGTAATGAAGCACCGAAATCAACGACCAATTAGACACCACTACTGAAGAGATAATATTTTAATCTCATAGAAAACGCCATTAAAACCAAAAATTCAAATATATTTATAGAGCTTCCATTATATAAAAAAGATTATTTAAAGAGAACATTATTTTTCAAAAAAAACAAGAAAAGTCTTTAACTTCGGCTGTACCGAAACTATAATACCCTTCATTAGTACATTTCTCAAGCATAGAAAGGGGTCAAAAATTCTTTATTTTGCTGTTGGACGGTCAATTTGTATGACAGCTACATATGTATATACATACATATGTATATGGCGTAGTAGTCCGATCTGACCAATATCTTCGAATATTGTGGTCTTGTCTGGGATAATAATTTATGTAAATTTTTTTAGGATATCTTGTCAAATAAAGAAAAAATCCATACAAGCACTTGATTTCGATCGGTCAGTATATAGTATGACAGCTATATCCTATAGTGGTTCTATATCTCCGACGTTTTCTTTTGGGTATTACAAGCAGCCTATTAATAAGATCTATCTGCCTGTTGTGGTATAAATATTACGAAATTACAATTTCACTTTTTCAAAGTTTGAGCTGTTTTTGCAGTTTTTAAAACCTTACTTCTGATTAAATGATTGTTAAGGTGGAAAATTGAAGACTGAGAAAGATATATGTACATGGAACTCCTTTTGTTAATAGAGGAATTAACATAAAAATCCAGTTGATAGCGATGATAGTCCGGATGATAGTGTCTGCATCTCGTTACAGAACATCACCGAGCCAGTCCAATATTTTTTTGAGAACTTTTCCAGAAAATGTTGCACTCTGCGAAAGCATCGGTGTGTGAAAACTTGCAGTTTTTGAATGTCAGAGACTACGAGATTCCATGCTTCGCAACCGAATCGAATGTAAGAGTAATATGTCCACGACTTTCTACTAACATTAACCGTAGATTCAAAAAATTTTAATCAAATACTTGATATATGTATGTAAAGTGTCGGTCAAAACATATAGGACTCATACTCTCGCAATTATCACTTTACACTTACGAAGTGCAGAGAGTATATCAGTTGTTACTATGTAATAAGGAATATTTTTTGCTGTTATAATAATATCTTCGATACGAAACAGTACTGGCCGATTCTTCATTGGGATTATAATCGTTACTGAAGAACATGTTGTTTGAATGGTGGGTTTGCTTCATGAAGCCTCGAATTGTTGAAGATCTCAATGAGAACAAGCCTCGAGAATATAAAAACGAAAATGACGAATGCAAAAGTCAACCTTTGATATCTTCAAACTCCCTTTTTGAACTTACATATATTCCATTAAGGTTTGAGAGAAGTGTGGTGAACTAATAAAACTTTGAAACAAATAATGGTGATAATGTTAAACAACACTTGGCTTAGATTTTTAAAAAAAGAGAAAACCTTGTAGAAAGAGCTATTTTAATTGAAGTGTGTACTCGATTTACCTATCTCGCTTCGTGTACTATATAAAAACATAGAAAACGTTTAATAAGAAAAGTAAAATATATTTACAAAAATCGGTTTAGTAATACTCGTAGCATACAAAATAAAGCAAATAATACTGCTTACTTTATCATAATGATTACCAAATTAATTAATTCAAATATTTACATAGTAAACTCACGATTACAACAAAAACAAAAACCAATGCGAAAAATTGAGAGAGGACAGTTAATATAGTTACATACATATTTAGCTAAGTCGATGAATCAAAATTTAACGATTTTCAGGCAAAAACGAGTCGTGGAGGCTTCATAAGTTACACACCATAATAACGGAAGAGTATGACAAACGAAAACATAATAGAACAAATTGAAATCAAATCGAAGACTATATAGTGTGGGTAGTGAGAAAAATCAGAAGAACGAAAGGGTATAAAATATGCAGAATAAATATAAACTAAGAGTAAAAGTAGAAGAAAACTGTCGAGATTAAACCATGGTGTACAGCAAATTGGTGCAAATGTTTGTATGTATGTATAAAACGTACATTTTTATATACATATTTATGTATGTATGTATATAGTACAAATATATGGCTGTACAAGGCATATAGCGCGGAGTACATAGAGATAACCTGAATGCTAAGAACAGATGGAGTAGGCAAAGGGGGCTCTTGCAGGCACAGCAGCAGTACTTGAAAATATGCGCGCATGTATTTATGAGGTAAGATGGAATACATACGAATAGCAACACGCAAAAAAAAATATTATAATAAAAAATTCAATCGACCGAACAACAGGCCAACCGACTGTCAGGCAAATGAAAAGGCAGTGTGCGAAGGCAGGAGGGGGACGACAAAGCACGTCGTTGGCAGGACGGGAGCGGTGGGCGAAGCAAAGCAAAACAAAAAAAGCAAAGCACAGCAACAACAGTAACAACTAGCGGAGGCAGCGAGAGTGGGGAAACGTAAGGAGTGGAGCAGGGCAAAAGTGGGAGCAAGTGAATTGCGGAACTGGTGAGTAGTAGAGTGGAGCAAATCAAAAAAAAAAATCAACACACAAAAAAATATATAAAATAAAATGGAAATAGAATGGCAAAAATCACATTGGCAGGCAAGGTGGTAGACGGGAATGTGGTGGATACTTGATGGCAGTTAAAAGCGTTGGAGCGGTAGAGCAGCAGTTCGGCGCTAAAACAAACACACATACACGCACATATACTTGCAAAGCTTGTAGATGCGTTAATAAAATATATCCGAGAGGAAGGAGTACATTGTATGTATGTATATACACAGTTTGTATATATATTTTTTATGTACGTATGTATGCTTGTATATGTATTTATGTCGATTTGTAGTAGGCATGAACTTGTGTGATGCGACTGAAAGCGAGCAAAAATGAAATAAAGTAACAGGAAAAAATCATATCACAAACAGCAATCAACCAACCGAACACAGTCAGTGGACAGTCTTAAAACAAAATCAAGTACGGAAAATATAATAAAAATTCATACGAGTGCCAATCGCTGGCAAATGTATCCACTTGCATGCATATTACAGACGTACATGCATACCTACATCTTTACATACCAACGAGTAAAATTGTATCGCTTTGCACCGAATGGGGCGAGTATGCAGCCGAGAGGGTGTGCAAGAAAAGGCAAAAAAAAAACGAAACAAAAAGACATCTGCAAACAGCACTTGGCACTCAGTGCAAAACATTAAATTGCATGGGAGTAGAGTAGAGAGCAGTGCAGCGGGCTACCGATATTAGAGTCGCTCGGCAATTTGGTGGTCCGAGAGTATAAGAATGAGAGCGCATACATATGTATGCTGTGCAGAGGAAGCATTTGCGAAAAGCACGAAAAAAAGTATCAGCAACAACAACAACAATAATAAGCGCAAATAGTGTTCAACGGGCGTTGCTATTTCAAGAGGTTGCAGAGGGCTAAGTGGTCGCGGGTTGTATGAGGCGGTGTATTTTAATTGTGTTGTACTCATATTTACATATATACATACATACATGCCTAAGTAGTTGCGAATGTGTGTATACATGAATTCGAAAACTTTGCCACGGTACATGGAAAGTATTTAAAAAAGCCACATTTTCTTAAAGCGTTTCAAATGTTTAATTAGGTATGTGCATATGTATGTATGTCTATTTGTATGTTTGCTTGTTGATATCTTTGCTTTAGTTTCATTTTTATTTTTTTTATTTTTAACGCTTCTCCTCGAGCAGTTGGTGAAAATGAGACAAAAGTTGCTTAGGCAGGATTGCATTTTAATATGCACGAGTAAATAGGTAAATACATACGTATGTACATACATACAGATATACACTTGTACATCCAAATTGAATTTATTTATTGCTGCTTATTTAGTTTTTCACACTAAGGTGCGAAGATTTATCGGCTAAGGCGATTTAACTTAATAATTATACCGACTATACTCTTCAATTATGTTTTTTTTTTTGTATACATATGCATAGAATAATATGTAGAAATATACATATGTACATACTATTTACATAGTATGTACACTTGCGCTCACATAATTAAGCCGCTGCATGACAAAATTACGTTTCAGATATTCCAAGTATTGTTTATCATGTTAGAATGGGCCTCCTAAACGCCTAGTTGCGTTCTCAGACTATCGTATCAGTTTTACACCTTTTGATTAATTTGCAGTAATAATGTATTAAAAAATTAAAAACCTTTCCGGCTGAATAAAAATAAAGTTTTATATACGAGATGTGTCAAAAAATAACGGTATTTTCGTTTTCTGAAGACATGTCTGGTGAATATGGAGGCTCGCCGTCGTTACAGTATTGTTTTTGGCCAAGAATTTACGAACAAATTATTTTTATTTTTAACAAACCGACATCGTCAAGCCCAAGTAAAAGGAGTCGTTTAATAGTTACTATCAAAATCTACAGTGGTGTGCAATTAATTGGAACTAAACAGGACATAGAGAACTTAGAATGAAACAATGTTCATTAAATTAAGATTACATCATATATACGGTATTCATAAATATTTGGATACTAATATTTAGTTTGAAAATAATGCATTAAAAATGTTTAATTACTATTTACATTAAAAAAAAAAACAAATTTTAAATCACCAATCCCAACACTTCGCTCAAAACTATGATTTTTAAATGTTTATTCCATTTTTTAAGGTAAAGAATTTACAACTCTGATTGACAGGTTCCAATAACATAAACAATTTGTTGATTAAATTTATTTGTTTGAAAGTTCAAGCATGAAATTATAGTAAATGCAATTAATATCCAAAAATTACAACAAAAAAATCTTCTTATATTCACGTCTATTTTATTGCACAACACTGTATATGCTATTAAGTGTTAAAATAATTTCTGAATTTTGTTATATTCCTTATTATCTAATAGACAAGTGACATGACCGATGTGTTGTATTATTATTTTAAGACAAATCGTGCATAATCCGTTATAATTTTTCAATTTCTCAAACAAATTCAAACACATAATATAAAGTACTAACAAATCAACTAGAATACTCACAGTGACCCTCATATTTAACTCACTCACTGATATTTAAATTTAAGCTGATTAATACTAATTTCTATGTGTAAGTATGTATGTATGCACATATGTATGTACATATATAAGAAAGTATTTTTGTGTGCTGTCGTGCCATCTAAGCATTTTATTTGCATTTTTAATTTTTATTCTGTGCTTTACTACACAACATTCTTCATTTTGTTAATGTTGTTGTTTTATTATTATAATAAAATGTTTCTGGCATTTATCTGTCAACACTTTTACCTTTTTCACTTACTTTGAATCCGTATTTTTATTCAATTTACTTTTGTGTTTTTGCATTTATAGCTCGTGAAGCACTTTATTGCGATAACTGCGCCACTATTATCTGTTTGTTTTTGCACTTTTTCATACGTTTTGATTTTTTTACTATAATTAGTTATCTTTTATTTTATGGTTTTTATATTATTTATTTCTTTATCTTTTATTTTTTAATTTTATTTATTTATTTATTTTTTTCAATTCTTATTTTTACTTTTATTTCCGTTTTCGTTGTGTTTGTAATTTTTTCACCAACTATTCGCTCCAACTAACAATGCTCGGCTAAAAGAGTCAATATACAAAACATATTTATTTATTTTTTATTTTTATGTATTTATTTATATACACACGCACAAACATATAGAGTATTTTCGCACTGTCTTCAGTTAAGTATTTTTTGCATTGCTTTTCGACAAAAATCACTGTACACTAACATTTCCATGTACATACACAAGTGGGTTGTATGCTTGCTTGCATGTACATATGTATGTTTGTAGGCAGGTATGTCTGTGGATTTTACTTCGCTGCTATACGGCGGCTACTGTTATGCTGCTGCTGCTCGCTGGCGCTTTTGGTTGTGTGTTGTGGAGGAGAATCGCGTGGTACTACTCGCAGATACATTATTATTGTAGCGCACGCGAATTGAGACTAAAAAGTCGAAGAGAGATGTGATTTTGTGTAAGCACGGCAACACAGAAAGCCCAAAACGCATTGGCAGCAGCGCGACCGTGGCATAGCGAGTCGCATTGTGAGCGCTGACGTTGTCGTTGACGTCGCAGTGAACTGTGTGTGCGCGCGCTAAGCCCATAACAGCAAAGCCAATTGCAAAACTAAAGGTGAAATAATAGCAACAACAACAAACACAACAACAACGGCAAGAAATACAACAAAAATCAAAACAGTGGCAGCAGAACAACAGGAACCAAATGGAATGGCCAAAGTGGAAATGATATGAGACGACGACGTTGTGGCAATGCGACGGACGACAGACAAACGACGACGACGAACGACGCTTAGCGGACGTTGTACGATATATGTAGATATGTATGCACATGTATATGACTGTATGTGTGTTACGATAACGAAGCAAAGTCTCGTCGACGATGATGACGACGCCGACAACAGCAACGACGACAGCGACAGCGACAACGAAACGGTTAAAAGCCACACAAGAACCAGAAGTTCAGCAAAAGCAACTACAATATTGTATAATTGGGATTTGAATTACTAGCAGCAGTTCGGCAACCAACAAAACCGCAACGGCATTAAACAGCAAAGGTTGGAATAGCGTTCGGCGTTGGCGGTGGGGCCGCGTGTGTTTGTGTACGCCGCTAGGTATTTGTGCTTTCAATCGCTACAAATTAAACTAAACGATAGCGTGAAAATATCGTGTTGTTGAAAAGTAATTGTTCCCATTTATTTATGAATTCATTTGGCATATGATTTATTATTGAGATATTTTCCAAAAACAATTATTAAATCGTTTTTGAGAATTTTTAGAGGTATTTTTATAACTAAGGGAGAGTATATTAAGTTTGCGCCGAAGCTTTTTATGACGAAATGGAAATGTCGAAGACCCCATATACATTGTATATAACTACATATAGGGTATTTATATACTTCTATAAATGATCAGCGTGACGCTATGCTTGTCTTTCCTCTATATATCCGTGAACTTATTCCTCATTTTTTGAGATAACAATCTTTAATTTTGCACACCTGTTTTTTTTCCAAGAAGCAGCTAATTAATGAAACCGTCAATATGGAATATCTAAGCATGTACAGTAGCTTCCATACAAACCGAGCGTTTAAAATCTATTTTTTGTATGGAAAACTTTTTTATTTGACAAGATATCTTTACAAAATTTGGCAAAAAATATTTTTTAAAGACACGCTATAATTGGAAAAAATCGTTCCGATCGGATCACTATAGCATATAGCTGTCTTGCGAACTGATCAATCCAAATCAAATTCTTGTACGAAGAACTTTGTTATTATACAATATATCTTCACCAAATTTGGTAAAAATTATTGTTTAAGATAACGCTACACTCTCCAATCGTATTGTTCGAATCGGACTACCATGGCATATAGCTGCCATACTAACTGACCAATAAAAATCAAGTTCTTGTAGGGAAAACTTTTTTAATTCACAAGAGAACTTCATGAATTTTGGCACATAATAATATTCAAGAAAATGCTACAATCTCCGAATAAGCTTTTCAGATCGGATCACTATAGCATATAGCTGCCATACAAAATGACCGATCAAAGTCAAGTTCTAGTAGAGAAAACTTTTTTAATTGACAAAAGATCTTCTTGAATTTTGGTATAAGATAATATTTAAGACAATGCTACAATATCCGAATAAATCGTTCAGATCGGATCACTGTGGCATATAGCTGTCATATAAACTGACCGATCAAAGTTAAGTTCTTGTACGGAAAACTTTTTTGTTTGACAAAATATCTTAAAGAAATTTAACATATATTACTGTCTAAAACAAAGCTACACTCTCCGAACTTATTGTACAGATCGTATCAGCATAGCATATACATATGTAGCTGTCATACAAACTGACCGATCACAAACAAGATAAACATTTTTATATAACCTTTTACGTAGTAAAAAATGCTCCTGTGAAAGGTATTATAGCTGCTTCGAAACTGAAATTAAATTTTTTTCTTGTTCTTATGTATATTATATATTTTTGGAACAGCATGGCGTATACGCAACCAATAAGAAATTTAATTTAAGCTTCAATATTGTGATTTTGTTATGACTTTAATTGAATATACTCTGTGAAATAAATATTTTTCAAGTACCTTTGTATATAGTAAGCAATGGCTTGTTTTAAATATAAAAAAGATATAGGCATACTCGTCCATAAGTCAAGTGGGGCTGCAATTAAGCGGAGTACTTAATGTATACTGCCTGTCGCATGAAAACATTCGAAGTAACGTTAGAAAGTATCACGGAATAATATACTCACAGTATGTATTATATACATACATATAGCTAGTGTTTTAGAACACAAATGAAGTCAGCAAAGTACAGAAGAAATAAAAATTTGCAAAAATTTACATATGACGGAACATACATACATACATATTTGTATACATACATATATTTATATGTACAAATATGTTTGTACATTGACTACAATGCGATAGGTTATGGTATCGGCCGGAGGCGGAGGTAGCACAAAGCCGAGACAAAGCGAAGCGAATAAACGAGCTGTCAGAGCTTTAAGCACCGATTGTCGTTATGGTTGACGTTAGCAAGAGCTGGTGATTATTGTTGTTTTTGCTAATGTATTTTTTTTTTTATTATTATGATTGTCAAAGCCGTTACCATTTGGTTGCCAACCAAACACAGCTAATAAACAACCCATCAAAAGTACGAACATACAGACAGACAGATCCACCTAACTAAACTTTGTTTATATAAGTACGTGTATATGTTTATAAGATTATGTATATGTATATGTAGCAGTTTCCATTTATAGGTACATACGTAAGTCACGTGAACAAGCGCTCATATATATTTTGCATGTACATACATATGAATGTATTTATGTGCAAGTTTTTGTGTATCTAAGTTAATGTTTGTGGGCTGTATGCGTGCCTGCTGTGCGTAAATCGAAGAAAAAATAACATAATTTATAGGCATCTATGCTGGCTAAGCTCATTTATAATGCAGCGCAATAAATATAAGTATGTATGTGTATATACAGTGAAAGCTCGATGGACAGTCTAATAAGCGGGCATCTCTTATAAGTGGCTATATTTTTTTAACCCAAAACTTTTTGTGAAAAATAATTTTCATGTAAATAATTTTAAATTTAAATGTAATTATTTGAGACACACCCATTAGACGGCAAAAAGTAAGATGGGGTTCATTTCTATGAGAGTTTTCAAGTGTGCGCTGATAAAGTATTTATGCATATGTGTATCGTATGTATGTATGTACATACATATATAAGTATATGTAAATGAAGTAGGAAAATCTATAGCTGCACTGTAGCTATAATACCCTACTCAAGTGTATTCCTATCACATAAAAGGATATAAACAAGTATTTATTTTGGTTTTAATCGGTTAGTTTGTATGACAGCTATATGCTATAGTAGTCCGATGGGAACAATTTGCTCGGTAATTATAGCGTTGCCTTGGATATTAATGTATGCAAAATTTCATGAAGATAATTTCTCAAATAAAAAAGTTTTCCATACAAGAATTTGATTTTTATCGACTATTTTGCATGGCAGCTACAGTAGCTCCAAGCGAAACTCGTACATCCCCTAAAATATTTGGTTTTACTTAAAATACGGGGAATTACTATTGCAATAAAACTGATATGTTTTATTTCATTAACGTATTGGGTAATTCATTAAATGACAAAAACAAATTTTTGAATAATCTTTTATTTAGAAAAATAAAAATACGTTAACTAATAAGTCTTCATTTTCAATGCAAAAGCCAAACTCGTACATTTTTAATTTAACAGGCAACACTGTTTCCAAGCACATCTAACTTCAAGTAATTTTTAATGTGTTATTCGGGGAAGTCCCAAGTACCAAAGTTCATTGGAAAATTTTGAACATCGCGTCATTTATCGAAAAAGGATAATAAAAAAAGTGAAATGGGCAGACAAAGAGGACAAACCAGTGTTGAAGTGCGGGAACTAGTAATTCGTCATTACGAAAACCAAAAATCGCTTCGGGAAATATCTGAAATTGTAGATCGAAGCCGATCGACCGTTCAGTACATCATTAAACGGTACAAGAGAGATAAAACTGTGAAAAATAGATCGAAAGTTGCAAATAACAAAATTTTCTCTGCTAGTGATGAACAGTATATTCTACGCCAAGTCAAAAAAGATCCATTTATAAGTGCACCGAAACTCGTAACAATCGCCGAAAATGATTTGGGGAAAAAGTGTTGCCCACAAACCATTAGAAATATACTGAATAAGGCTGATTATAACGGCAGAAGAGCAAGGCGAAAGCCTCTTATCAACGAACGTAATCAAAAAGCAAGACTACGATTTGCAAAGGAACATCAATCAAAAGATTTCTCATTTTGGAAAAACGTGCTATTCACAGATGAAAGCAAGTTTAATCTTTTCGGTTCGGACGGTAGACCCTATGTATGGAGAAGGTCAAATGAGGCGCTTCTTGCCAAAAATATGAAGCCCACAGTAAAGCACGGTGGCGGATCGGTAATGGTGTGGGGATCATTTTCTGCACAAGGAACTGGAGAATTGCATTTCATTGAGGGTATTATGAATCACACTATGTATCTGAACATTTTAAAAGAAAAATTGCCACTTTGTAAGGAAAAACTGGGCCTTGTCGAGGATTTGCATTTTTACCAGGACAATGACCCAAAGCATAAGGCTTATAATGTGCGGTCGTGGTTGCTTTATAATTGTCCGCATGTCATCGATACACCAGCCCAGAGTCCAGATTTAAACCCCATTGAGAACTTGTGGAGCTATCTCGATACGAAAGTGCACCAGCGTACAATAAGTTCAAAGGACGAGTTGAAGAGTATCCTCCAGGATGAATGGCAAAAAATCGAACCCAGTTTTTGTGAAAAGCTTGTTAAAAGTATGCCAAATAGATTACAAATGGTTATCAAAAACAAAGGAATGCATACAAAATATTAATATTAACATTACTTTTACTTTTATATAATGTACGAGTTTCACTTTGGCATTGAATTACATGCTATTTTACTTTTTTACCTCACTTAAAGTGTATTTGAATTAACATTTAGTTTTGATTATTTTGTTTTTGTTACGTAGTAATATACTAATAAAATATGCAAAAGTTTTTTTGGAAGCGCTTATTTTATTTATGATTTTTGGGAATTTAATAAATTTTTTTGACTTGTACGAGTTTCGCTTGGAGCTACTGTATATATTATAGTGGTTTGATCTGAAAATTTTTTCAACATATTGTAGCACTGCCTTGGACAAAAATATATGTCAAATTTCATCAAGATATCTCGTCAAATAAAAAAGTTTTCTAAACAAAGACTTGACTTTGATCGGTGAGTTTGTATGGCAGCTATATGATATAGTGGTGCAATCTCAACAATTTTACCGGAGATTGCAGCGTTGCTTTGGAAAATATTTGATACAAAATTTCATTTAGATATCTTGTCAAATAAAAGAGTTTTCTATACAAGAACTTTATTTTGAACAAGTCTGCTCAGGGTATAAATATAGTGATATATTGATATTATCATTCCAGCAACTAAGAAACTCTAACCAAATATATACAAGTAATGCTACATACATACATATGTATATGTATATGTACATATGTATACTCGCATAAACAAGTGGCAGGACAGTTAAATCGCTGCAATTACACAAGTAACGAATGTAAATTTAATATGAGAAAGCGATGAGGCAACTAGAAGAAGCGGCGAAATATGGTGTAAACTAAAGCTTGACTGCTGCAAAAAAAGATAATTCAATAAAACCAATCTGACAGGGATAACAGTCGACAATAAAATGCCCACAAAACGTCAAATACAACACACAGAGCAATGTATGTATGTATGTATGTATATGAATATATGCGTTGCCAGCGGCTACAAACGAATGCTTAGACTGTCTGACGTGTGGACGCACAGACAGACAGTCCGGCAGCCAGTTAGCCAAACAGGCGACTCGACTGCCTCGACTGCCACGCTCCAGTCATCCAACTCCACCAGCCTTGCACACACATTACACCCGTGTCTTAATGGAGCGCTAAAGTGTGAGGCTGTTGGTGCGGACATAAAAATGGTGTAGATACCGTGAAGTGGATGACGCCGTTGTAGTTGTCACCGCTGCTGCAATCATACACTGGGTACAACAACAACAACAGCGAAAGCAAAGCGACGCAGCCTGGCAAGAGTGAGAACAACCGTCGTCGTCCATAATGGAAAACAAAACGGCGAATGAATATAAGAAATACATACAAAGTAGAAAATGGCATTCGCACTCGCACAATTATTATACAAAGCTGATGATGATGAATACAAAGTTACACAAACAAACAAACATACAAACAAATACCTGCAAATATATGTACATACTAAACATACCTACAAGTATAAAAACAAATATTAAGGCATATGGAAAAATATAGTTTTGTATCAGCTAAATGAGTCTATTTGCCCGACTAACTGACAGACATTCATTTGTTCGGCTGGCAGTCGTGCAAGGCGTCTGACCACCAATGTGTTACTTAGAGAAAGAAAAGACGCACATACATATACATATGTAAGTAGATATATAAATACAGTTGTATGTATGTATTGTACACATATCATAAATACGAATAAACAAATGCGCACATATCACACATACATACATATATACTAACAAATTAAAATATATATGCAATATGTAAATATATACATACATACATACATAAATAAATAAATGTATGTATATAGCTACTCGGCTTGTAGATACATATTTATTTCAACTCACCGTCACCTCCACGCCAACCGCACAATTTGTACTTTAGCGGTAAGAAAAAAAAAACGACAACAACAACAATCATAAAAAAATCCACCAAACGAGAAATGTGTATACTACATATTAGAGAAAAAAGGCTGGAAAAATCAAGTCACATTCCAATATGGCGTTGCTTTTGCATTTTTCGCTTAATTTTCGTTGACTTTCGCCCGTCGCGCTATCTTCTTTATGCCCAATGTTAGCGGCTATTTTGCTGTAAATTCTATTTCGCCACGTTGCAAATCATCGGCCTGCATTGTACTACTAGTTCATATGCGCATACATGCCTACAAACATATACATACGTAAGAATTGCAGAAAAAAAGTAGAAAAACTGTGTTGTCATAAATTTATTTGTGCACGCCTTTTAATACAATATTCTTACGATATGTCCGTCTAAAAATAGTTTCATCAAAATTATGTGTATCATTTCATGTATTCTGTGGGAGATGAAATCAACTCAAATGCTGTCGTTTAGTTCAGATTGTGCTGGCTGCCGTTGATCTAAAGCATATTTAGTTTAGTGGGTCCAAAGCCAAGTATTTGAGTTAAACCTCGGTATAGTCTTTTCATAAAGTAACGAGGCGAATTTCAAAATCTCCCCTCAAGGTTTCTCCTTATAATACTTTGATGATGAGACAATTTTTAGGGTTGAACAATTTTTTATCATTGAAATATCGATTGAGTTCATCAAGATTTCCAACCCTAATTCCTCCAAATAAGGGTCTGAATAGGAATTCGAAGCCTTAATGTCAATTAGTGGACAGAAAAAGTTAGATGTCATTAAATGTTAAATACTTCGCCGAGGGAATAGAAAAAGTCCTAGCCGATATGTTCATAAACAACCTGCGTTTTATACTAGAAAACGTTGTATTTCACCTTTTTACTGAAGTGGCCAAAATGACATCAGATCAGAGTGTAAAAAATCACTAAATGGTACACCGAGACTCCCCGAGACCAGAGATTTGAATTCTTAGTGAAACCCAAATAGGTGGCAATCCAAAGCTTTTCCTTAAGGAGAAAAAATAATTATTTTTATATAGGAATAAACGCAATGATTGAACGACTTCTTCTTTATTGGCGTAGTCAACGCTTACGTGGTTACCCGAGTTTACCATTATGCAGCACTGTGTAGAAGTTCACTTAAGTGAAGAAAATTCTTTGAGTACCATTCACTTGGGAGTGCCCAGAAATGATTCTTTTACATATGGCTCAAGCAACTTGTGGCTTTCGGGCTTAGACCAAGTATCTTTTGGGTAGCCGAAAAACATCCGTTTGAAAGCGAGTTAAAGTGAGAAGGCGAACCATCCTTTACCAGTGTTGTCCGCTGGGTTTGGAACCCGCCACGTAAAAAACATCCACAATGAAAGGATCAAAACAGCCTCGGATGAAAAACCCCCCTTTTGATGACTATCGAAGGACTAGTCAAATTAATTTTTGAGAAAATAGTGGCTTACCAAACGAAGTCCAAATGATCAAAAATATTATTCCTTCGATTATTACTAGACAAATATACATATATCTAAATGATATCTAAGTGTCGTGTATAAAATATATGTCTTGGCCCAACCATTTTGAGAAGAAAACAGTTCAAAGTATCGGTATCCGTTTATTCTAAGTTATAAAATTCTTCCAAATATGCTCATATCATTGAAACAATTCGCCGGATAAACTAAAATTAATATAAAATTAAAGTTTCGAAGAATATTCTCAAATACTTGTGGATTCGAAATGCAGAAAATCGGGTTTTTCAAATTCAGCATGGGATATAACCCCTTAGTGGACTTATAATGTTTTTTTTTTGGATATACTTAAGAAAAAAAAGCTTTCAAAGGAATTAATCGAGTAGTGACACCATACCTTAACATATATTATAAAAAAAAACCCCTTACTCAATAACAACTAGGTGGGTAAAACCTCCCTTATAAGTCATTTAAGTAATTAGAAAGCAAATGTATTGCAGTCAAAACTTAACTAAACCACCACAAACGTGAAGGTTAAATTCATACGAAAGATAATTGAAAAGTAAGTAGTAAACGATACCTAACTATCTATGTACAATGCAAATATCGGATAAAAAGTATTTACCTTATACTCACAAATGACCGAAATGAAGGGCATGAAATTGGAGTGCTTCGCAAATAAGGTGTAAACTTTAAGGCAAAACATTGCTTTTTAATAATAATGCATGTACTATGCGAGTGCCAGGCAAACTCAAAAGTTTGTAACGTTTAAATGAGAGGGTGCCACTAAAATTCATATACATAGTATATTTTGTAATTGACATAAGCTAGTTAGAGTTATGAGGTTTTGAAAAAATACATATATAAAAAAAAAATTTTGTGAAATTTCTCATACCAAAAAATGGCATGAACTTGTTATTCAGTGTCCGCCTTCAGCAGCTAATATTATTAGCTTTGTTGGAATAATTCAACGACGAAAAAGTCAAAAATTATTCCAGTTGAAGGAAGAAGTATGGCTTCACTGCTAGGAATCACCATGAAACAAACATATATGTATATACTTACATGAAAACCATAGAAAAAATACATACATACGTACACGATTTAATCTTTTCACAAGCATTTTTTCTACTACTATAAGATCTCATTACTCATTGGAGAGAAATATGCGGCTATGGGGAGGTAATTGCCGAGACTGAGTAGTATTTTGAAAGAAAAACCAATCCAGAACAAAAATGGTTTCTAAAAGTTTTAAGATCGCTATAAAATTATCCTTAAGATGCCATGAATTAAAGTTTGTACTTATTTACAGTCTGTGTGGTACAACAGACTTAGAATTCGCGATTCTTCCTGGTGACTTACAAATATTATTTTCTCCATGAATAATTGTAAGTCACCTGTCGTCTTGTCATATCTTAGGTAAGTCGAAACCTTCAACTCCTGGTGTTTCTCTTCTTCCTTTTTTAAACCTCTACAGTACTCCACCTAAACTACTTTAAAAGATGACCCATCTACCATCCTATATTGTATTCACTTGTATCTAGGTTGTTACTATTCAAATTGATTAGTAGAATGGAACAAAGCTCAACCAAATCGGACGGAGAAATGCTAATATGAAATAGCAATTGTATTGATATTTTTCAGGTCGAACGAGGTATGTCTTCAATGATCACTCGACCGTCTTTGAAGGCTTCATACCACTCAAAGGTTTGTGTTTGTGGTAAAACTGAATCACCGTACGCCTTTTCCAACATTCGAAATGATTCCGCGCACAAAACTTAACCAAATTTAACCAAATACATAATACAAAATTTAAAGAAATTCTTTGTTCGATGTTTATCCATTGTAAAAATCGGAAGTCACAGACACTACTGAGGTGTACCGATTTAAGCAGCTGCTGTAAACGAACTGGCTGACAGATCGCGATCATGTTTAGCATAGTAATTAAAGATAGTAATACCAACTTAGCAACAATATACATTTATTTGAAATATATTATTTACCTGGGAATTCGATTACAATTTACCGCTGTTTTTTGGTCACAATGTAAAGCACCTAATTTGTTTTTATGCTAATTTTCCTTAATAGAATTGTATAATAAAACAATTAAAACCATTTATAAATTTCAAAAAAATATTATTTTAGCGGTTTTCATTTTGAACGTCATGTTTTGTAACTAATAGGTGCTTTCGTTCAACAAATAGTTTCCAAAACCACAAAAAATGTAAACATTTTGTTGTGCTTTTGTTGAACAAATAATTTTTAACATTGTACACGAAATTTCTCATATTTTCTATTGCTGCTTGTATGATTTATAATATTTAGAATTAAAAAAAAATTGTGTTCATTTTTAAAAATGTTTCACTGGCGGGTATTAGTTAAAATTATAGCACACACAATACTAGCCGCATGAGTAAATACCTATGTACATATTTACGTGTGGTATATAAAAATAGCTGTCGATTATAATTATTCTGTAATACAAATACTTAAAATTAAAATGTGTGCATTTTGGTATTTGGCAAATATTTATTATTGAAAGACTAAATATAATTTTGGGAACATAATTACATAAATGAATGGAATATTAATGAAATTATTCACTAACAAAACATAATTTATGACTAGCATAGCTAAAAGATTGTGAAATAAAGCAATAAACGAAATAAAAATGCCTTAAAATAAATTATAAAAAACATTATAGTATATTATATAGTATATAAATTTATGTAAAAAGCAAGAATGATAGATTGAAAGAGAATAAATAACATGAAATACATTGGGACAAAAAACACCCTGAAATTGTAATTAAATTCCCCGGGTAAATGATATTTAAAAAATGTATTTTGCTAAGTTGGTAGAACTGTCCTTAATTATTATGCGAAATATGAGTACAATCAATCAACCCGTTTTGATTACGGCAGCAGCTTAAGTCGGTACATCTCTGTAGTGCGTTGCGAGGTACAAAGCTTTCAAAGAGGGTCGACAGATCGTTGAAGACATGCCTCGTTCTGGACGACCTTCGCCCTCTTCAACTGATGAAAAATATTAAAAAAGTGAAGAATACGGTGCTTGAGAAATTCACTGAAGGAGCTGAAGGTCATCCCAACAGGTGCTTATGAAAAGTGTTTCGAGGACCGAAAAAATCGTTGGCATAAGGGTATTACAAAATAAATATTAACGTATTAGTAAATATTTTGCGTTTATTTAAAATTTCCGGTTACTTTTTGGTCACAATGTATGTACATAATTTAGAAAAAGTTATATTTAGTCCCGGAAAATAAGCAACATAGCACAGCATTTCTGAATAAAACAAATCGATAAACATCACTAACACCGCACAGCATTTCTGAATAAAACAAATCGATAAACATCACTATTATCAATGTATTCAATTACTTTTCGAGCATTCCTTTCCTTATTTTAGTTTCTATTTATAGTTGATAAATTGTAAAGCATTTGTTTAAGACAAACATAGTATACAAAATATAAATATTCGAGTCTAAAAATGAATTTAAGTATGTACATACATACATATGTCATGTATATACATACTTATACATGTATATGTACATATGTATGTATACCTTGGCACATATCAATCTACACGCGGTAAAACAAAATAATTAGGGCAACTAAGAAAATAACAAACTCGATTATAATATCCGGTTCACTGGCCGGCACCAGATATTAAAAGAAAATTTATGGACTTAGAAAATTGTTTATTTTTAGTTTTAGTTAGCATTCACATAGTGAATAAGAAAAACAGCGCTTAGTCAAAAAGGTTGTAAAATGAAAAAAAATATGTTAATATTTTTGTAAGAATTTGTTTTTTAAGAATTAAAAAAAAAGTTTTTTATACTTTATTAAATATTTTTAAAAATTAATAATTAAAAACTTTCTTTTAAATTTTTTTACATTATTCTTTATAATTTTTTTAAATAGTTTTTTACAATTTTTTTACTTATTTTTTTTAGGCTTTATGTTTTTAATATTTTTTAAAACGAAGTTTTTTATATTTTATACAATATTTTAAAAAATAATTTTTTAAATAACTAAAATTAAAAAAAAACATTAAAAAATTTATACACTTGTATTTTGACTTTTTAATCCCAGGATTTCGAGAATAAAATGGGTATGGTCGGATGGAAGAGGTTCCTCATATCAAGAATTTTTTTTGTAAATTTGTTTGAAATATTTTTTTTTATAATTTTTTCACTTATTTTTAACATATTTTGTTGGAATATATTTTTGATAATTTTTTCTATTTTTTGCTATTACAAAATTATTACTATTTTTTAATTTTATTAATTTTTTTTTATATTTCTAATGCTTTGTTTTAAGATTGATTTCTATATAAATTATTCAAACAAAGGAAATAAATCTTAATACAAAGCAATAGAAAGTTAAAAAATATTAACATTAAAAAAAATATTTTTTTATGTAATATAGAAAATAAAAAATAAGCCCAAAAAACATATTACAAAAAAATCGTTAAAAATAAATAAAAAAAATTATTGAAGAAATATATAAAAATATTTAAAAAATATATACATATGTATATGTATATGAGTATGTGTCTATACAATATCTAAAATTGAGATATGCCGTGGACAAAGCTAATTTGTCAGCATGAAATCGGTGAATAATATAAATCATGTGTTTGGTGACTTGATTTTCATATGAACATATACATATACAAATGTATATAATTTATGTGTTCACTTACTATTTCACTTCATTATTTTTATTTTTCTCAAAGCCACAAATAAATGAACGCCTGCACCCACAGATCGAGCGCACGATCGGCTGACTATTACTTACATATGTATGTATGTATTTACACATCAGCACACTAACTCAAGTTGTATCTAAATGTAGTGTATATATACATACTTAATTATAATATAAAATGTGTGTAAAGAGACACTTGACTGTTGTGCAGCACACAGTATTACACTCACATCCGTATATATGTAGTATATAGTACATACATATATGCAATATTATATGGTGTCTGAAATGGCAACGCTCTGACAATGCGCTGTAAATTGTCTTTCACATTTCAATCGCATACTCGAATAATTTAAAATATTTCACCGACATGACATGCTTACCTAATTAGGTATTTAATGCAATAAAATATCAGATAGCGACTGATAAAATAGCGAATAGCGGCGAAAAATGCGTTGTGGCGGTTTAGCAGCGAGATACTTGTATGTTGCTATTTTGCGCAAAAAAAAGCAAACAGTATAAACCAGAAGTGATATACATACATTAATACATTTCAATGATCAGGAGCAAAAATTGCGATCGGTACTCTAGTTATAGACATGCATATACGAGTCACAGACGGTATTTTAAAGTCAAATTTCAATGATTGATTTAATGTCCTTTAAATAAAAAAAAATATATATATATTTTTCCTAATTATTTTTTGCACTCTTATCGTATAAATATACGACCAAAAACACAAAAGAAGTCATATATACGTTTTTAGATTTTAATTCTTAAAACAATCAATCTTTAATCAATTGCCATTGTAAAAATCATTGACGTTAAGTGGCAAACTAATTGTTTAGTATGTACATATTTGCTATAACTTCGCCTTATCGCGACCAACTGTTGATGACGTGACACGGTCGGCAATCAAATATCAATCAATAAAGGGTGTTTAGATACGCTAGAAAGATAAAATCTAAGAACTCAAACCTCTGGCCGAAAAAATTATCCAAACGGTACTGTGGGCAAAAAATAGTAAGACTGCTTAATTTAACAGTCGAGATAGTCGGGAACTCTTTGACGACGAACCACATCTAGGACAACCATCAACATCAACTGATGATCAACACGTCAATAAAATAAAGGAATTGGTACTTGAGAATTGACAATTAACAGTCAGAGATCTTACTGATATTGTGGGAATATCGGAAGGATCGGTGGAAACTAATTTGAAAAATCATTTGGGCCTAAGAAAAATGAAAACATTATTGGTTCCAAAATAATTAAATTTTTTCGAAAAGCAGTGTGGCGATAATGTCTGTTAAACAATGCTTTTCGACTACCAGGATAGACCATAGACTGGATCTATGCCTATGACCTGGAAACAGATGATCATTCGGCCGATTATCGTGGCAAAGGTGAATTGAAGCCGAAAAACCACGTCAGAGCAGGTCAAAAATCAAGGTTATGTTGACATGACAGTTTTCTTCGTTTATGAAAGTGTGCAGCACTCCGAATTCATTACGAACCACCAAACTGTCAACAAGGAATACTATTTGAATATCATGCGTTGTTTCTGCGAAATTATTCGTAGAAAGAGATCAAAATTATGGACCGATAATTCTTGGTTTTTGCACCACGCCAATGGACCGTCGCATTCTGCATTGATTCTTCGAGAGCTTTTCACAAAATGTTCAAACAATATAGTGCTGAAACCACCGTATTCGCCTGATTTAGCTCCGTGTGGCTTCTAGCTATTCAGCAAACTCAAACGACCGTCGCGGAAACCATTTTGGGTCAATTGAAGCCATAAAACGTAAATCACTAGGCGCGTTGAAGGCTTTTCCGGAAATTGACTGTTTCGAGGATTGGAAAAATTGTTGGCACAAGTGTATTAGGGCCAATGTATACTTTGATCTGTGTCGTCTCCCGATTTTGAAGAATAAATTAAGAATTTGAACAAATGAACAAAGTCTTACTATTTTTTGCTCATTGTAGTATAACATCATACATAGTAAACTTAATTATAATTATTATAATATTGGTCATAATAGCGCGCAAATCTCGAAACACCCTTTATTAAGGAAAATAAAAGTTTTGGTAAATTAGTTGATTATATGCGTAAGTCCTACAAGTATACTCAAGGCTACTTTCAAATGCATTCCTAAACACCCAACCACAATAAGTATATATCGTCAACTAAAATGCAAAACAACGTATCATCAAAAAGATAGAAATTGAGTTTAATTTAACTGCCGCATATTATATGTATATGTACGTAATAACGCAAAATGTCACGCCTCCGCTCTCAGATATAACCAATAAATAACCATTTTATAACCAAAACCTAAATTTTCCTTCAATGTGAGTGGTTTCATCATATCGTTTTTTCTTCCCCTGTAAACTTATAAGTGATGTTACGTTATTTTGCATTTTAAGTGACGATGTGGTATGGTATATCTACAAACGTATGTACATACATACATATGTATAATGGGTAGAAATCACGAGTACGCCAAGTATATAATGAGATCGCGATCAGGTGACTTTTTGATTACACAAAAATGCCCAAAACGCTAAAAGTCAATAAATCTATAAATACAAGTTTTATATATAGAATATGTGTATACACATACGTATGTACTATAGTATGTACAATTAATAAAAACTACTTTCGTTTACTTGTGAATACTTTTAATGGAATTCACCGCGACTGAGAATTAATAATACGACCCTATAAAAGCTCGAAGGTCATCTCATGTTTACCTCATTTTTTTTCATTAATCTACGTGACTTTAATTTATATGAAATAATTACGATCTAACTAGAAAATTTATGAGTTCTGAGAACATGCTCAGTAATTAGGGATTTATAGGATTTAGGAGTTGCATTTCTTCATATTTTTGAAAAATTATAATGTTCCGCACATTGGTTCATTATACCCTGAACAAGATACATTAAGTTTCCCACGTGGAGAAGGAATCGTCGGAGACCCTGTAAAGGCCACGTATTGTACAATTAATCAACATGACGAGCTCAGTCCGTTTAGCCATATGGGTCCCTCTGTATACTGTCGAACTAACCAGTCCATCAGTTCTTGAGATATCGATATGAAATTTTATACAAGTCTCTTTCTCTTCAAAAAAATTAATCATTTGTCGGTAGGAATCACCGATATCAGACCATTATAAGATAAAGCTGTCATGCAAAATGATCGATCGAAATCTAGTGTTTGTATGGAAAACTTTTTTATTTGACGAGATATTTTCATGAAATTTGGTATAGACTATTTTTCAAGGCAACGCGGTAATCTCCGGTGAAAATGTAGGGATTGGACTACCATAGCGTATAACTGCCATACCAACTTTTCGATAAAAGTCAAGTCTTGGTTTAGAAAACTTTTTTGTCAGACAATATATTTTTACGAAATTTTTCATGGATTATTGCCTAAACCAAGGCTATAATCTTCGAAAGTTTTGTTCTTATCGGACCACTATAAATAGCATATAGCTGCCATATAAACTTACCGCGCAAAATCAAGAGAAAAACATTTTATACTCTTTTGTGCTGTAAGATATGGACCTGTGAATGGAATTATAGCTTTGGTGCTGCCGAAGTTAACGTTTAATCTTCTTGGTATTATAAAGCTTAAGTTTTATATTATTACCTGTAATAGGCTATTCTACCACTTGAGGCTACTTCAGTGAAAATGAGTCAATAAACCTTATGCATAGTAAAAGTAGTGGAACTAGACAGATACAGATTGTAAAAATACCCATAATCCACGGTTCATAACTACAGTTATTTTCTCTTGTAACTTCTTGAGACAATTTTTAATTATCTAAGGAGTGGAAAATCTTTAAAGGCTTTAAAAGTCCTTGATATGAGTTGAGTAATAATCTCTTGTAAGAAGACTCCATAACACTGAATTTAAATTCTATAAAGAAATTCTAAATAAATAGAAAAACGCAATACGTTTGCTAAATTTTCACTCTTTCTAAAAACATTTGATATATTTTCTCTTCAGACATTTTATTCTGTTAACCATAGTTCAAGCGATCAGAGATTAGCAATGTTTATACAGAGAAATGAACGTTCCATTCAGTCGCTTTGTTTACAACAAATATTTGATTAATAAATTATTCAGTATACAGTCTATACTGCACATATATACACATCTATATACATATGTATATACATTTAAACAATTCCACAATGACCATTACTATATTTACATACTATATATGGCAAGAAGTATAAAACAGAATTCACAGTAAATTTATTTCAAGCTGCTAAATTTAGAATTTCATTTCGATGGCACCTTTGTTGCGATTAGAAGCTGCCCGATACAGGCGCACAGAACTAAATACTTGTAGCGCACAAATTGTCGATAATCAGCACGATCGATCAATAATAATCGGTGCAAACACATGGGCCGTTGGCGTATAACAAGCGATCGTTGCGATAAGTATATGTAGCTGTTGAAATGAAAGCGAAAAGTGCAAAAAGTAAGAAAAAATCAATCGATTGTGTTAATTCGAGTGAGAGAAGGTATTGAGGAATTGGATTATTTGAATTTCTAGTGACAGCGTAGTTGGGGCGAAACTAAAAGGTAGGCCAGGTGGCGAAAGAGCGGGTTATATGGATTTGGGCGAATAAGTGGTTGCTTGGTTGAAGATCAAGCGAGTGTTTTCAATGCTAATTTGTAGGTACATATACGTGTGAATGTATGTCGAACTCAATTACAATTTAAATAAAAGCAATGAAATCACATGGTGCTTATAAATACATAGGTATATAATATATCTGTGTGGTAATAAGTATTTGTATATCAAGATATGTGTGAAATTGATGTAGGCAAAGCAATTTTAGTATAGTACAATTTTTATAATAATGTAGTATAACTTAAAAAGAAGAACGGAGAAAATAATTCAAATAGAAAGGAACAAAAAGAAAAATATATGAGTTTATACATACATACATACGCTCATTGTTTCTTGCGTTTCCATATTTATTAACTAAATACATGCTCTACAGTAAAACGTTACATTGTCAAGAAATTGTGGACTAAAATTTAAGTAGTCAGAAAAATATTAAAAACGAACTAGTTCAAAATGGACCAGAAATGTACCTAGAACTAAATGATTTAAATTTCAGTTTTTTATTTTATTTTTATAGTTATTATTTATATTTTTAATCTGTATGACTATACAGATCAAAATCTAAATTTGCTGTTTTTTCCATTTTGGTTGTGGTCCAGGAATTAGTTGGATTTTTTTATTTTCTTTGGAAGTAGTACATGATTAAGGTGTTACATGGGTTTGCAGGTTTCAAAAAATCGATTTTTTTATTGTCTTATTAAATTCTACAATACCTCTAGAATATTTTTCTAAATTTTCAAGTTGTCGCTAATAATAGTTTCGGAGATACAGCGTTGAGTACTTGTGTGCTCGAGGGTAGCTAGGCTAAGAGCGTCGTCTTTAAACGCGTTTTTCTCGAAACTGTGTTTTTGAAGTCGGGTGGCAAGATTTCTCGAGAACTACTCAGAAGATCTTCATGAAATTTTACACAGATTTTTGAGCTATAATTCATAAAGACTTGGACGAAGGATTTTTTTTCGATTACAACTATATGAAAAACAAAACGTCGCGAAATTTTCAGTTTTTTGTAAAAATGTCTGCCAAAAATCCAATCAGTTTTCTTTCATTCGTCCAAGTTCTAAGTTAAGGTTTTAACTAAACATCTTTCTTCCCAGGGGTCATCGGAAAATGGCGTCGCAATGGCCGAGTTTAGAATATTTTTTCCAAAAGTTTCAGAATTTCTTTGTTAAAAGTGTATTTTGTAGCAATTAAACATTCTAATAAATTATTTAAATTTTTATATGAGAAAAATTTTTTTCCAAAAAATGCTGTTTTACACAAGGAAATCCATGCAACCCGCTAATGCAATACTAAAGGAGTAACTAAAATTACTAATAAGGAAAGCAATTAAGATCTTTGATTGGTCTGCTTAATGCTGTAGTTATCCGATCTGAACAATTTGTTCTGAGATTATTTCGTGAAGATATCGTGAATATTTGGCAAATATAGAAGCTTTCCATACAAGGCTTTGATATGAACCGGCAGTTTGTACAGCATTTATGTGCTCTAGCGGTTCAATATCGGCGGTTCCGGGGCGAAAAGAGTGCGCCCAAAATTTTAGATTGATATCTTAAAATATGATATGACCATATGTGTGATGTTATTTTTCAGGAAAAATTCCTATCTATCAGGTTATCATTTCATATAAAATATGAGTTTTGTAATAATATATAGAATCTGGAAGTTCCAAATTGAGATTATGAAAACTTTGTTGCTCTATAAACTGCCCTGTCCAAAATCATTCATGGTTTTATATTCGTGTATAGCACTAAGTTGAACCGCGGTAATTGGTAAAGAAAAAACTTCCAAATATTAAAATATTAGGTGGCAAGGCTTGTGTAGCGTTCGTGTTTAGGAAATAAAATCCTCTAAAATTATATGGCAAGTTTATGACTTGTGCATTTGCCAACATGAAACATCTACCATAAATATACATACTTATGTACTCACAAGTACATACATGTACCTCCACGCATATGTACATACATATGTATTTATGTAAGTATGTATATACATACATTCCTTTTATGTAAGTTCACAGTTGTTGAAGTTGGTTATTCTTTAGCATTCTGTAGTTAATGTTTGTTCTCATTGTCGTTGTTGTTGTTGCTGCTGTTATCCCTACTACTGGTCATGATATCCACAATATTTGCCCATATGCAAAGGCTGGAATAGTCTAGAAAATGATTTCTCACCCAAAAAGGTGTAGAGGCAGCAGAAAGTAGCACAAATGGTGGCATTAAAAACAACAAGAAAAGCAACAATAATCTGTACAAAGTACATATGACAGAGCAAACAACGACGAACAATCCTCCGCGTAAAAATCGCTTGGTCTGAGTTGGCAGCTGGAACGGGATAAGAAGGAGGAGAAGGGGTATCCCCTCACTCCTTGCTATCGCAGTTGAGGTGGAAGGTGGGGTATATCTACACATGTAGTATGTATGCATGCATTTGGTTGTAGTTAGGAGGCTGAAGGCTGGAAGCTTACTGTCGAGTGCTGGATGCTGGGCCTCGCGCTGCGGCCGCACTGCCGATGATGATGATGATGGTGATGATGCTAGAAAAGTAATTGAACTTTCCAACAGCTGTCGTGTAGCACACAAAGCGAACGAGCAGCAAAACTGAACCGAGGCGATGCTTGTACTTGCATACATATATACAGTATGTCTGTACATGTAAACTTTTCTCTGACAAAATGCACAATCTTTTAAATACAGTGCCCGTAGTATGTACATACTTATATGCTTACAAAAGCACTGGGAGTTATATACTGTATATGTATATGTACATATATTTATAAAAGTATATAGGGATTGAGCATATGTGCATACATATACAAATTGATACTGAGAATATGTAAAATTGCATAAATATTAAAATAAATCTGTATATACGTGCATATGTATATAAATATTAGGGCGGGTCGAGTTACAGGGAGCCACAAAAATCGCTGTCTCGAAACTGGTTTGAGACTCATAGTCTCTCAGGCAAAACTGTTAAGAATGATCCGTAGAACATTTCATACATATTCAACTTTATAAAAAAATCGACCCGCTCTAATAAATATCTATTAATTTTTACGAATATTAGCTTTTAAAAGCCAAATATTACAAAATTTTTCCCGAAAAGTTTAATTTTCAAATTTATTTGAAAAAAAATAAATAAACATGAAAAAAGTGATTATTTTCATATACATATTTACAGGGTGTTTCATATCTTATTTCAGTAAGCATTGAATTATTGTAAAAAAATTTGTTCCATAAAAAATATTATTTCTATAGCAGAACACAGGTAATGAGCGAAGAACTGGTAAAAGTTTTGATTATGATTTTTCGACAAAATGGGTGCTTCCCAAAAATAGTTAATTTTTGTTAAAAAGCTTACACTTCATAGCGGCTCTAAAAATCGAAATCAAAAAATCGTATACCATTCGATCATTACTTGACAAATATATGTATCTAAATAAGGTGGTGTGCAAATCAAGTCGGACCTATCGGGCGTTTTGGCGAAACTTTCGTCACTAACTCTGAAAACAGCGCTTTGAGAAAAATATGCTCCGAAACTATACGCCGGATCAACTTAAAATTTTCGGGGATTATTTTCAAATATATGCGTGCAATCGATACAGAAGCAAAAAAAATCAATATTTTGAATTTTGCAAGTGGATATAACCCCTTTAGGCAAAAATCATTTGGACCGAAAGCATCACCAAACCGTCCGAAACGTGATAGAAAATGCCACAAGAGATACAGATTTTGATGTGCATTATTGTCCAGTGATCACCTGATATATTTTGTATTAAAAAAAATATTATAAATAACCTGCATTATGACCAAGCTAAATAAAATATTCAAATATCAAAGTTCAACGAAGTAAAAGATGGCGCACACTGTAACTTTACAAACTCGGATTCCACTAGAAGAGAAAAAGCTTGCAGTGAATTCATACAAATAAATATTTATAGGTGTTCATATATATTTATAGGTACTTGCATAAAATGGGAAATATGTAGGAAAGTAATTTAAAAGAATTCCCAAAACATGCAATATGATAATTTCAAGAAAAAAATGATGGTCACAAAGAGATTGAATCCGGGTATGCCTGCATGCTAACCACAAAAACATTTTTCTTTTCGTGAGCATATTAAAAAATTCTTCGACATTTTTCTTGATTAAGACGCAGACTAAAATAGAAAAGTGTCCTTAAAGTGTAAACGAAAGAACAGGCAACAACATTTTTTTGCATATGGATTCAGTTGCACGATTTTAACCGAGGAGGAGGCTCAACAATGCTTACTCTGGAATCTACTATAGCAAACAGCAGATAAATATTTGTATGTAAATACCTTCTCATGTATGTATGTATATATTCGTTATGCATAATGGTACATTATGGTGATGGCATTATCGGGTGGGTGAAAGTTGCTTCGAAACGACTGGAAACACGAGCATAACTATTCAACTTACAAGAGCTCAGAAATTTGCTTGAATTAAAGTAACGAATTACAGCAACGTAAGAAAGGAGGAAACAATTAAAAAATAAAGTATAACAATAGAAAGCAACGAGGTGAAAAAATTGCACAACGAACTAAGCATCTTCCTACTCGATGATGTAGATGATTATGTGAGCGATTATACAAAAATGAAAAAAGTAAGATGAAAGAAAGAAAACATAAATGAAAAAATTATAACACTAAATAAAAGAATATCTATAAAAGATAGGAAAACGAAATAGCGTCACACTGCAAACCGCTGAGCTTTAAAAAAATTATATAGGCATGCTATCTGATCAAATTTGACCCAGACATCTTCAAAAAGGGCTTCTAATCCAACCCGGACGGGTAATAAACTATATTTTCAAGTATTTTAACACAAAAAAGGCTTCTCATCCAATGCAAGCATACCAAGCTTCATCTAATTTTCCAAACACTTGTTATATTTTAAAAATTAGTATTATTTTTTTTTTTTGGTTTCAGCTCATTTTGAGTGCGTCATTCCCTAGATTGTTGAACGGTTTCCACATCATATTCATCATATTCATAAAAATTATTAGAACAGTTCAGCTTTCATCTCTCTGGTAAAAACTTGAAGGCTCCCCCAGTAATTCAAGCAGAGAGTCGAAAAAAATTTGTTGGAAGGTGCGTAATAGTGGACTACACAATCAAAAAAAAATTAAGGTTGTGGTTAGCTTTGACCCAAATTTTCTTTCTATTATTATGTTTTCTATAGCATATACATATGTATGTATGGACATATGTATGTATGTAAATAAATAAATATATAAATATGTTTTATTGAAATAGTAACTCCATATCTTTGCACATGACCTTAATTTCTGGTATATTAACGACTACTTATGTACATATATGTATACTCCAATATATTTTAATATTCTCAATGTAAGCTTCGCACATTTTTTACGTGCGCACACACACACACATACTTTCAAATATAAGTAGAAGTAAATAAATATAAATGAGGCAATTTACGTCATTGCAAATTCGTTATTTACTTCACAACAATATAAATACATACTTATATATGTATCATAAATGTGTATGTATGTATCTATAAAAACGTATATGTATGTTCGTGTGTATTATAATATGTATGTATGTTTATAAATATATATTGCTGACACTGCGCTATTGAAATTGTTAAGCGTAATAAAATAAAAATGAAACATGACGAAAGTAAATAAAATATTTAATTGCAAAAATAGCTGAATAAGCAAAAGGAGGATTATACGGTAAAAATCATTGAATATGGACTATGAAAAATGCAATTGCGCTGGAAAAAGACGATATTGTGACAAATTTTGAAAATGCAAATGTAGAATGGTTGTAACTTAATTTTATTTTAAATGAAAAAAAATGTTATATCTAGTATTGTAAAAATGTATGTATGTATATTCCTCTTTTTATTTTTAGACAATTTTGATGGAACTTTTTTTAGGTTAGTTTTGAAATATGTACATACATACATAAATATACATTTTTTAGACAGCGAACGTTGTTATTTTTAAATTCAAACTGTTGAAACAATTACTGTTAAATAATTGCTAGATTGGTATACTTAATTGAGTGGAAGTAGCTGAGCTGAGAAACATGTTCGAGGGTTGCTTTCTATATTTCAGTATTTGGGCACAAAACCAAATATTAATAATCGATAATAACTTAATGGGTTTCCATCAAGATCTATACACTTTTTATGAGCTTCAACCGACTGTCGAAGCACTTATGCCACGCCGTTTGAGGTACGCATCTCCAAAACACGCATTCTGAAGGCATCAACCACATCTTCAGGAGTCGAAGAATATTGACCTCCTAGTTTATGTTTTACGTACGGGAATAGTAAGTAAAACGGTGTCAAGTCAGTACTATATGGTGGATGACTCATGCATTCCATGTTTTGTGAGCTAAAAAATTCATGTACCATCTTCGACGGTCGGTTCTCCTGATTTCTTGAAAGACAACCGGCAAACGATTTTTTGTTTACCACAATGGTGTATATGGCTTGAACATGTCCAATTTTTCACGAAAGTGTACACCATTTAATTCCATTTGGCCGAACTGAATATTTTAAGTTACTGTAAACAAAACAAATAGCGCTGGTGTCTACTTATAACATCAAAAATATCAAACCTGCTGCTATATCCCGAAATATTGGCATTTTTCCGGTAGAGACATTATTTCATCAGTGTAAAACTTTTCTGGTTTTTGGCTAGAAGCAATTTTCACAGGCTTCTCTTGAAGCCAACTTTACTCCATTAACGGAGTTCTGCTTTGACCGAAACAAATGGTAATCCGATGATGCAAGGCCAGGGCTATATGGAGGATGCAACAAAACTTCCCAGCCAAGATCTCCCAGTTTTTGAAAAGTCATCAAAGATGTGTGTGGTCTAGCGCTGTCCTGCTAGAAAACGACGTCCTTTCTATTAATCATTTCTGGGTGTTTTTTTTACGATTGATTGCTTCAATCTCTTCAGTTCTTGACAGTAAAATGTAGAATCAATCATTCGACCAAGCTGGAGCATCTCATAGTGGATGATTCCTTTCCAATCCCACCAAACACGTAGCATAACCTTTCGCGGCGTCAATCCTGGTTTTTGCGACCATTTGTTGAGCTTCATCACGCTTGGACCATTATCTTTTTCGCACATTATTGTCGTATTTGATCCACTTTTCGTCTCCTGTTACCATTCGCTTCAGAAATGGTTCGACTTCACTTTCAATTTCAGCAAAAAATCGTAGATGTTAATTCGGTCCATTAAATTTTTCACAGACAATTCATGTGGTACCCAAACATCGAGCTTCTTTTTGTAGTCAGTCTTTTTTAAATGGTTCAAAACCGCTTGATGATGAATGTTAAGTTCCTTAGCGATGTGATGGCTGCTTATGTGATGGTCCTGGTCAATCTTTTCTATAATTTCATCGACTTTTTCAACGATAGGTCGACCAGAGTGAGGTGCATCTTTTACATCGACATTTCCAGAACGGAACCGAGCGAACCATTGTTGTGCTACGCGAACTGATACAGCATCGTCTCCGTAAACTTCACAAATTTCATTGGTGGATTGAGTGTTTGCCGGGCATATAAAATCATATACTTATATACACATACTATATGTATATGCTTAGTATTAATAAATAGCTTATTTAACCTTATAAAATATAATTCAACATGCAATAAAACAAACAAATACAACACACAAAACAAAAGCCCCTTGTTTCGAAAAAAAGCTCACAGATTTAAAAATCTTGTAATAAAAGGGGGAACAAAACTTCTGGAATCGAGAGCTTGATTCAGCAAAACATTTAGATACGATAAATTTACCAATAAATATATTTTATAAAACCCTTACATGCGCATACATAAATTTTTGCACTTAACCCACAACCCACACCCCACACAAGTACCATATGTACATATGTATGTATGCATGTCTATATGTAAGTTTTGTAGCTTTCATCGATGTTAGCTAGTAGCAAACGCATTCGATTTTCGCCGAAATTGTAGTTTTCGCGTTTGTAGTTTTCGCCAGCTTTTAGCACTCAAGCCCAACTGAACTGCGGAGCGAAAGTCGGCGACAAAATTCGGCGACACAAAGCAGCATTAATGCTATGTATGTGTATGTATGTGTGCGCGTGTGTTATTGGAGGATGCAGCGAAACTGGAAAGATTGCAGTGAATAGAAGGTGTGCAGGATGCGACGACGAGATGGTGGCGTGTGGCAGCTGAAGTCATTTCCACGATTTTTAGCGAATGACAGTTGGGCAGACAGCAAGCAACAACAACTACAAACGAAACAAGCGCGATTGTGGCAGCCAAGCAAATTCATATGCCGAAATTGGCGAAAATTCATGGATGCACACATTTCTTTATATGAATGTGTGCGAGGGGGGTGTGTGTATATGTGTTTAAACTATGTATCCTAGTAACACAACAAAAGGCTGAAGTGGGCGAAAACTATGCATTAAGCAAACACACGAACCTACAGCGCGTAATTGTATTTGCGAATGTACACATACATGCATACATATGTACATATCTACATACATGCTTGCTGGTATATTCGTCTATGTACTTGCAAATGTATGAGTTTGACGAAAACTAATATATTCTCGGTGCAAATTTTTAGGTTAGGATTGAGATGAAATACTGCTGTTTGCTGAGTTAAATTTGTGACTTTTTTGTATTCAATTTATTACAGGTATGTTAAATAGGCAACTGAGAATGGTCATCGCACGGTGATGAATTGCAAGTAAAATGTATAAATAGAGCAACCAACGACTAGGTGAGGTTACCTTACAATTTCTCAAATCTAGAGACTTCGTGTAAAAGCCGAGTTTACTGAAAAACGAGAGAAGCTGGAAACTACTGCTGCACAACTGGCGGATCCAGAATTTCTTAATTAAAAATTGTCCTCCAACATATTTTTAGCATTGATGTTACTTCGTAATTTCGATTGATTTTTTTTAAATTAGTTTAGACGAATTTTTTTATAAAATTAAATTTTATAAAAATTTGTCAATAAATTCGAATGATGTTTGGGTATGAAACGCGTTCCTGCTCGGCTCGTCCCCGTAACGTTAATTTTTTTTTCAAAAAGAGTACCGTAAACAGGTCTCTTGGGACACACTTGATCATGCGAATTCCAAACCCACACTCATGATGAGCATTATAACTGCCGATCAGATATTGGTTTATGAGTTAGACATGCAAACAGGTCAACAATCATCGGAATGGAGGGGAAAATCGAGCCTAAACCAAAAAGCCAGGTCAAAGCCGCTCAAAAATCAAGGTGACGCTCATTGTTTTTTTTCGATATTCATGGTTTGCTGAATCATGAATTTATTCCGAAGGCACAGACTGTCAATATGAGTTCTATTTGGCCACACTGAGGATTTGCGTCGAAAACGGCCGAAATTGTGGGAGAACAATTCATGGATTTTATACGATGATAATGCTGCACCGCAGCAGCCAAAGAATACCATCGCCCAACCACCGTATTCACCAGATTTGGTTCCAAGTGTTTTTTTTTCTTGTTCCCCAAACTAAAATTGCTGCACCCTGGAACCCATTTTCAGTCGATCGAAGAGATAAAAAATGAATTCGCTGAAGGAGATGAAGGCCGTCCGAGGACTGGACAAATCGTTGGCAGGAGTGTATTACATCTGATGGCGATTACATTGAAGGCGACAAAATAAATGTTAATAAATAATTTTCACAATTTCCGGGTACTTTTTTGGCACAATGTAAATACAACGTTGTCTTCTGGCTTACTTAATATGGTATACCCTGTTCAAGGTTTAATAAACAAGTAGCTTTCTTCTTAATTCTCTTGATACGAATATAAAATTCTCTGACTTCAAATTCAGTACCTCAAAAGTTGCTAAAAATCCCAAGGAAATTCTAAAAAAAATTTTGACATTCTCGTACTACAACTAGTACAAAAAACATCTGTAGCTTCAGCAAAAACAATTACATGCGACTTTTTATTTTTGAAATCCTGATATTAATCGAATTTAACGCCATTTTTTCCACAATCAGTTGAATTTACTCAAACGGAGCCATATTTTCAGCAGCCCATCTCCAAAACTCTCAAGTCAATATATTCTTGCGAAAAACTCCTAACCATCGGTTGAGTTTATAATTTCTTGAAAAATGTTTTAGCAGTCAAAGAAGACCTCGTATGTATTGCATGGTGGTAGTAGAGAAGAAACATATACACATACATATTTGCAAGAGTTTAAAAATTAAATTATCATTTACTACAATATTATTTATTTCGAAAGCACTCAAATAAATATTGAACAATTATTAGAACAAATTTAAAAAAAAAATTCAGAGTAATATCTCAAACCAGGGCATATAAACGTTTTTAGTATCCACACTTAAGTATATTTGTTTATTTGCATTTGCGTAAAGCAGCGCAACTACACTACGCTTTCGTATGTATGTGTGCGTTTAGTTTAATTTCTAACTGGAATTGCCTATAGCAAGTTTGAGGCAGCAAGCAGCGCACTACAGCAGTTCTGACGTGCGGGGCGTATGAGTAACGCCGCCATCATGTGACCAACCAGGCACAACCAACCAATCAACGCATAACTACAAACGCAGCGCTTTCAAGCAACACAGCAAATGCGTTGACTACAAACGCATGTATACCTTTCGGTAGCCGTGTGCCCACGCATGATGACGCTGGACCGAAAACTGGGTAGAGATATATAGTACAACGGATGTGGCAGCGTGCGCGACGACCGTGCGGCCAGCGCCTATACAAATAAATATGCTCCTACAGAAACACACACACACACGCATACATTGATGCTGACAGAAACGCGCTTATTAGATATGCCTGCCGCCACGCCAATCTTCTGCGCTTGCTGTTGATGATGTTGTTGTTGTTGCAGAGCAAGTTGCTCGTTGTTTTGCCGTTAGGCGAAACTATTCGGCTGATATCCTTTTGACGGTTGCAGCAACAGCATTGCGACGCACCACACGAACGATAGCGACGAATAGTTTTAGTCGCTGCTTTGAATTGGACCAGGAAGCACTACACACATACACACATGCATGCACATAGTTTGGCGAAGGAGAAAGGCCCCGAGTTGTTTAGTGTATAGAGAAGTGAGTGTTAGTTTGCGCTAACTTATTTGTAAGTACGAGTTGCTACGCAATGCAAGGGATGGCTGCAATGACGACGACGACTGCATCGGCGGCTGTAACTGCGTTTTGCGACAGGTAAACGACAAGCCGACAGAAATTCGGTTGTTGACTACACAGCTAACACCCATACATCCATATGTACATATGTATATGCATACACATTTTCATATATAAATATATATGCATACACGGTTGTATATCACAAGTGCACTACTACACAGTTACATATACACTCACTCCTAGGTAGGTAGGTGGTATATGCATGCAGCCATAGTTCATATGCTTTGGTTGGTTAGCTAGCTATTTGACTGTTTGGCTGCTGATGAGTCGCGGCTGCCTTGTAGCTTTGTTACGAAAATCAATAAAGCAGCCAGCGATGTATGCATTGCCAACAGCAGGAACCGTCCAGGCGGGGGCACAGCTTTGCTTAGGCGCGGCACCTGTGGTGGGGGGAGGGGTAGCAGCAGCAGATTGCGTGCAAGTAAGCAACCAACCACTAAATAGGATATGAATCTATTTTCTCGACAAATTCCGTGTCATGCTCTCTTTTCACAGCGATTTCTACGCGACGAGTGTGCAGCGCCGGAGTAGTATACTGAAAAAGTTGTTCATGTTTTTATGCCAGCGCATAATTGAAAATTTATTGTTGAACAACTTTCAGATAATATAATCGACACGCGTCTCGATTTACTAGTACTCAAACTTAATTGGTTACATAAATGACTGTCGGATTTAAGACATAACCTCATAAAGTTGGCGAAAAAATGGGGAAATTGAATTCAAAAGCGATTCGTTGTGAGTACACATCATGAAAGATGTTTAGAGACGATTTTTTACTCAGTCGGATTTGGATTTAATGTTACAAAAAATAAGTATATTGTTAGGTTATGCCTGTAATGAGTTAAGAGAGACTTTTGGAACAGTCACCTTCCAAAAAACTTGAACAATATATTCGCGGATTGTAGAGTTGGCTTGGATAATAATCCATGTCGAAGTTCGTGATGATATTTCGACAAATAAAAAAAAAAAAAATTCATTAAAAAAATGGATTTTGATGGGCAGTTTGTAAGGGAGCTATATGCTATAGGGGTCCGATTTAAAAAAAAAAGTTGTTCAGAGATTATAGCTTTATCTTGGGCAATATTCCACCAAATTTCGTGAAAATATCTCGACATATCAAAAAAATTTCATACAAGAACTGGATTTTGATTGATCAGTTTGTATGGCAGCTATATGCTATAGTGGTCCGATCTGAACAATTTGTACGGAGATTATAGCGTTGGCTTAGATAATAATAATCCATGCCAAATTTTGTAAAGATATCTTAGCGGATAAAAAAGTTTTTCATACAAGCCTTGGATTACGACCGATTAGTTTGTATGGCAGCTATATCCTTTAGCGGTCCGATATCGGCGATTTCGAGAAATGAGCAGCTTCTTAAAGAAAAAACGACGTCTGCGAAATTTCAGCTCAATATCTCAAAAACTAATGGGCTAAGTCGACTCAGCTCGTTACGCTGATAATGTAAATATATACTTTATAGGATCTAGGACATTTCTTTCTGGGTGTTACAAACTTCGAAGCAAATGGCGAGCACAGAAATGGCAAATCGAAGCTACACTTTGACTTTGTCGAATAAAACATTTTGTGTCAGCCGGAATCATCCCTGGTGGAATGCTTTGGCAGTTAGTGACGAAACAATTTACAGGCGGAGCGCATATTTTTACAAGAAGTTCAAAAACGAGACTGTTACGAATAAAGTTATGTTTCTTGTTTAAGGATTTGTGTTGTGGACCACGAATAACTGCTGAATCATAAGCTGTTGTGGACTTAAGAGTATTTTTTTAACTCACAAATTTACAACAAAATCCGTCAAACACGGCGAAGTTAAGGGGTTACATAGGTTTAGGGATTTCAAAAAAATTATTTTTTTTATTATCGAGAATATTGTCCTGAATTTTCAAGTTGATTCGAGTAATAGTTTCGGAAATACAGAATGTAGAACTGGTGCGCTCGAGGCTAGCTCTCTGTTAATAGTGTATGTTTGTAACAATACAAAATTCTGATAAAATATTATATTTTTTATATGAGAAAAAATTTTTGAAAAAAGGCTGTTTTTTACCCGAGGAAATCCATGTAACCCCTTAAGATGAAAATAAACAACATATCTTCATACTCATGTCAACAAATTATAATCATTGTGTAATCCATGGCAAAAGGTGTGAAGCGGTGTTAAAAAATCGATATTAAGTAATTGATAGAAATATAAGAACTATGGAAATATATATATATGTAGTACGAGTGAGATGTCTTCCATAAAAATTTTGAAATTTTTTTTTATAATTAATTTTTTTCTATGAGGTCACTCCCATTATTTTGTGCACAAATCTATGCGTGAAGACTATGTAGTCACGTTATGGTGTCTTAGGAGGCTATTTCTTTAATTCCACTAAATTTGCAAATTAGGTAGTTGTAGCAACATTTATTTGGAGGTCACAAAATGCTTGAAGCATGTGAAAATATTGCATAACAGCCGCGTACTTAGTACGTTAAACTAATACGAAAGGATTTATGCCTGGAAAAATATATTAAAATTGTCAAAATATGCAAATACACAGCTTTGTGTGTATACATAAAGAAACAGAGAAACTGAAGATAATAATAAAACACAAAAACAAATTTTCAGCCATAAAAGGCATAATAGAAGGCACTCAACCAACAGTGACAACCTCTCAGGATCGATAAAGCCAACAGCTAACGTCAGCGATACTAGTGGAAAAAGCCATAAAGATACATGTACGAAATTACATTTAACAGTGGTTATATACCAAAAATGTATGTATGTATGTATATATGTATATAAAATAGCAATAAGTTCATATGCATACATATTCACTTAACGTTAAATTGACACGCGTGGTCTCTTTATGCATTATTTATCTAGGTATATATGTATGTATATGTATATGCATATGTACATACGCGAGCACATACAAGTGAACAGGCTATATATTTTTTTCTTTTGTAATAAAAAACTATGTGATTTTCGTTGATTTTGATTAGGTACCACAAATAAACTCTATCTAAAATATCATTTTTAAAATATTAAAAAAAGGGCTATTTATATATAACGGCTAATTAATAACAGTAATAGAAAAAAAAATACCTAATTTTTTCATACTCGAACTTAATTTATAACGCTCATTTTGTATGGCAGCTACATGCTATAGTGATCCGATTTTGAAAATTTTTTCGTACATAATGGCGCTGCCTTCAACAATGATCCACACCAAATTTCATGGAGATATTTCGTCAAATAAAAAAGTTTTTCATACTAAAACTGAATTTTTAACATTCAGTTCATATGGCAGCTATATGTTATAGTGATCCGATCTTGGAAATTATTTCGGATATGGTAAAGTTGCATTCAACAATAATCCTTGCCAAATTTCATGAAGATATTTCGTCAAATAAAAATTTAATTATAGTAAACAAATGTTGTCAACTTTCTTTTGACTCAGACTGTACATCTGCACATACATATTTACGCCCATACAGTATATAGTATTTAAGTATTACCTTTAGCTCTTCTTCCCCTATGTGTCATGTATTTAATATTTTATATGCCAACATCAGAAAAACTCAAACCAACCAATTAACAGCGAATACAGAAATAATATAAAAGGCAAAATGAAAGAAAAACACCACAAAATTGCAAAAAACAAAGAAGAAAAAAACGTATAAGGTACACCCATACTTAGTCATACTTCTGCTCATGTAAAAATATGCGGACATCTTGTGATTGTTGCAAAGTTGGTCGGAATATGCGCCTACATACATACTAACAGTACATACGTGTAAGTGGTTGGTGACGGAGGAGTTTTATTACAAAATCCACAAGCTCACTTAATGTTCGTATCTGCGAAAATGCCACACACTGATGACTCAACGATATTTTATAGACCAAATTCTATGTTTGCCCAGAACCGAAAAGTTGCCAGCGTAAATACATTGAGATTGCAACCTTGCGTTGTCATTGGCATATATTATATTGACAGAAGCTAACTGTACAAGTACATAAAATAGTGTGGAGAAGCTAAAAGGCATGCTTTAAGTAGCGAATTTCGGAAGTATTTGAACGAAACTGGTCAACTAGACGAGTCGGTGTTTTTCAAGGGCTCAATTACGGAAATAATGTCTGCATATTATTTTGACTACCACTCGTGGGGTACTAAATTCAATCGCAGCCAAATCGAAAAATAGTTTTTCGAAACACTTCCGCTTCAGCAAGCATTTTGTACTACCGGATCTGCTTCTGGCAAGAAAAAATACCCAACACCCAATCAAAAGTGTTTAGAAAGCAGAAGGAACTACGATAACACATGAAGCAAACATCATATATATTTTCCCACATTTAAGTTCATTAAAAATTCTAAAAAAAACTTACTTCGCAGGAAAACAGCCTATTCTTTATAATATTGATATGTTTAATCAATGCAAATTCTCGAGAAGTACATTTCACCGAATGTGTTTCAGTTAAGCGATAACTTAAATATATTATATTCGATTTAATTTTTCTACAACTTATTGCAAATAAAATTGTTTGCATTATAATAAATATGAAAACAAGTTCATTTATACTCACACAGTACATATACATTTTGGCTTGTTGGTATCCAGGTTTAATGCAACAAGAGTTGAAAAATTTTTCTTACCTAAAAAGAAAAAATATTATATATTTTTATTACTAAAAAAAATATTCTAAAAGAACTACAAGTTTTTATTTGATAAAAAAGTATTAAATAATAATTTTATTTTTGTTTGTTTTTGTATTTTAGGGTTAGATAACCCCAGTTCTCTACCTTAGGCCTACATATAGGATGATCTATTTCGAGGTTCCCTACTTTTTTTAAAGACACACAGAAACTCAAAATTTAATGGAGAATATTTATTATCATTTTCAATATCGCTCGAAATGACATTATTTGGCATTTATTTTCTGAAGATTATCTCTTTCAAATTTTGGCCGCGGCTACCTCTCAGATGGTCCATCCATTGAGTTTAATTTTCGATGACTCGCTTTTAACTGGCGAATGATACGCGTGATGTTTTGTTCCAAAGCCTCAATCGAAACGGGATTGTTCACATAGACTTTACATATCCTTACAGGAAAAAATCTAACGGTATTATATCACACGATCCAATCGACCGGCCTAAAACGTGAAATTATCTGCTTACCGAAGTTTTCTTGTAATAAATCCATAGAATTATCAATCGATGTGTGGGAAGTGGCGCCGTCATGTTGAAACCAAATGTCGTCTAGATGACTTCAATTTCAGGCATCAAATAGACGGTTATCATGGCGCGATAACGGTTTTCACTGATGTTGACGTTTGAAGAAATATGGACCGATGATTTTACCGTTCCACAAACCACACCAAATCGTTTTTTCTGAATGAAATTGCAGCTCTTGAATCTATTCGGGTTGGTCTTTGTCCCGAATGCGGCAAAATTTGCTTGTTTACATACCCATTGAGGCAGGAATGGGCCTCATTGCCGGACAAAATTTGGCTCGAAAACATCTGTATGGCGGAAGACGAGCTGGGACCATCAAGTCACTGTCCTAGTATCCAGCTTTTGCCAGACTGACGTTGAAATATTTCAGCAGACATACCTTCTGCAAGCTGGGATTGATACAACTTTAGCAAATTTATGGCATGCTCAAAACGTGGATCTATAAGGTTTTGGTTTTCCAAATCTATTAGTTTTGGATATCTAAAAAGGTCCAGCGTTCACAGCTGCCCAAATGAGATCTGTTACACAGTACAACAGCTAATCTGGGGGGTGAGAAATTCCAAGTCAGGGTGATAGTACTAGGTATCACTTATAATGGCCGTCCTGCTGTAAGGGGCGAAATCATGGACGATGACTTACAGCGATAAGCATTCTTTAGAAGCTAGAATTTTTGGCTCCTTACGCAAAAGATTCGATCGAATGATGAGGTGTATGAGCTCTTCGGCAATATGGACATAGTACGGCGCATAAAAGTACAGCGGCTGTGCTGGCTTGGGCATGCCTCCAAAATGTATGTAGACTTGGTGAAACTTGAAATCTCCAAATGGCGCCAACTCGCTTACAGCTTATCGATGCCAAGACCGACAATCGGATATAGTGAAAACCTGATGAGGATGATGATCATACTTATAACCAGCTGAAGATATCTCTCTTCATATGGTTTTTTGGGAGGACAGATAGACTATTGGTATATAAAGGATGTAAGGCCCATAAAATGGAACTAACACTCTTAATTTTCACGTTAAAAAATAGTGAGGGATCAATTAAACGCATGTCAAATTGACTTGCTATATTAATTAAACTCTGTATAGTCGTCTACAGAAATGTGATCTACAAGCGAAAAGCCACAGTAAAAGAGGTTATCAGAACATCTGAAAGTTAACAAAAACCAGTTTGCTGTGATATGAGAATTATCAGAAGTCACTGATTCAGATCGAAGCTAGTTAGGCGAATAAAGCAGTGGCATCGTCTTATCGAATCCTTCTGAAGTAATCCATTTAGGTCAAATTGAAATTTTAGATCTCTGCTGTAGTTGTGTAAAACGGGTTTGATATCGTATAAAACTTTGTAGATTTGCTTTGGGATTTCTAGAGCCGCCATCTTTAAAATACCTAAGGATAATAGTCACATCCTTATAAATCTTCTTCTAAGCTAACTTTAAGATACTGTCTCAATGCAGCGTTGGGCTGCTTGCTTTCAGATCTGCCCAAAGCTAGAAAAAACAGATGATATTGTCAGCAACTTAAGTCATGACAAAAATAATCAACGACTCGTTCGAACGCTAATCAAATAAATTACATCCACATTTTATGAATCATTTTGTGGCACTGCGCACCACAGCAGCGGTGTGAAATTGAACTGGAGTAGAGGTCATAAATAATACAATCGGAAAGCAAAATAAGAACTAATTCGAATTAGCAATAAAGCGCGAATCAACGAGTAACAAAAGAGTGGCGTAAAAGCAAAGTAACGAGTAAGTCAACTAAAAGAGCCATCTTATGGTCATTAAAACCCAAGAGAACCAAAAATATATTGTAAAATAGTACAACAGTAATAAAAGCTAATAGCACACACTGTGAGGTCGGAGCGCGAACAACAACGACAAGCATACGCTCGGCTCGATGTCATGGCAAACTGTGGAAATGCTTAAAGCTCCATTGGTGTTGAAGAAAATTAAGCAAAAATAAATGTGTTTGTATGTAAGTCGGTATGTAGTATGCAGAGCTGGAATTTAAAAGCGGGATGCAATGGAATGTTTTTCTATGAAACGAAGAGTAATTGTTAACGTTATTCAGTACATATAAAATATATATGTGTAGTGATATGGAAAAACTGAGAGCGTAAGAATCCGTTGATTTCAAAAGCAACAATAACATTAACAAGTACGCTCAAACGAGCCACAACGACCCCAAAAATGCTTGACAGACGGGTTTGATAATACTTTTTCCAGTGCCACAGCGAAAGCAAGCATAATATACATACATATATACTTATATAGTACGTATATATTTATGTGATGGAAAATGAAAATACAGTATGTAAGTAGTATGAAAAATAAATCAAGAAAGCATATATAAAATGTGGTAGAAAATAGGAAGAATATGGTAAAGCACAGTAGAATGTTCCACAACAGTCAGTCAGGCGAAAATTTATGATGTCTACGAAAAATTCACATGACAACCCACACCATTATGCTGCCAACTACAAGCACCGAAAATCAGTCGAAGTGCAGGAAAGAGCCAGAGGGGAGTCCAAGAAGAAAAGAAAAAAACATAGGAAAATTCATGGTACTAGCGTTAACAGCAGGCTAAAGTGTAACAACAAATGCAATAAAAATCTATCAACAGCATCAAACCATAACATAACATAATACACCCACAGTGGAAATTAACACCTATCACCAATGCCACCACTTGACTGCTGGGCCAACAACAAACCATTTATCTGCCGCCGCCACCTACACCAAATATAATAATCCACCACTTGAGATGGGTTTTAGTCATGGATACCAACATTTCCGCCCAGTCACAAAGACTCAAATGAATACCTAGTTTGCCATTACACCCATCTTATCTGTTTTAATGTAACTTATTCACCACAAAATGCACATACATACATACAGCCACATGTGTTTTTGTTGTTATTCGTTTTTTCTTTTATTTCTGTTATGCATATGTTTCTCTCTGGTGGCGGGCTGGGAGTTGGGGGCAATGAGTGTGGGCAAGCAAAATATTAAAATGTTAAATAAGAAACACAACACACACACACACATACACAAGCGATTACTCACACATGCACACACAAACAAACACATTAAATTGACGTTGGAAATCGATGTCTGTACGAGTCGTTGAGAAGTCGGGTGTGTGCTGTGTGGCAAAAGGAATATGGTAAGAGCAATAACAGCCATCAAAAACAAGAAGAACAAAAATGAGCAAATGCGAAAAAGTTCTTGACTAGGGGATGGGCGGGATCGTTTAAGAAATGGAAGCAACACAGCACACACAAATAAACGACAAAACTTCGATTCTTCGAAGTACCAAAGCGCCAAAGCCCCAAAGCAGTAACATTAACAAAATAATACTAAATAAAACAATAAGGTAGGTTAACTTCGGCTGCACCGAAGCTATAATACCCTACACAGGTGCATTTTTTGCAATATAAAATAGTACAAAAGCCCTTTATCTGGATTCAGAACGGTCAGTTTGTATCGCAAAGTTCTGACAAAAGAGCAGCTTCTTGGCGAGAAAAGGGCCTGTGAAAAATTTACCTAAATATCTCAAAAACTGAGACTGAAAAACAAGTACATATAGTATATACAGACATGGACATGACTAAATCCACTCAAACTCTATAAAGAATCCGACGTCCCCTTCTAGTTGTAAAAAAAAACTTCTTGGCAAACTTAATATACTCCGTTCAGGGTATAAAAAGCATCAACAAACGTCAAGCACGAACCGTGAAAGAGCAAAAGCAATAAGCACACAAGCACGCGGTTACAAACGAACACAGCTTACAACAAATCTAGACAGCCCACAATCCCAACCAAATGTATAAGCATATGGCCCCATGGAAAACACCCCACCTTCACAAACCTCAAGCGAGGCAGCATAAAGTAGGCAGGCAACCAGTTAGGCAGCCAGCCAGCACGACGTTTAGTGAGTCAGTGAATCAGAGAGTCAGCGTGTCAGCTACCTCATCCAACTGGGTAATATGGTTGAGATTACAATAACAACTGCGCTATATTAACATAGCACACGACGCTCAGCTCATCAGCTCAACTCGTCCTCAACTCGGTCGGCCAAATAAACCGACGAAGAGCAACAGCATAACAGAAATATGTTTGTAAAATGACACAACGACGCAGCTAAAGCGGGCGAAGGCCGAGAGTGATGATGAGTACCGAGTATAATAGCAAAAACGACAGGAATATTATAAAATAATACAAGTAATATAATCGGTCGGTATGTCTGTGAATTTTGTAAGCATTTGACACGAGCAGCAGCAACCGGATGGAAATGCACGAACAAACACCGCTATGGTATCAACCATTGCCATCGTCATCGGCGACGTCCTCGTTTACGTCCTTGCCACTAGTGCGCGTCGCTCTCCTCCCGCTCAGAGCTCAGTAATGCTCGTAAAGTCTATTACGATTCCTAAAGCGCAGACGGCAGCAAGCGTGCTGGTGGCTGTTTTGCCGAGTGTAGAGTTGCCATTTGCTTTCTCCTTTGCTTTTCGTTGAAGATGCTTTGATAAGCCATAATGTTTTGTCCGGAGAAGTAATAGGACTGAGACGATTTAAAAACAGTTATTGAAACAATTGTTTAAAAACTTTCAAAATAGGCTTCTTCTTTGTCCAAACATTGAAGGCGCCACGGAAGGCATTCTCCTGAATAGCGTTGAGAGCCGTGGTGCATGCTGCTTGGATCGCCTTTGTCGTCTCAAAATGCTCGGAAGATTGCTTCTTCGTCTGGGGATCATGCTCAAAGATCCTTAACCCATCATGGGCCTTAGCTAGGAACGCCCTCGACCAAATCTAGTCGGTGCGCGCACGCTCCAAAGCACAGTCGCGGCGGAAGAAAATCAATCCTATTACTTTCCGTGAAAACCTGTAGCACTTGTTGGCTAGAATTATTCTGCGTTTGATTTCGAGGCTGACGTTGTTGTTGTTGTAAATTCTGGTTCCAAGATAGACGAAATTATCTACGACTTCGAAGTTATCACTGTTGACAGTGTCGGGAAAGCCATTTGTTTCGCTCTCTGTCCAACCTGGAGATATCAGAACTAACGGCGCGGTCTCATCAGAACTAACGCGCATCATCTCTGAAATTTTTATCATATATTCAATTCTTTACAGCTTCAATATGGAAAATTTTTGGTCAACTGCCATTGTAACTGGAAGGTCCGATGTGATTTGGGTACTCATATGAAGGCTTTTCCGGGATTTATTTTCACAAATAGATGAGAAACTGGTTGGTTCATCGGAGGGAGTAAATCTACAATTTTAATTTGAGATTCACAATCAAGATCATATACATAAAGTCCTACAATTTGTAAGGCCCATAAAATAATACTCTTAAATCGAATCATGTTTGAGTCCTTTCACTAATTTGTTGTAAGAAAGGACGCCCATGGCAACTCTGGTTATTATCAAGACAGACAGCAATGAGCATGTCATTGTCGGGTCGTCGTCGCCGTCATCGTTTAGTCTCTGCCAAGCTTATCAGCACATACAAATATACTATATATATATACATATATATTTTGGTAGAGCTCCAAGCATTCGACAACTTGTACGTACCACCCGTTGATACAGTTTCGAGGAGACAAGTAACGCTTAGTTGAGTTTTTGCAGGCAATTTAATAGAGTTCCTACATTTCAACTTCTGTTCGTTCGTTTTTCATGACGCTCTTTCTTGCAAGCTCCAACACTTGCAATAATTTACATAGAAAAAAAACGCAGCAAATAAATACGAAGGATGAAAAAATGAAATCAAAACTGAGAGTTTGAACTGGAGGAGGGAAACGAAACAGTCACACCGAAGGACACACAACGAAGTCATATAAAGAGAAAAGCGCAAAGGCAACTTTAGCATGTGGAGCATTTTAACTAACACAGCTTTAAGAGTGTTATAGAAAAGGATCGATATTTTGAAGAGCTGTTTTTAAAGTGTTTCAAAATATTTAAGTATAATTTAACTTTCATTTAAGGGAGGAAATATTTTATTATAATGGGGTATTTTTGTAACAATTTCTTTATACTATCGTTACCTGCCTTTACCTTTGCATAAGCGCATTTTATATTGTCGAACAACGAACTCGAATTGCAGGCTGCAAAATTAAGTAATTTTCAGGCATTTTTTTGGGGGTTGTGTACGTGTGCTCTCAACTCGTGGCTGGCAATAGCAGCTCACCCGTGAAACCGGAAAAGGCAAATGCCAAACAAGGAAGCGACGGAAACACTGAAAGGTGTTTCAACTTACTTAGAAACAACTGTGTGTGTGTGTGTGTGTGTGTGTGGGGTTTGTCAAGCCATATTCACCACTTAGCAATGCGTGCAATGTGGACAGCCACTAAGTGGAAGGCGAAGGCAAAAAAAAAAGCAAACAGAACAGCATACAAAACGGAAACGAAAAATAAAATGAGGGAAAATATACACACACATACATATATACATATACAAAATAGAATAAAGGGCAGTGGAAAGTAAAACAAACGAAGAAATCTCATTTAAAGCGCATAAAAATGAAATTTTGTGCAAATGAATGTCGGGAAAAAATGTAGTAAAATGAAAAAAAAGAAGATCGTAACCACAACTACCGAGACCATATGACAGACAGACGGATCGACCGAGCGAAAAGCGAAAAAGGATTTATTTATTATTGCATTAACGTGACTGGCAAGTGTTGAGTTTAACTCTGTTTAGTGCTTTTCATATAAATACATGTAAATATGTATGCGTGTGTATGTATGGCTGTGTGCAGTAGCTGCTAGTATGCACTAGCATGAGTGAGTGGGTATCAGCTTGCGGGCAGAAAAGGATACAGGATACATGTACATATATTCGTATACACCAAGCCAACCGAATATGACTATATAAGATGATGAGTGTGAAACACGGCGCTTGCAGTCAGGAGGGAGAGAAAAAGTGTTGGATACAAAACAAAAAAAGCAATGGCGGGTGGGCGGTTTGGTTGAAGGCGTGGACATGAAATATTTACACGTAAAATTGCTGGGAATATTATAAAACTTTTGCACTCTCATGTAACCAAGTATAAAAGTGGTGTGCGCGGGTGTGTGTGTTTTCGTATGACTGTATTTTGCCATTCGCTTGAAACTGGAATACATTTTACATATGTACGTATGTATGTATACATGTAGGTGCGTATGGCAGCTGCGAGCTTTAACGTTTGCAGCAAAAAATGTATACTCGGTTGGCTGGAAGCGGTTAAAGGTGGCATAGCCGGGTATCAGCACAGTTAAGGTCGTCTGGCTTCGCCGTTTTTTCCATGGATACACAAGAAATGGTAATGTAACGATTGCACAAGTTGCTGAAAATACTCATGTACATACATATGTATGTACAGAAGTAACCAACTAAGTGCATTATGAAATTAGCTTGCTTAATTTGCGTTGTTTTCAACTTTAATAGCGCAGCTAGTGTTAATATTTTTCAAGCTTTTGAAGTGGTTTCGAAATTTTTTAAGTTCAGTTAATAGTTAAGGTAGGAAGTAAATAAATTATTTATTACTACCTTTCAAAGATGGATAACACTTAGCATTCTTATTACAGTATGTAAAATAACATACACACATGGTCAAAATAATGAGTATATTTATGGTTAAGTTTTATATGTTTGGTGAAGTAAATGAATGTAAGTCTGCCCTGGCTCTTCAATGATTATTTTCAAAATTTTTCAAAATAGATTTTTTTTCTATGAACTTTAAAGAAACTTAGAGTTACGCAAATTCGAATTCAGGAGGCCAAAAAAAGGTTTGAAAAATCAAGTATAAATTTTCGTTTTCTGTGGCCTAGTGCATTTTAGCTTACTAATTGCTAAGGAAATTCAAATGTTTTTTTATTTAGTATGAAGTGCAATCGATAAAATAAGTTCGGAATACAATATCATTCAAACGACCTCCACGACTTCTTCTTTTGCAGGAACGAATGCGATTAACTCAATTTTAGAGTATTTTCATGACATACTCTAAAATTGAGCACTTTCAATACTGACTTCCAAAGCTTGAAAAGAGTCTGATTTATTGCCAAAAACCAATAACTCAAAATAACCCCACAAGAAGTAGTCTAATGGTGTTAAACCGGAACTTCTTGGAGGCTATTCAATGTCATAATTTCTCGAGCTAATCGAATCTCCTAACTTTTATCGTAATAATTCGGTTATTGCACGTGCTTCGTGGCACCCTTGTTTCAAACAGATTTTGTCAAGATCAACTTCTTCTAATTGCGACCATGAAATCGGTTATCATCGCTCTAAACCGCTCTCTATTGCCAGTAACGTAGTCACGAGCTTTATTTCGAAAGAAGTACGGACCAACGATTCTACCAGAAAAAAACCAAACCAAACTGTCAATTTAGGTGAATGTTAAGGTTGTTTGGGAATAATTTGTGGAGTTTTCTTTCAGTTTTGTTTATTTATCACACAAATTGCTAATCAGATGAAAGTGAGCGTCATTCGGACAAAATGATTCTCCTAAAAAAAAATCGCTATCGTTTTCAAGTTGTTTCAAGGCAAAATCTACAAATTCACCGTGGTCCAGTGGCTTCAATTCTTGAGTGAAAACAATTTCATACGGATACAAGCCCAAATCCGTTCTCAAAATCTGCAATGTTGGGGTTTGAGACAGTACCAATTAGAATTTAAGAACGTCTTGTAATCGACAAATTGCTGGTATTCAGCAACGCTTGTCTGAATGGCAGCAATATTTTCATTAGGCTTAGACTTAGAAATCACATCACCCCTTTCGGAAAAACCGGTACATAAATTTGCGCACTTATCAATTGAAGTCTAACACCAGATTTTTACAACTAAATAGCAAAGCTGGACCTTATTTTGGAATCCATTGTTTCAGCTCCCCCCCAAAGGTTTTCAATTGGATTTAAGTCGGCGGACTGACTTGGCTAATTAAGCGAATTCTCATCATTGTTCTGGAACCAGTCTCTTTTCAACGGCGAGCAACTCCGACCCTTTTAAGTCTTCATGACAAATAATGCAGGAAATCAATGAAGAATATGGTTAATTATTGCGGAAGACTGCTGAATGACATTTAAATGAGGTATAACATTTTTTGCACCTGAGTCGAAAAAAATACACTTCTGTCAAAGCGGCACATCCAAAATCGGTTACCTTTAGCGAAAACTCATAGGGATAAAAGCCTTAATTTTTGGAATAATTTACTATGATGGATGAATCGAAAATTAATAGAATGGTTCTAATGGCAAATGTACTGTTCATCGTCCTAAGGGTCAATTGTTGAATTCCAGGTACAAAAAAAGACGATAAAATACGCAGGTGGAAATATGATGATATAGGGGTGCCTTTTCTTGGCGTGGAGTGGGCTCAATTATTCTCATTAACGGGGAAATGGATCGGTATCAATACTTAAACATACTAAGGGGCCTATACCAGTGTGACACTTTCAAAAAAAAAAAAAAAAAAAAAAATATTTGCTTTTTCGAAATTTTATATTTCCAAAAATATTCTGAGAAATCGGCAAGGTCATATCTTGAATAGTTTTTGAATGGCAGGGTTCTAAAAAGCGACCGCTCGCAAGTGTATGTAATCATATATGAGTGAAACTTTAAACGCGTTTTTCTCGAAACGACATTTTCCAAAATTGCTGACATCATAACTCAACGAAAAATTTACCGTTGGACTTTGATCAAATTGAAATTGAGTATTATTGAATATATTTACTATACAATGACCTACGATCTTTTTGATTGGTTAAAAATTGTCAATTTGGCATTAAAAAAAACGACATTTTTTTACGTAAAAAATGATTTTTTTTCTTCAAAATTATGTCATTTTTGATATTTTTGAAAGATCGTAAGTCATTATATAGGAAATATCTTTAAGTTCAATAAACTTTTTGAATTTTTATGTTTCAGCTGCTCATTCGGCCGGAATCATGTCAGCGTTTGGGTACTTTTTTTTGGCATCTCCGAAGACAGCCCATAACTCCGTTATTTTTTAACATCTTTGTATATATGTATATATATAGCTGAAAATATGCCTTATTATGTCCAAAGATCTCCGAAACATTTGATCGAGTATTTTATTAAAAAAAAAAAAATTCACGAAAATCGCCTAATTTTTCATGGGTTACACTGTATAGGTCCTTAAGATATTTCCTTTCTTTAGCAAACCTAATAATTTTTCATCCATGTTGACGAATCTGAAATCAGAGAAGCTTACCGCTCTGATAAAGAAAGCTGAAAATGGGTTTATGTACCATAAGCCTTAGACGTACAACAAAATGTTTGTGAGCAAACACGAACCAACGTCACTTTTTGGCAAATATTTTATGATGAAGCTTGGTATTAATAATAAGAACCAGACCCAGTATCAACTGATTAGATTACAATGATTGACAATAAGAACTTTTAAGGACTAAGTAATAGTATTATACTTCTAAACTACTGAATTTTTTGTAAAATAATTTAGTTATCAAATTAATATCACACTGCGAAATTTTGGGTTAGAAAATTGCATTCATTTTTGTGAAATTTTTTTTATAGCACAAAGCACACTATCACTATTTTTTTTTATAGCACAAAGCAAAGTATCTAACGAGCTGCGTCCACAAAAACTTAAAGTTAAATTCAAAGCATTATTTGCTGTTCATCGCTTTACACCAAGTGACACTTGGCTACTGTATGCATTGATTGATTGACATACATATGTATATATTTATAATACGAATTCAATTAACTGATCTTATAACAATTGCAATAATTCTTAATTACTTTATTTTTTAAATTATAACTTTGTATTTGTACAACGAAAATGCGTTCAACTTACATCTAAGCAGCATAGCTGGGCTATTTGTCGGCTGATAATTGCTTAATTGGATTTTTTAATGGTTCTTATACTTCTTCAGCGCACTTTATTAATAAACTTTACACTTTCCTAATTAACTTTATATTTGCTTTATTATTTGTTTATTGGTTTTATTTGATAGTATTTGCATAAAACACATGTGTAAACAGGGAATTGTTTGACGAGATTTGCTTTCAATCACTAATCACATTAGTTAGTATTATTAGACACTTGAGTTTTTGTACTGCACACCGTGGAGACAAGAAAATTTGTATAGAAAAAAGAACGCAGAATTCTCGGTTGGACACGCACACGCACATGCAATGGCGAAAGTTCGATGAGAAATACACAAATGAATTTGCGTAGACACGAGAAGCAACAAAAAGCGCCAGCGTCCACTAACTTGGGCACACAACAAGAACAACAACAACAACAGAATAACAAAGAAGCGACAGCAGGATAATAACGACAAACGGACGCAATGCAAAGCGTCGACAAAAAGCCTGTCAAGCTGGCAGCCACGGGGACAATGGCACTGGCGGGCTCTTAGGCAACACGAACCTGCCACACCCAAAAATATTCGCACAATATTTTCGTACCAAATTTGCTTTTTTTGTTTTTATTTTTGCTTTGCTTTGGTTTTTCTTTTTGCCTTTACTTAGTGTTTGCAGTTATTTTTTGTTTGCTTGTCACTTAAAATTTCGCTATAAAGTTTTTTTATTTATTTCATTTTTTCCTGTACTTTTGTGCGAAATGCTCGCGCTGCTTATGCTGCTTCGTATTTGCTTTCCTTTTGTTGTTGTACTTACGTTGTATTGTATTATTGCTGCGTTTCTTATGCGTGTGCTGCGTTTTTTTGGGCTTGCGATTGCCTGCGATGCGCCTTGACGGTGCAACAACAACTGACAGTGCAGCATTGCAAGCGAGCAACAAGGTGGGTGAGTGGGTGGTTGGCTGTTGCAGGACTAGTGTGCTGATGCGACAGTGACTGTCAGAGGAGAGTAGAGCAAGTGCGGGGTAAGTGGGTGGTGCGGTTGGTGAAAAGTGCAAGCCGAGAGTAGTGAGTGGAGAGAGTGCACATGTGAATGAAGAAATTATAACATAATGGATAAGGAGATGAGCGACGTATAAAGACAAAATGATTGGAGGTGGGGGTTGAGGGTATATATGAGCGCAGGGAAGAGGGTGGCTGCTTTCCGTTGGCATACATAAGTAATATGTTAAAAATGCAAAAGCGTGAAACTTTTAAAATACAAGTAATATGAAATGTTGCACCAACACACACATACTCACAACGTGCCACAAGCACACACAACACGCATGTGCATGCTATAGTGGTAAGTTGTGTGAGTGAGCGTGTGGCAGGATATGCCTTGCATTGTAAGCCAAGCGAGCGCATAAAGACTATGCAACGCGGAAGCAAACCGAAAAAATGTCCTAGGCAGGAGCAGGTTTAGCACTGTACCCCGGCTCTGCCAGCGCTGCGTCATCTTAATTCTACTTCCAACGCCCACCCACCCATCCGCACACACAACGCTACTTAGTTGCGGTTGTTGTTGTTGTTGTCGTTGTTGCTTGTTACACGAGAGACCCGAAATGCCAAATATGCAGCGCGTCGTGTTGCATGCAACACAACACAACAAGCTCGCATATATATTCAAATAACAGTATGTGTGTGTATGTATGTATGTAAGTACTTGCGTGTAGTAGTGCGCGCAAAAGCTTGTAGCACCACACGCAACAAAAAAAATTGAAGCAATACCAAAATATACCAAAACAAGTCGACGGAACGTTAAAGAGCGTTCCGCGCGCGCGACTATGGCCAGCGAATTTTCGACTCACCAACTCGAATGCGCCGACAATACTGAAATGTCCTCGACGATGACTGCGTCGAGGCCGTGGCGTAGAAAAGCAGCAGCTACAACAACAAAACCAACTACAACGCAACAACTAACGCAAGTGTAACAACAAGAAGAGCAGCGGCAGCAGCAGCAATAGCAAGCACAAAATATAACACATTCATTTTAGCGGCGGCGGCGGCGGCAGCAACATTCGTGCAAATAAAGGCGGCAGCATTAGTGACAGCCACAAGGCGCACATACTCGAGCGCACTCATGAACACAGCTACCCAACAAGCAACAAAGATTGGACTTCTACGTTAAAGTTAGCCAAGGAATATTTACAGTTGGTTGTTGTTGTTGCTGTAATGAATACTGGAAGCACTCTATTGTTGTTGTTGAAGTGAAAATTGGAACCACGCAGCGGCAAGTGCAGAAAACGGGCTATTTTGAACCAAGAGAGGAGAGTCGTGTTAAGTTAGTGGCTCTAACCGGGAGCAAAGACGTAGTTAGTGTCACGCGGCAGCTCTTTGCATGCTGGACAACTGTTTAGTATGTCGGAGTCTATGCTGGATAAGTAGAAGCTTAACCTTCTGCAGTATCCAATATAAAATTTAACTAGGATGACTCTGGTTTCACGAAACAACTCGCGCTTACGGTCTGTGTTGGTAGGTATTCAGGGGCGCCATTCATGAAGTTCTTCGACGCAATACGTACGGAATGTTCTCTTGATGTTCCTAGAAGGCAGTTCCGCTTCTATCCTGGATGGATATTTTGGCAAAAGCTGCTTCCAATATATGGGCCCCTCTACGAAGATGTTCGATTGGTGAGTTTAAAAGGCATCCTGTGACAGTCCGCAGTGCGGTGTTATGACTAGTCTGCATATTCTTCAACTGCTGCAACCAGGCGACCATATTATGGTTGCATAAATAATGACCGGACGGCCGATAGACTTGTAAGTGACCAGCAACGTTTTTTTGTCTTTACCCCAGGTAGTGCCATAAAGCGACTTGAACATCTTGTTGCGATTCTGTATAATTTTAATGGTCACAGTTGTATGTGGAGCCGAGAAGTACAGAATAACAAATGTAATACGCTAAACTTTGCAACAGTTTTCTCTCCGGCTTCCGATTTTAACGTGATCCTCAAAATTGTTGAGTTCTAGTCTGTACTCTTCCTTTTTTACAACACTCTAATAGTTACTACTCAGTGTGTTTATTCCAAAATTTCTTACTAACTATGTTAAGTATTCTTGTGAGATATTATTGTTGTTTTTTTCTTTTTATTAGCCTTATTAAAGTTGTTAGAGTTTGGCTTGACTTATTAATGTCTTCCAGGTGTCCATGCAAAGCCCGCGCATTCTCTAGCGTCGTATGTACACCAAGTTTCGTCCCTACTCCATTGGAGACGTGGTCTACAATAACATTTTTCCACCGACTACCGCATTAACCTTATTCTCTGGAGCTTCATTAACGGTCCTCACGACATGGTCAATCCAGCGCAGCCACTGGATGTCTATTCGCTTGCAATGCTATTGTCATGGTATATCTCATAGTTTATCGTTTATCCGGATACAATAGACAAAACAAATATGGAAAGGACCAAAAATCTTGTGGAAAAACGCTTCAAGTGTCAGCTCTCTATTGGCCATAGTTCTACGACGTTCAGAAGCACGGTTTTCTGAGACGGTTTTGTAGCCTTTTATTCGATTTGCTTTTTACAGGGTGGGCATAGTCTCCAGGTTTCCAGGAGAATAGATAGTGATGCACAAAGGACTAGCTCATTTCCTGACAGATTCTGAAACAGCACCCCGAGGTGACAACCTTGAAGTTATGAGGCAACTTATTTTAAACAAAGGCAAAGTCTCTCGAAGTAACCTGCACATTAAAATTTTCGAGATATTTTTGTCGCTGCAAATGCAGTCCAAAAAAAAAACTTTCACCACACCATAAAAAATTAAACGCTCCACAAACGAATACCACTCATAAATGTTGACTGGGTATACAGCCCAATGCAGTGCCATTCGACTTGAGTGACGAGCGCATAAATGCCACCGAAAAATAGAGCAAAGAAAATGAAAATCGGGAAAAATGCCATAATGGAAAGTAAAAGAAACCTTATAAAGCAGAACAATCAACATACAACAAGGATATGCAGGAGTGAGAGGATGAGAGCGTGGCCGTGGGTGTAAGGAGACCACAGAAAGTGGCAACAGCAAAGTGTTAGCCGCAGTATGGTGTGCACGCAATAATACGTACCATACAACAACAACAACAACAACAAAAAAGGGACATTTATGTAAGTCTGTTTGTAAATCGGGAGCACAAGAGGAAATAACTGTAATACTTTAAAAAGTGGTGGAAAATCGAACGCACGAGCAAACTGAAACAACAAAAACCACACTGCAACGAAGGCTTGAAAGGATTAAGCGATGAACCGAAAGTACATACATATAAATAATTATGAGATGACATGATACCTGTAAAAACATAAACACACCTGGATTTCTTTGATGTAATTGAGGACTAGTGTTTTGACTGGTTCCAGGAAGTGGAGATAACTGAACGAAGTAGATCTTCTGGTAGAATTTGTTCACCGGTGAAAAAAAGCAATTTTGTACGCTGTCTGTAATGCCGTAAATAGTTTGAATATTGTGGAGAGTTTTTACTATATTATTTATATTAGGGTGACCACCCAAACTTCGCTTTTCTTATAACTCTTCTCGAAATAAGTAATTGAATATTTTCGTAGGATATTTATTCTGGAAATCTCTGGACGCTGCTTAGGTAGTGGCAACATAAAAATATTATTTCATTTTGATTATAAAAAAGGGATCCTTTATAGGGTCGATTCTAGACGTTTTATAGTATTTTCCTCAACTCTGTTTGGAGCGTAGGGCCACAAGAAGTAAATTCTCTTCGAGTATTCCTATCTTGTAGCAATGAGGGGGCTCAGTTAGTTCAATGATTCTGAGAGTGATGCCGGCGATCCATCTTCGAGGGAGGTGGCGTCTCTTCACATGTCGTAGTGGCAACATAAAAATATTATTTCATTTTGATTATAAAAAAGGGATCCTTTATAGAATATAGTCTCTTCTAGACGTTTCATGGTATTTTCCTTAACTCTGTTTGGAGCGTAGGGCCACAAGAAGTAAATTCTCTTCGAGTATTCCTATCTTGTAGCAATGAGGGGGCTCAGTTAGTTCAATGATTCTGAGAGTGATGCCGGCGATCCATCTGCGAGGGAGGTGGCGTCTCTTCACATTTAGCTTAGCTACTGACGATCCTTCCCTAGTCCCAAAGCTAAAACAATCCACATAATAAAATCCATCTGAGAGGGAAAATTTTTATGGCAGGTTCGTAGGCCAAGGTGCCAGCTTTATCAACGAACTATTAAACCTGGGCTAACCACCCATTTTCCTGAAAATTACTCAAACCAATAAAAAGTAAAAAATAAAAAGCCCGCCATATGTGAAGCTTAAGGGCCTACTAAACTACCGAAGCCATTGAAATGATTTCGGAATTTAAAATTTAATATAATACTCTAGTTCCGAATTTTCAGAATACATTTAAATCTAATAATTCGCTACGATTTTATAATTTTTTTTAAAAATTCGCATGTTTCAATAAATCTCTCAGGAGTTGGCACGGCCTACAGGCAAAGAAAGGTTCTGACCGGCCTGCCATTAATTACGCAGCCCCAATATGATCGCCTGGTCGGCCCGGACTAGCTTAGGATGTCGCTTGATGCTTCCGGTCGAACTCCTCCATAGCGAGGTCGGCATGCATCCTGTTAAGGACGATAACACACTCCTACCCAGGGGTTACAGATGGTTTGTTTTTGCAGATTTCGCGCTTTTCACCAAACAATATTGCTCATAGAAAAATATTAAGTTTTTAAGATTGCAAGGTGCCTTCCCGAACAGAATAATAATATCATTGCATAGTGAAGGCAAAAGACAATATCAGTAAAATAGCACGAAGGATTGGAAGAATAAAACAACGATATCCATTTTTTAGGATAGTTAGGGGGTTACATGAATTCACGGTTTCAAAAAATCGAATTATTTTTATTGTCTTATTAAATTCTACAACACCTCTCGAATATTGTCCTAAATTTTCAAATTGATTCGAGTAATAGTTTCGAAGATACTGCCTTGAGAATTTGTGCGCTCGAGACTAGCTAAGCTAAGTGTGCCGTCTTTAAACACGTTTTTCTCGAAACTGTGTTTTTGAACTCGGTTGGCAAGATTTCTCAAGAACTACTCAACCGATCTTCGTGCAATTTTACACAGGTCTTTGAGATACGATTCTTAAAGACTTGCACGAAGGATTTTTTTCGATTACAACTATTAAAAAGAAAAAATTTTGCGAAATTTTACTTGAAAAAGTTTTCATTTTTTTATAAAAATGTCTGCCAAACATTCAATTTTCATTTTTTTTCTTCGTCCAAGTTCTAATTAAGGTTTTAACTAAAACACGTATTTTTTCATTTTAGATAATCCTGTAAGAAGTTATATTGCCAACGAGGACGCATCGTTTTTCCGAAGGGTCACCGGAAATGGCGTCGCAATGACCGACTTAAAAATATGTTTTTTATTTTTTTTCAAAAATTTCAGAATTTCTTTGCTAATAGTGCATGTTTGCAAAATAAAAAAATTTTAATGAAATATTACACTTTTTATATGAGAAAAAAATTGTTGAAGAAATATATACTACAGTGCCCAGAAAATAAGGTGACATTGTATTTATTTTGAAAATTCTTTATTTATTCTTCCAAATCAATTTCATCCCCTTCAAAGTAATCCCCTCCCGATGCAATGCACTTATGCCAACGGATTTTCCAATCTTCGAAACACTGGTTGTAGTCACTTTCCGGGATGGCCTTCAGTTCCGTCTTCGCTGCGGCTTGAATCTCCTCTATCGTATAAAAACGGTGCCCCCGGAGCGGTCTTTTGAGCTTGGTGAACAGCCAGAAATCGCACGGCGCCAGATCAGGTGAATACGGTGGTTGCGGAACGATATGGGTTGGTATTCGGAAAGCATCATTTCACACACTTCAACGCGACGCCTTTTTTCCAAAAAATTCAATGTTTTCGGTACCAGTCGAGATTTGACGCGCTTGAGGCCCAAAACATTCTTCAAAATGGTATTGGCTGAGCCTTTCGATATGCCAACTTCATCCGCAAGGTCTCTTATTGTTAATCGACGATTTTTCAACACCAAATCTTTGATTTGTTGAACGTGAGCTTCGTCGGTTGAGATTGATGGTCGCCCTGGACGCTCGTCGTCTTCGACACGTTCATAGCCGGCTTGGAACTCACTATACCACTTGTAAACATTTTTTTAGACATAGCCTCATCACCAAAGGCTTTCTGCACCATCCTCAACGTATCCCCAGCAGAAAATTGATTCCTTAAATAAAATTTAATGCAAATTCTTTGTTCAACAAATTTCGACATCGCAAAAAACGAAAAACTCACTTTTAGCAGCTCACAAAACGACACGTATCTCAAACAATAATGAATATTTTGACATGAAATTTGACATAAATGTGACTGACAGTACTACCAACCTAAAAAAAATAATACTCCAAATCCTTCGACTCGCGCAACTTAAATTCAAATGTCACCTTATTTTTTGGACACAGTGTAGATATATTGGATATATAATATTATGCATATAGTGTTTTAGAGATTATTGTTTTTATATCTACGTATACATCAGTTTAGAACAATATTTTACTTCTGAGCGAAACAGTAATGATTTCAGCGCAATATGAGCACTAAAGCACCCGATAGAACCACCCTGAAAATTAATAAAAAGTTGCCAAAAACTGTGGAGGGGGCAGGTAGGCAGAAGAAACGCGACAGCAAAACGCGAAAATCGCAATTCGGCAAGACGACTCGGCTAACAGGATACGGATATGCATATTGAAAATATGCTTGCTTTGCACTTGAGCATGAGAAGCGATGTTGTTAACGTGGGAAATGTACGAATCGACAATAAGTGACCCGAAGCCAAAAAGTTGCGGAGGTAGGCAGCATGGCGCTAGCGAAAGCGCGAATATGTGTATATACAAATTGATATAGATGAATACATATGTGTGCAAGTTTGCATGGAGTGGAGCAAGAGGGATATTTGAAATAGTCTAAAGCTGCGGCACAAGTACCCATAATAAAGGAGTGATATGAATAGGCGTACGCTGAAAAAATGTATATGTATGTGAGGATATGAGGAAGCTGTGTACGTGTGCATTTTGCAAACGGTGAGCTGTGGTGAGCGCAGCGGTTGCGAAATGCATCAAAAGGACCTGTATCAGGGAAAATACAAACACACATACACACCAAAAACCGAAAACCACCAGCAAACTAAAACAAACTAAGAACTGTTAAGGCAACGTTGCAGCAATGAAAAGAGGAGTGCAGTGAACCAACCACACCGAAAAGCCCTAAAGCGTATATAGTTTGGCATAAACATACAAACTTTTGAGTGGCATTGCATTGAACTACGTGTGTAGCGCGGCGGCTAAGGGACTTTGCAAGCAAATGCTCGAGTCAAAGCGCAATCCATGTATAGTGGGTAAAACTAGGCGACCCAGCTAAGCTCAAGTGCTATAACAACAACACGTAAACGTCTAAGCAACTTTGCAAGCGATCAATGCACCACACACGCAGCAAACCAACTTCTCTCCATCATTAACAAATGTTCGATTTTGTACGCGCTGCCACCGCCGCCACCGTCTATTCGATATGTAAACTCATGAGGAGCACACCAAAATGACAAAGGAAGCTTGTGTGGAAAATACCAACACCACTACAAAATGGCTACGCTGCGTCGCTGCGCAGTGTGAAAAGCGAACGCAAGCCACATAACCGCCGTAACAACAGCCAACCAAGCGTTGCAGCTGAGGAAGCTGTTCATACATGAGTACATGTAGTGCGACGACAACGAAAAAATACACCAAAATAGAGTCAACAAGCAAACAAGGCACTGACGGTCGAACGCATGGACGGACAGAAAGAGCGAGAGCGCACACACGCTGGTCCACAGTGTATCGCCGCACGCAATCCGGAAAGGACCGTTGCCCTGCAATGATGATGATGATGATGGCAGCGTTGGTGGCTTTGGTGGCGATGGTGGACGGACGTTGGCGGTGACGCTGTTAGCAGCAGGAATTTCATTAAATGCGTTACGTGGAGCCAACAATATACACAATGCAACAGCAAGCAAGCAGCGGCTAAAAGCAACAACCACAATGGCAGCAGCAACAAAATAATATGGCATACTTGTAAGAGCGCACACGAGCACACGAACACAATCTGCATTGAACAACGAACGACGAATCCAGCGAACAAACGAAGCGGCAGGACACAACACAACCCATCCAACGCCCGCCACAATCGCAACTCGGCTGCTCCGCTTTGGCTTCACATTCGCACATGCAAAGACGTCGTCGTTGGCCTGTTGTCCCAACCGAGCACACCTAACCGCCGAATGCCACAACATAAACACAAGGAATTACTTGTGGTGGTGGTGGTAGTGTGTGCGTAGGCGACGGCAGTTGCGTTTTAGAGGTAATATCCTAAATCTCATTCCTCATCGAGTGCCGCAAGCTAGGAAAAGCACAAGCAATAGGCCGTTTTGGTTGGGAAGTAGGCGGCCGACAAGTTAGGCGTAGAAATAAGGATTTGTATGCATAGCCTGTATGTATGTATGTATGTATGTGTGTATGTATGTAATGGAATTTGTGTTGGTATTATTGTATACTTAGTTGGATACACATGCTGTAGTTTAAGATGTGTACTTTATGGATTAGAGCAATAAATAGTGGTCGCTTCAGCGCTGTAAGAAAATCATTGAAGAGTAGCAGAGTTAAAGCTGAAGTCTAAGTAAAATGTGTGGAAAAGTTACTTAACTTTTAGCGATATAAAAATAGTAATGTTGTTTCATGTGTAAGCTGGCCGATAGGGGTAAAGCTCGAAAATTCTATTAAAAGATGCGGCGACTAACAGAAGGTTTCAAGACCGGAGCATACTCTTGTAGAACAACCAGATGTGATCTGGTAACCGATGCTCAGAGCATATTAAAATTATGGAGGGTACCCTTCTCCAGCCTGCTGAATGGCAGCGAATGTAAAACGCCAGGAGAAGGCGAACCCGATTTCCCAATCGATGACGATGGAGCAGATGTCTCATTGCCCGACCATGAAGAAGTTCGAATAGCAATTACCCGTCTGAAGAACAACAAAGCGGCGGGGGCCGATGGATTGCCGGCAAAGCTATTCAAACATGGCGGCGATGAACTGATAAGGAGCATGCATTAGCTACTTTGTAAAATATGGTCGGACGAAAGTGTGAAAGATTAAAACCCACCGTCCACAAACTGATTGGACCTTATCAATGTGGCTTTAGACCTGGAAAATCAACACCCGACCAGATTTTGAAGATGCGCCAAATCTTGGAAAAGATCAGTGAGAAGCGAAGCGACACATCGAATTTGGTATCGCCGCAAAACTCTTCCGGCGGTGTAAACTGACCTTGAGCAATGCAAAAAGCTCCGTCATAATCGGGAAGGATATCTTCGTGCCGTTCGATACCAAAAGAGGTAAAACATCTGATGAGTCGACGTTACGAGTTTTCGAGAGAAAGGTTCTTCGGAAGATTTATGGTCCTTTGCGCATTGATAACGGCGAATTCGTCCGAATTGATGAAAACATTCCAGCTCTGAAAGTAATCGACGCAGTACCCGCCGGGGAAGCAGAGGAAAAGGAAGATCTCCAATCCGTTGGAAAGACCAAGTGGAGAAGGACCTCGCTTCGCTTTTCTAATAGATTCCAGATAGTAATCTGTAACTCGCTTAGTAAAAGTGTGATTGTGTTAATCTATATGGCGTTAAAAAGGGAATATTTCGCATTAAAAGATCCTCTTAGATAGTACTGTGATTGCTTCACTCAGTATTGTTTGAATGCGCATTAAAGATGGATCTGATACAAAGCGAAAATGTACGAAAGTTTACTTCGACAAAGGTAAAACGCAAACTAGTTACCTTTCCGGTACTTTTAATATCCATCTTTAACACCAGGATTCGGAACGTCAATTGTCGAAAATATCGAAAAAATAACAGAAATCGTTGCGTCCGACAGTTTTTTTTTAAATACTGCTTAGATCGCCCAGTTTAAAGAAGACCTTATACCAAAACAAGTTCGATGCATAGGTTTTACACAAAAATCTCTTGGACCGATTTTTCATCTGCGAATCACTGCTGAATCGTAATAAAATCGATTAATAATGGAAGTGGCAAAGTCAAGAGGAAACTGTTGTGATCGAATTGCGGCCAAGCAATTGACAGTCAGAAAAGTTTAGCTATGATATTTGGTTTAATAATAGGGAATCATACTATGAGCTGTCAATAATTGCAGCGTCTGAAAGAGACAAACGCCCAAAATCGGGCAGCTTTGAGCAATAGTAGAGGAGGTACTTATTATGTTTCATAACGAAGCCAAACGTCGATATTGACTCACCAGAAGCTTGGGCGCTTGGTTCGTAGAATCTTATGTTTCCACCTTACGCCAAATGATTTTGCTATTGAAAAATCCGTCCCAAAAGAAACTTATGAAAATCGACTGCTCCAGTTCGTTCTCAGTAGGGACGAGGGTTTCTGTGAAAGTGGCTGTAAGAAACTGTCTTCAAAATAGCAACAAGTTGTCGAACAAAATGGCGCATATTTGACCTAGATCGGATCATTCTAATTATGCTAAATGGAAGCTTAATATTATTGCAAAAGCACTGAATGTCTTCTTACTATAGGTGACATTTACCCTACTGGCTAAGTTACTCATATAATTTATACCCTTAACAGAGTATATCAAGTTTGCAACGCAAAGTGTAACACACAGAAGGAAGAAGCAAATCCTATAATAACCTTTCCAACACTATATGATATGACACAATGTGATATACAACTGCAACGACATCTATTGACAAAATACGAAAAGACTTTTTCGACTACCAATATATGTACATATAAATGATCAGCGTGACGAACTGAGTGGATTTAGCCATGTCCGTATATGAGTCCGCATATACGCGAACTACTCCCTTAGGTTCTGAGATATCGTTCACAAATTTTGAACACATCCTTTTCTTTACAAGAAACTGTTCACTTGTCGGAACCAGTGTTATTAGTCTACTATAGTATATAGCTTCCAAAAACCTGAAAGATACGAATCAAGTTCTTGTATGAAATATTTTTTTTGGATAAGATAACTTCTAGTTTCTATATATCAGCTAGATGAGGTGAATAGTGGAGTCCACTGTAATGCATATGAAGCAAGCGTATAAAAATGCACAAAAAATATTTGTTATGAGCTGCTTTCGCATTAAGCACCTGTAAGGCAACATGTATAGCATACATTTAATATGCGCAACACATGATTACTGGGGGAACATAGCGCAATATATTGAACTTCTGATATGGTAACTGGACCCTGTGCCGTTGCATGTCGCCATCGCCAACAGCAAGTATGCAAGGATATAAGGGATACGCCTACCACGTTTTTTCCGATATTCGTACAGTTTGTGCAGTGCATTAACACACGGCAGTCTTGTATTCAGATTCTGCAGTTTCCAAGGTGCAGCCACGCATGCAATTATTCATGGCGAATGTACAGAACCGAACTGGTGCCGCCGCCCTAACTGCGTAGCTAGGCAACCTGCTCAGACACAAATCCAGGGTAGTAAAACACATACATGCACCTATACATAAATGTATATTATATATGTATATAGGCAGTTTTCTTGGCACACGTGTGTGCGTAAGTCGATTTGCAAGGAGGTAGATGTGGAAATTATTGAATTAAATGTGAATATGCAACGTCGATACAACGCTGGCGTATAGCATAGTAAAGGCCCCGAAATGCGCATTAATTAATACGGAATGAAATAAGGTAATAAGGTGAAAGGTCAGCTGATGGTGCAGGCAAGCTTTGCATGCCAAACTACCTTTTACTTAATTGCAGCTAAGTACATGAGCAAGCGTTACAATGTTTGTGCTTTTGTCGTGAGGCTGAATTTAATTAAGTTACTCATACGCGGTGGTGTACCGCACACGCATATGGGCAGTAAGATAGGCAGCTTATGAACAATATTATTTTATGGTTATTATTTAGAACTGCAAGTTCAGAGAAAATATGTTGTGCGCCGATTAAAGTAGAAGATATTAAAAAATCAACAACAACAACAAAAATACTCGAACAAAGCAGCGCATTGCAAAGCGAGGCGCACTAAGTTGACGAAGGTAGCGAGAAATGCAATTTTGTGGCAATAGTTGCTGCAACGGCTGGGTGCACTAACAACGCAAACACACACAAAAACATATACATACATACATTCAACTGCATTATTGCTAAAGCTCAGGCTGAGTTGTTTGGAGAGGAGTATATATGAAGGCAGGTTGGTCGTTTGATTATTTGTGTTACGATGACTATGGTCGCCGATTTGGAAAGCAATATATTACGCGAAGCAGCGGCGGAGCGAATGAATAAGATGCTGGCTAAAAGTGTGAGTGCAATGTATGGTAGGGAGAAGCAGTTACGTTGCAGTGGCTGGACAAAAGATGAGCGGTGAGTGGCGAAAGCGCGCGCTTACAACTTTCAATCAAACGAAAATGCGTTGTGTAGGTGGCAGGGGGTAAAGGAAAGGGCTGGCGGTGCCGCGTGAGTTAAAAAATACACAAACACAGAAAATGCGCTGAAGAACGGCACACGAAAGTGGGCCTTGCATCATTGACAGCGCTGATATTCGGGTTACACACAAATCTCGTCGCCATCGCCAACGCCATCAGGCGGCTAGGTGAGCTGCTCACTGAGCTGTGCGCGCGCGTATACAGCTATTGATTTTTAACAAATGCCAGTAAGCAAAAGTAAAGAGACAAAAGGCAAGAAAAAAAATGAAAAAAAAAAATGAAGAAAAGCAGTAAAATAAAAATGTCTTGGCAGCAAAGCACACACAGAAGACAAATGCAAAGAGGGCAGCAGACGAAGTAATGGGAAAACTTAAAAAGAAAAATCAAATATATATATGATATATACGTATGTATGTATGTATATGTGTGCAACAAGAAAGTTGGCACACAACGACCAACAAGCGAATGGCATAACCGTATTTCACCGTTGACTGTGCGCTATAATTGCTGCAGTCGGTCGCGTGCAACAGGATAGCACGGCGTTGTTAAGTAGTTGAAGGATATTTGCAATTTGCGTGAAGGTGACGAACTGATAACTGTTTAAATGAAGCACACTCACACGCACACACATTCATACTCAAATTCTCGTACAAATACACAAGGCAAGGCGGCATGTGTATGTATGTGGGCTGCTGCTAGTGCCGTTGATGGCGTTGATGCTGATTATGAGAAGAATGGCGGCAGCGTATTAAGAATGCGTGTGTTTGAGTGAAAGGACAGGAAGCGTTGGATACATTCTCATCAATGCACGTTTACAAATTATGTAAGTTTTGCAATAATCTACATGGTTAGTATATAGTGTTTGTTGTTAAATATGCTTATATGTATACACACACATATATTCCATTGTGCATATTTAACTAATTTAATAAAAGCTGCTTCTAATTAGCAATGTAGCTAATGTAAATTAGCATGCAAAGAGCATTGACAGTTGCACATGCGTTTGAAAGTCCTGACTTGTAGTCCTGATTTCGATTCCCACTGTCTTTATCGTGAATTCGAATGTCTGCAAATACGCGTCGAGACGAGAGTTGGCTATCTTACGCATATATAATATAAAAAAATCTCTCTTGTACAATTGTTTAGCGATATGATCCGAGTAAAGGTAATTTTTTCAATAGCCTTTTTTTGACAGATGTCGCGTGTTCAACTGTGAAGCCTGTTTCTGGCTCAATGGGTATGTAAACAAGTAAAATTGCCGCATTTGAGACGAAGAGTAAGTTGAAGAGATACAAGAGCTGTCATTTCATTCAGGAAAAGTAACGGTTTGTTCATATTTCTTTAAAAATGATGCCGGTGAGCACGTAATCGCGTCATGATAACCGACTACTTGATGCCTGAAAATGAAACTCGTGATCTCGGTGGCATGTGGCTTCAACAAGACGACGCCACTTCCCAGACATCGCATCATTCAAGAGATTTATTGAGAGAACATTTCGGTGAGCAGATAATTTCATGTTTTGGGCCGGTCGATTGGCCCCCAAGATCGTGTGATATCACACCATTAAACTTTTTCTGTGGGGATATGTAAAGCCTAAAGCCTCTACGGATTATACCGCTTCGATTAAGTGCAAAACAACAAATAAAGGAAAACAGTGGGCATGTCATTCGCCAGTTACCAGTCAAAATGCTCGAACGAGTCATCGAAAATTGGACTCAACCAAACAAATAAGAAATAATGTTTTTTTCGAATGCGAATAAACATTCCCCATTAAATTTGAAGTTTCTGTGGTTTTTCTATAAAGAAGTAGGGAACTTCGAAATGGATCATGCTTTGCTATATATATATAAAGGGTGATTTTTTTGAGGTTAGGATTTTCATGCAGTAGTATTTGACAGATCACGTGGGATGTCAGACATGGTGTCAAAGAGAAAGATGCTCAGTATGCTTTGACATTTCATCATGAATAGACTTACTAACGAGCAACGCTTGCAAATCATTGAATTTTATTACCAAAATCAGTGTTCGGTTCGAAATGTGTTTCGCGTCCGTGTCCGATGAGCGATGAGGCTCATTTCTGGTTGAATGGCTACGTAAATAAGCAAAATTGCCGCATTTGGGGTGAAGAGCAACCAGAAGCCGTTCAAGAACTGCCCATGCATCCCGAAAAATGCACTGTTTGGTGTGGTTTGTACGCTGGTGGAATCATTGGACCGTATTTTTTCAAAGATGCTGTTGGACGCAACGTTACGGTGAATGGCGATCGCTATCGTTCGATGCTAACAAACTTTTTGTTGCCAAAAATGGAAGAACTGAACTTGGTTGACATGTGGTTTCAACAAGATGGCGCTACATGCCACACAGCTCGCGATTCTATGGCCATTTTGAGGGAAAACTTCGGACAACAATTCATCTCAAGAAATGGACCCGTAAGTTGGCCACCAAGATCATGCGATTTAACGCCTTAAGACTATTTTTTGTGGGGCTACGTCAAGTCTAAAGTCTACAGAAATAAGCCAGCAACTATTCCAGCTTTGGAAGACAACATTTCCGAAGAAATTCGGGCTATTCCGGCCGAAATGCTCGAAAAAGTTGCCCAAAATTGGACTTTCCGAATGGACCACCTAAGACGCAGCCGCGGTCAACATTTAAATGAAATTATCTTCAAAAAGTAAATGTCATGAACCAATCTAACGTTTCAAATAAAGAACCGATGAGATTTTGCAAATTTTATGCGTTTTTTTTTTTTAAAAAGTTATCAAGCTCTTAAAAAATCACCCTTTATATATATATCACATATGCTAACACAATTTTTAGAAAAACTTCGGCCTAGATGCTCGTTATAGCAATGCTGCATAATTAATTACTATAATTATGGTGGTAGAGACTGGCAAATACGCAAGCATATAAACACATACGTAGAAATGTGTATACAGTTAAACAAACTTTAGACGAGCAAGTCCGAATTATATTGATTAGTTTGATTTATATACAGTATATATACTCTTTTAATCTGTACCTATGAATGCATCCATGTATGTATCTATACACTTGTCTTCGCAGATGGAGAGATTCCACAGAACTGTTTGAGTAGTGAGAAAACAAAGTGTGCATTTTTTAAAAAGATATTCTATTAAAAAAATTTCAAGAAATCGAAATCGAAGTTATAGCCGCTTTATACTCATCGCAAAAAAACTCGAATCTTTCAGTTTAGCAGCTTCTTGATGCAGTGATCTTCGTACTAATCGAGAGTCCACCATTGTTTTATCTTTCAGATGACTACGAGAACATAGTTTTCATACAATAATTCGAGAACTCGAACTTTTGAGCGTTCACTATGTAAGGCAGCTATATGCAATAGTGGCTTGATATGAAAACTTTTTTCAGATATTTTAAGTCAAATTCCCTTAAGATATATTGTCAATTAACTTAATTTTGATAGTACAGTTTACATGACACCTACATGCCATTGAGATTCCAAGGGTATGTCCTTCTCCACCTAGTATTTCCAACGGAGTGGAGGTCTGTCTCTTCCTCTGCGTCCCCCAGCGGGAACTGCGTCGAATACTTTCAAGCAGGAGTGTAAGGTAATTTTATAATGCCATTCTAATAGAAACCCGCATTCCCTGACAAAAAAAAATGGAACACTAACTTATATAAGCTTCTCTTGAAGCCAATTTTTCAGCAGTCAAATCTTTCGCCATAGACAGAAACAGGTCCGCAATACAAGGTGGAAGCTTCAGGTCAGTTACTGCCACGTGTGAGCCCTCGAGATATTCTGATGGCACCTAATTCAACTCCAAAGCTGCTCATTTCTGGGTGATCGCTTTTTGTAGACGGTGCAATTGTTGACAGTACTAATCCCAACTAAGGCCTGTGGGGGATCAACTCTTAATAGATGATTCCCTCTAATTCCATATAAAATATGGCAAAACCTTCTTGACCGTATATTTTGGAGTGACCACCGTTAGCAACGGCTCAACACCATTCGACCACGGCCTTTTTAGTTTGACGTTATTGTAAGTGACCTATTTTTAAACACCAGTAAGCATCCACAAAATACTATTATAATTCCTAATACTTTCCAGAAATACTAAAAAAAAAAAACCAATTAAGTAGTGACAGAGCATAAAAATTTCGCTATTATAAATAAAAATAATAACTTGTAATAAAATAAGTACTTAATTAAAAAACCAAGATCACAGATTATATCAAAATTTACATTTTGTCTGCTACATTTGTCGCCAGTTGCACTTACATAACATACCAAAACTGTGTACACAATTTTACTGTAAAGCGTAGAAGCGGAGGCTGAAGCAGAGTGTTGTGAAAAAATGGCAAAGCGGAAAATCTTCAAAGATAAATGTTAAATGGTAAATCAATAAAGCTATACGCGCATGAAAGCTGTGAAAAATGCTTTCGAATATGCAGACATACGCACATTTGTACATGTAAGTACAGGGTAGGCCATTTAAAGTTGACCCATTTGTTTGTTTGCCAAAATTAAGGCGTCGCGGATAATCAGCTGGGTTTAGTTTTTGTGCCATTTGAATTTTATATGGAAACATCTTCAAATCTTTATGAATTATGCGTCGGAGAGTGGTGCGAGAGATGTCTAATTCCTGAGAGCGGCGATAACTCGATGTCGATGGAGTCTCCTCAATACTGGCTCGTACAGCTTCGATATTTTCATCAGAACGTCTTGTGCGTTGTCTGGATGCATGACTGGCATTACTGAGATTACCGGTGTTCACAAATTTTGCGTATAAAGACTTATTTGTGTTCTTAACTGGAGCACTTTTCACTTTAATTTTTTTGCGAAACGCACGTTGAGTTAACACAATTGAAAAGTTATTTTGAATATAAAGCTGAACAATTTCAGCGCGTTCTTTTGGAGTGTACTGTTCCATGGTATAAATTGTCTTCGAATGACGCTTCTAACGCGGTATGACATTAGCCGATTTGTCAGCGCTGTTAAAAGTTACAGCGTTGCCAGATGGGTCAACTTTAAATGGCCTACCCTGTATATAGCTATGTACATATTAATAAACTTGATTTTGGTTGTATATAAAGTAGCACAAGGAGAAAGGGGGACACGTGCATATATATACAAACGTAACTACAGATAACCGAGCACAGAGTTGGTAACATATGAAGTTACCCTTTATGTATTTACTAATACTTGGATAAATTCATACATACATATGTACATGTAGGCAAGAATCCTGCTGGAAAACTTATACTTATGTGGTCAATGAGAATATTTTGAATTTTTTGTGGAAGATTTATGTTTCAGGACACCTTCACCGATAATATTAGCAAATACAACAAAAACTTGTTCGGCGATGAATTTGAAATCAGTTCTGGCTTCAATATTTAAGATAGGATAGGTTAGATTTCGGAGCTTAACCCAACCAATTCTAGCAAATTCGGCAGGATGTTTCACCTTCAGTATAAGAAAAACAAATAATCAAGTTAACAACATTAAAATATTTCTATCTTTCCGTCTTCCAGACATATTTGACTGTTAACAGCCGAAAAAATATCTATGTACACATACATGCTTACTGGACAGTCTCCGAGTAAAACGAAAACTGGGAAATCAGAACAAATAAATTGAAAATCTCTTATTTTTTAAACTTTGTGTTTCAATTTATATAAAAATTCTATAAAAAAAACAATGCCATATCCTTTGAAAACAACTACCTCTAATAAATATCATAATATGTAGTAATAACAGTACGATGCTTTCCTTTGAACACAGTAGATACATTGAATTACCAAATTCCTACCGGGCAGAAAACAAGAGATCATAACATTACGAAGCAATAAAGTCCCAAAAGCTACTTCTACATAAAAGCTACACTGATAATATGAAAATATATACATGTGTATACAATCATGAGTTATATGTGTATTCATATGTATATACTTACATATATGCTCATCTCACACAAATGCCAAAAATTTTGTTTCTAGCTGTGAATGATTCGACAGCCATTAAAGCCAGCTAGATATACGTATATATGTATGTATATACAAATTTGTGCAGATTAAGTTTGCAAAAACATTACTGTGAAAAAAGATATGTATGTATGAGTCGCTTTTGCGGTGCTAGTGGTCATGCACGAGGTCATGCTAGGCTGGTATTACATCACACCCAACCCAATGAGTGAGTGTGAGGGTCAGTTTTATATTTTTCAATAAATTCACAATTATTTTGTGGTAAAATAATCTAGGTTATTTTTATTATTACATTTTAAAATGTTCCCTTTATTGTAAAACTGCATTAAGGGGCTATTCCAGTGTAATCCATAAAAAATTATGCGATTTTCGTAAATATTTTTAAAATGAAGTACGCGACCGAATGTTTCGAAATTCTTCGGACATAATAAGATATATGTTCAGCTATATTTTAAGATTTTTCCTTTACAAAAATATTGAAAAATAACGGAGTCTGTCAAGAAAAAAGTTCCCTGACTGATGACATGATTCCGGCCGAATGAATAGCTGAAATAAAAAAAAAATCAAAAAGGTTATGAAAGCTGAGGGTATTTCCTATACAAGGACCTACGATTTATGAAAAATATCAAAAATTAACAAAATTGCGTAGGTCAGAAAAAAAGTATTCTTTTTTTTTTTTAATAAAATTGTCGTATTTTTGATGACAAAAGGACAAATTTTAAACCAATCAAAAAGATCGTTGGTCCTTGTATAGTAAATATATTTAGGAATACTCAGTTGCAATTTGAAGTCGATCGATCAATTTCTTATTAAGTTATGATGTCGGCAATTTAAAAAAAAGTCGTTTCGAGAAAAGCGGGTTTAAAATTTCAACTATCGACCAATACACTTGCGAGCGGTCGCACTTTAGAACGCTGCCATTCAAAAACTAACTCAAGATATTACCAATTCGATTTCACAGGACATTTTTTAAAATATAAACTACCAAAAAAGCAAAAAAACAAAAAAAAAAACGATTTTTGGAAAGTGTCACACTGGTATAGCCCCTTAACTGCAGAAATATGATCGATGATGTCAACAATACATCAAATTATTTTTTTTTCGCACGGTTGCAGTTTTCTATATCAGATTAAGTGGTTATATTGAATATAAATCAATTAACGGTGATTCTCATTTAAAATTCTTGGATTTCTTCGATCCCGTAGACGATTCTGAAAACAGCGTTTCAGGGCTTTGGATTTTGTTTAGAAATACGCAAATTTTTTCTACAACTATTTGCCGGTTTTGTTTGTTTCGTATATGAAATTTTATGAATTCACAAGTGGAATAAAATACCCTTAATTACACTACTCCAGAACGCCGGTTATTGGTGACTATTTATTTGACCAATAATCGGTCAGTGACTTTGGCACAATGTGAATTTTGTCGCAGATTTCCTGGCCGTCCGACGCCTACTGCTGAAACACTGCGACATTAAGCCGCTCGCCTTGAATAGACTGGCACAACACGAGATGCTGCCAGGCGTGGCAGACCCAGGAGTACCTGTTCGGCAGAGAATATTGCTGCTGTTGCCGAGTATGTCATGGAAGCGCGGTCGACATCGACCAGACGACGTGCCACGCAAATGGGTATCAGTCGACGGTGTTTACAGCGACTGCCAATCGCATCTAACATACGCTCAAGCCATCCTTAATCACCACTAAGAGGAAGATGATTTCTCATCAAAAATAATCATGATTTAAGAGACCATTTCTTTTTTTGCGAGTACGTAAGAAGCAAAATTTACGTTTCTGGGGCACTGAAAAGCCGCGTATAACCCACGAAGAGCCATTACACTCACTCAACGTCACTGTATGGTGTGCTGTTTTCGACCTTTTTTCTTCGAAGACGTCGCGGGCCAAACGGTTACTGTGAGACTTCTTTTTGTGGGGCTTTTTGAAGTCGCGGGTTTATGTCAACAAGCCTCAGACTCTGCAGCTCTTAAAGACAATAACCGTCAAGAATGTGAGGACCTATCGTCGAAAGTTCTGGCCAAAGTGATGGAAAATTCCATAAAAAGGGCTCAAATGACAATCAACTGCGGCGGCGGTCATTAACATGATATCATATTCTCGACTTGATGTAAAAAAATTTCAAGGACCAAATAAAAATAATTCACAAGCAGAATCAAAAATTTTAATTAAACAAAAAAAAAAAAAAAAAAAAAAAATACAGCCAAAAAAAGGCTATTTTTGCGCCATCTTGTATAAAACATATTGAATGTATGTAGTATCGAACTTTTTGCTTTTAATTAAAAATATTGTTTTCATGGTATGAGTAAAACCATGATAAAACCTATAAGAACGTTTTACAGTTAAATATGTTTTGCAAAACTTTTTACACATGTATATTCCACCAACTAAATTGCTCACTTTTATTTGGAGAAAATATGATTCATGGCTCTTCTTTATAAATAGAAGATTCATCGATCACTAGGTGGCATGTAAGGGCTTATTTCTTATTTTTTTTTGCACTGATTAGTCATCTTTATGTTGAAATAAAAAAGAACACCGATTTAAGTAACTATTTGTTGTAGGAAAAAAATTTTTTTTATATTAGTTTTTCTAAAAATCTTAAGTTAAAATTTGATCTCTTAGCCAAAAAGATTATTTCTTTAAACTGAATTAAATTAAACGAAAGTAGAGATTAAAGTTTTCCAGTTTGTATGACAGCTATATGCCATAGTGGCCCGATTTCGGTTCCGACAAATGAGCAGCTTTTTACGGAGATATCATAAAATTGAGGGACTTTTTTTTTGACGTAGATACCGCGTGGTTACTGAGGGATTAGTTCGCTTAAGTATATACAGACGGACATGGCAAAATCAACTCCGCACACTATGCTGGCCATTTATTGTATATATATTTTATAGGGTCTACGATGTTTTCTTCCGAGTGTTAAGAACTTCGTGGTCTCGCTGTCGATAGGTTTCTAGTTCAAGCAAAACATTTTCATTACCTTTTAATAAGGTTTTCACCAAACAATAAGTACTACTTGTAATTTGATTCAAGTTAATATCATTAAAACAAAATACTTTAATTGAGCGTTAATATTTTTATAAAATTTAAATAAAAAGTTGCATATAAAAATATTAAAGCTATATAAAAAATAAAATTATAATATAAACTCGTGTAGAAATAAACTAATGATAATCCTAAACACATAACCGCAAAAATATGATAACTTATTTCAGAATTATATACATACATATATGATATTATACCTATATAAATATGATATCGGCTAAGACCACAAAAAACAGTAACAAAAGAAGTAATTTAACGAGATAAGCATAAACTGCAATGTAATACAAATTTGTTGATAAACATAGACTGTTATGGATATTTTTTCTCTATATTTATTTCTGTAATAAATTGAAGTCGAATCGAACAAACAACTGGCATAAATCAAATAGCGATAGAAATTGAATTTGTTTCATTACTTTTAAGCGGTGTCAACATACTTCTTTGTACGGAATTTAATTGAACTTACTTTTAAAAGTAAACGTAGCAAGCAGGTGAACTGGTGAATCGAAGATGTGTGTTATTGCTTACTAATTTTCCAATGTATTTCAATCGATATTATTAAAGTAAAAATCATTTCTTGGTACTCACATTATTTCATTCGAAAATTATTTATGTGAAAAAGAGATTTAATTGTAATCCAACGTGACTAAGTGAGGTTAAATTTTTCAAGAACACTGCATACACATTTCTCTAAATTATTTGTCGGAATGGATTTGGATTAATATTTCTGTGTATGCCCATTAATGCGGTTAAAAAAAAAAATATGAAAATACATAAAAGCATCAATTAGGTATTGTCATGATATGAAGAAACGACGATGAGTTATTATTGGTCATAAGTAGGTGTTGCATAGAATTTGTCATAAGATACAAAAGTAAAAAGCGAAATGTGAAATCATATGTTATGTATTTCCGTGATCTGCCTTGCCTATGCAAGTAACAGTTGTTTCTCAATGCTTTTTAGGTGCAGAGAGGTCATAAATATTACGTAAGCTGTGACTGAAGGCAGTCGAAAATACCTCTACAAAGAATGGTCGGCCCGTTTGTGCATTGCAAACTAAAATTTAGTTACTAAATGGGTGTTTGAAATATGAGTCAAATCGGAGTGAATGCATAGTTTTTGTTACATTTCGACTGTGGCGCCATCTAGCGGGAAGCATACATATTTGTCCAGTATGATCCAAAAGCAGAATAGATACGACAAGATGCTTACAAAAGTTTAACCTGAAAATCTCTTCACAATCGGTTCAGTAGATTCAGAGTGTCTACCATAGAATAAACATACACAGATCTGCATACATATGTTCGTTACTGGTATAACGGTTTCACAATTTTTGATTTACTTTGTTTTTACCGTGAATAATTAGTCATAATCATCCTTGATTTATCGCACGAAAATTTCATAAATACACCAACAAAGTTTTCGTTTAATAAACTCAATAAGAAGATTACGTAAACAAGTGAATGATTGAGTATTTCAATGAATAAATGAACATTTCGTGAGATAATTAAAAATAGAAACACACTAATAGTGCCGGTAAAAAAAATAGCAGCATGGTTACTCATTGTCACAACTTTCTTTAAATACGATACAAATACCATTTATTTCCATATTTCTCTTAAAAATTCCGAATGCCGTACAGTGGCATTTCGGCGGAAAAAATAGGATTTTTCCACTTTCCAATTTCAAAACTTTAATGATTTTGTTTTGTAAAGAAATATTTGGATAAGAAAAATTCAACAAGGTTTTTTATAAAAAGTGAAATTTTATAGTTAAAAAAACTAATAGAAGTCGACGGAAAGTTATTCAATAAAATCAGATTAAAATTATCGTCCAAATAAAGAATTTTTTTTGTGTGTAAGTTTATAGCTATGGCTTTTCTTTTATTTTTCAGTGAAAATATAGCACCTACTTGTTTATAAAAAAAAAAATTTATTGAAATTGGCAAAGTAAGCTAATTTTTATAATTTTTCAAAAATTATACTAAAAAATATCAACTTTTCATTTTTTGATGGAAAAAAACTTTATGTGCTTTGCCTTGCTTAGCCCTCTTACTATAAAAAAATGAAAGTTCCGAGTCTGTACTTTCAATTAAAAAAAAAAAAACAACCGTCAATTACCGTCTCTTTTAGTAACATCGATTTTAATTTCCACAAATACTGATGTCTTCAACAGACTTCTTAAACTTCGGATCCTTACATACATAAGTAGCTTAAGGCGTCATTCGAACAAAATTTCCTTAGAACTAGATCCCATTGTTAAAGATATGGTGCTTGCATAATATTACAAATAAAAACTAACACAATTTTTCGCCTGTTACATATTCAATTAAAACATTGCATATTATATTGGATTTTTATCAAGGTAAAGGTATAAATAACGTCACTTTGCGTTTAAGTTTAATTTTTTTTCATCAGGAAAACTCAATTAAGAAGTGTCCCGAATTTCAAGTCCCTAGGTCCAAAAATAAAAATTTTGGCAATTGCAGTTATATGGGAGGTGGGTGTGGCAGTGGGCGGTTTTCCAAGATTTTTTCAAAATTTTTTAATTCAGTCCAGAGAAGTGTTTCTGCAAAGTTTCATTGTTGTACGACCACTCCTTCTATTTTTTTCCAAGAAATGTATGGAGCGGTGCCACTGTGTGCCGTGGGTTTTATCCGAAATATAACCGTTTTTGTCTACAAGTGAGTAATAATCTCTCTCTCGACGAACAAATGCAAAATTCTACAGAAAGGTTCTGCGGGAGATTTATGGTATCTTGCGCATTGGCAACGGCGAATACCGCAGTCGATGGAACGATGAGCTGTATGAGATATACGAGATATATGACGACATTGATATAACTCAACGAATTAAGAGACAGCGGCTATGCTAGCTAGGTCATGTCGTCCGAATGGATGAAAATATTCCAGTTTTGAGAGTATTCGACGCAGTATCCGCGGTGGGAAACAGAGGAAGACCTACACTCCGTTGGAAAGACCGGGTGGAGAAGGACCTAGGTACACTTGGAATCTCCAATTGGCACCAAACAGCGAAACGGGAGAACCGAGTTTACAACAGCGCACCAATCATTCTTTCTTTGGAACCAATTGGAGATTCCAAGTTCGCAAAATTTGTTTAGCTTCTCTTAAACTGAGCAGTAGTTTCTTTTCAAAAATGAGAACAAAACAGTTTTTCCTCACTGTTAGATCTCGTGTGAGTCCTCCTCCTTCCTGACTTGTCATCTATGTTTTCATTTTCTTTTTAATGGTAATGCCACCTCACCATAAATATTAGGTTGTCAAATATCTTCCTTCCGCCTTTTTGTCTCTTGAATTTCGCAGCTACTTATGTATAAAGCGCTACAGAGCTCGTATCTGGCAATACTATACATCGTTTGAAAGGTCTTGACATAACCAATAAAACGACGCTACGCATGATTAGAGAATTTTAATGGTGTTTTGGGGGATGGTACTCTATCACTTCGAACTGCGGAGGAACGGTTTCGACTATTCAGGGCAGGTGAAAAGGACACCGTGGATAGGCCAGCCAGCTGAAGACCTGAGACGACGATACCGATCAAATCATGAAAACATCGAATTTGACCGGCATGTGACATCTCGTGACATCGCCCAGAAGATGGGAGTTAGTCACCAAACCATTTAAACCATCTACAGAAGGCTGGATACACAAAAAAGCTTGCTGTTTGGGTGTCCCATGATTTGACGCAAAAAAAAAAAACCTTCTAGACCGAATCAACGCCTGCGATATGCTGCTGAAACGGAACGAACTCGACTGATTTCACATCTTAATCTCCATTAGAAAAATGTTTGAGTAGAATAAAAAAATTTATTCGGAAAAGAAAATATTTTTTAGAAATACTAATTTATAAAGAACCATATTGCTACTGCTTTAATCGACACTGTATACATATGTACACAGTAAATATCTACACTCACGGCATATTGTTGAAATTTTTGTTATTGCGAAAGAAACACAAACGAAAGAGTGAAACTAAAAATAAATTTATGAATGGGAATAATGAAATGAGGCAATTAAAATGTTGGATTTACCACCAAATAGGCGAACACTACGTGCAAATCGAGAGCAGCATGAATTTTTTTTGTTTTTGTCTTGCAAAGTAATTACGTATTGCTATTATTAAAAATAAATAAAATTTAAAAAAAATATAGTGGGCGCAAAATTAAATAAAAAATTGTGCCAGAATACAAAAATTTATTGCAAATTAATGTGACTTGCATACTAAGAGGCATACATATGTACATACATAAATATATGCAAACTTTAATAAACAGTTATTTTGTGGCAAAATGCTGCAAAAAGAAATAAAAAAACAATAAAAGATAAATTTTTATAATACTGTACGAGCGAGTACACAGAAATTTTTAATTGTTGACGCGAGCTAAAATTATCTCATTGTCTGTTTACACAATTTGTATGCGAATATTTTTCGTTTTTGCTTTTCGTTTTTATTAGTATTTTTTATTTTGCTGTTATGTTTCTTTTTGTAAAGTATGAAAACGATATGAAATGAAGGTCAGCAAGGAGATTGAATGTCGCATTAATAAAGAATTAAAAGATATCGGCAAAACAAAGCATAATTTACAGAAGCGGTATGTAAGGGAGGAGGTGAAATGAAATACCCTGAAGGAAAAATACGCTCAGACAGTGGTATAAGACACACACAAATAATCAGTCGCAGCTGGAGTAAGTTATAGTTAGAAATATCTTCTTTTAAGTTCCAAATACTTATATACATATACTGTGTTCTATCAAAAAATTATTAGGTTAGGTTCGGTTAGGTTAGTTTGATAGGGCAATGAGCCACTCATAGACCAGTTTTGGGTCTTTTCCATATCACAGTACACAAGAGAATGCTCTATTGTTTCGCCGGTGCCTTTCCTGCAGTCTTCTCGATCTGTCAGCCTCATTCTGAGGGCGTGTGTCGTCACCAAATAGTGACCAGTTAGTATTTCGATGTTCTTAGAGTCTCTTCAATCGAGTGCCAATAGGAGTTTTTTGTATTTCCGATCTACTGTTTCACACATAACTTTTGCAATTTTTCACCTAGGCAGCTCGTTCCATCAGGTTGTGATTTACTTTACCATGCTTCTGTTCAGATCATCGTAAAGACAATGCTCGGGTTCCCCAATGTTGATCATGTTCTCGGGTATTATATATTTAAATATTTCTCATAAAGATATATAATTATTAGAAGGCATTTATGTTCACACAGATCAATGAGATGAGATAATGCAGATGTAAATAGTCTAATATGACTTATCATCTAAGAGGTTAACTCTTCAAGACAGCAGCCTTTTGTCCTTTTGTCTTTTGTCGTTTTAAATCAGAGACTATTCCAATAACTTAGAATCGGGTGTTGTATTCGAACACGCTGATTGAAGATTTTAGGTCCATATATCAATTGATGATCTCAATCAGGGTTGATTGGTTGGTTGAAAAGAGGGCGAAAGACCATCATTAGACCATTGTGTAACTCAGTGGACTTGGTAAAAATTATGATTTTTTCCCCCACAGCTGCCCACGCTTACGTAAGAGCATTCGAAGCTGTGAAATATGTATGTAGTATATTCCGTCTCATCCGGTTGAAAGCAGGGCATTCACGTTATGGAAGGCCTTAATTGCCGCTAAGCTATTCTTTAGAATGTTTATGGACTTGCCGAAGGCCACTTGGCACATTATGTTGGGCCCACAATTAGGCTTTATAGCGAAACAAATTATGAAGTCACCTAACTAAAACGATTATATAACATTACATTACAAATACAAATAATTTTAATATATTTTTTTCTTTTCCCACTAAACACTTACACCTTCTCTTCTTTTTCACTGGGTTTCAATTTTATATTAATTAATACTCAATTAGGTTCTAATTACGCAATTAATTAATTGACCCATTTTATGTAATTTGGAGTGAAACTGTTAAGGGGTATTCTAGTCTAGAAATTTGAAAAAACCGAAATTTTTTTTTTCATAATTGGAAAGTTTTGATATTCAAAAATATCTCCTTAAAAGAATTTTTAAAAACTCAACTTATTTTCAAAGTTATAGCCACTTTAGTGACGTGGCAACTATACCGGTTGAGTGAATATCTTATAACGTAAAACTTTAAACGCGTTTTTCTCAAAACTCCCTTTTTTGATGCGGTAGCCACAATATCTCAAGTTCTAATCAGTCGATTTATTTGAAATGTGGCATGGATATTCTTTAAATATAAATTTGAAATTTATAATATTTAAAAAAAAATCGACAAAATTGAATAATTAGTGAAAATATAAAAAACGACCTTTTTTTGAGTAGCCGCCATTTTATGAAAAAAATTCTTTTTTTTTAGTTTTACTGCTTCATGACATACCGACATTCGTACTCATTAAGAATCTGTCATTGTTTTATTTTTCAGATGACGGCAAGGGTAGAAATCATCAATCAATCTTTTTTTCCCTCTTTTCTTCAAGGACGCATAACTCGATGAAATTTTTTTTTTTTTTTGAAATTTATTTTGTGTATTCTTCTAAGTTTTATAAACAAATGATAAAAAACGGATAGTAAAAATATCTCAGTGTTTTGGCAAAATATATGACTTTTCCATTTATAGAAAAAAATTTGATTTTTTCTCTGTGGGTATGTACATATGTATGTATGTTATAAGAAGAAGAGGTAGATATATTGCATACTTAAAAACCTTCACAGTATTTTGCAAGTGATCAAAACATTCTTCAGAGAAATATTTATAATATTTCAGATAATAATAGTCAAAGGTCATAAATATATGTACATGTTTTTAAGTGTCATTGTTGTATCATGTTATAGTATAAATGCTGTTAAAGGGTAATAAAAGAAGGTCTTAACGATATTACAAATAGTATATTTTTTTCATATTTCGCTTCAAAGTTGATAGAAAAAAAAAAATCATTATAAAAATTATGACTTGGATATCCGTAGTTGTTTTGGGAAGAGTTTTGAACCTGTAGTATTAAGTGACCAAAGCGAAGTAACCAAAGGCACGGAAATTAATGCATTAATCATATGAGCCGATATCGCCGAACTTTGGTACTGAATGACCTTTTATTCAAATCTATTCAATAATATTATCATAAATGCAATTTATTCTCGAAATAGCTTTGGAAAATGTATGATATGGCCTGAATACACGAGCTTTTGGAAGAATGAATTCACCTATTAGAGGCGGAGGATGGAGTCATGTGTAGAAGTTCATGCAAGTGAGGAAAGTTCTCTGATCGCCATTCACTTGGGAGTGGCCAGAAACGATTCTTTTACATATGACTCAAGCAGCTCACGACTTCCGGTCTTAGACCTCTGGGTAACCTAAGAACATCCGTTTGAAGGCGAGCTGAAGTGAGAAGGCGAAATATCCCCTATATAGGGTTGTGCGCTGGGTTTGGGACCCGCCACGTAAAAAAACACCGCCCATGAATAGTAACAACCAGCCTCGGATGAGAGACCCCGCTTTTGACGACGACCTATTAGAGGCAGTATTATAAAATAAGTTCAAAAAATGGATTTATAGTATAAGGGTTAATATGCTCCAAAACTACATACATATATTTTTAAATAAATTTCCACTGAATATCGGGTGTCGCTAAAATGAATGGCAAGTCAGAAGAATATGTGTATGTATAAGCATGTCAGTAGTTTTTTGCTTTTGTATAACACAATATATCGAAGGAGAAAAGAAACCTTAGAGAAACAAACAAACAAACCAGTTGGCCTCTGATAAAAGGGAAGCAGTAGCAAGTTAACGTAGGTAAATAAATATAAAAGTAAAAAAAAAAAGAATTTGCAAGAAGCAAGAAGAAGTGATAGAAAACAGAGTGAATACACATGTAGTATGTACTTATGTATGCATGAAACAAAGATTGCGAAAAAATTGCGAATTGCAAACAGAGTTGATAGCAAACTCGACTAACGAGTGAACGAATGCGCAACAAAATACAATTGCAAGCAATTATTTTGTAAAAAAAATAGCTAGAAAAAAAATGAGTGAAATGCGCAACACGCAAAAATGGACGAAGAAATGAAGAAAATAAGAAAAAACAAGGCATTTGTAATTCAAAAATAAAATTAAAATAAGAAATTAATTGGACAGCAAAAGTTTCAAAAGATGTGTACATACCCATGGTAAGCATAGAAAGAGATTTGCAGCAGAAGCAAAGATGTGGGGCAAATGAGTGCACAGAGTCTGACCAATGGACAAATGAATATAAGCATATAACTATAAGTATACAGATATGCAAGTATATGTATGTTGTAAGTATACACGTATACGCATTTACAAAATAGAGTCATTCAGCACGGGCGCACGAATCTCAAATTAAAGGCTTATTAAGGTACTGCGCAACTTTTGAGGCATGAATACATTATAATTGTTTGGAAAAACTTAGTAATTCATTATATTAATACTAGAAATTCTTCACTGGAATCGAACCTATCAAAAAAATCGTAGACTATTATTAAAAATTCTTCAGAACCGCTCACGGATCTTTATATAAATTTACTGCGGTTAGTTCATCACTAACTCTAATTCCAAGCGGCTCTGCAGCGTTTTCATCCAAAGCTGACTGCCATTGGTGAATCGTATTATTGTTTTTGAAAATATTCTCCATTAAGATCTATTGAATATACTTTTGCAACCAATTTCCGAATCACTTTTGCCCTTCGGAATGAGGTAATCTCCAAATTATGCTTTCCTAACGCATCAACCGCCTCTCCAGGTGTCGCTAAACATTGACCTATTAGTTTATCTTTTGCGTACGGGAATAGAAATAAGTCATTCGGTGCCAAGTCAAAATTTAACGGTAGATGACTCATCAAATTGATGTTTTGAGTACCCAAAACTGCAGTTGTTTTAGTCGATGTGTGGGAGTTCGTATTGTTGTGGACCGTCCGTCTGCGGCGGTTGGTTTTCTCCGATTTCTTCAAAACAACTGGCGAACAGATCGTTGTGTTGTATCACTCTGAATTTATTCTTCTGCATTTTTCTGGTGGTATGGCTGTGATATATCCAGTTGTTCCATAAAAACAGGGAACCATTTGCATGTAAGTGCTTCTTGTGTAAACAACTTTTGTTGGATTCAACTCATCTTGAAAAACCCATGCAGTCGGCTGATCTATCTTTACTTTCTGGCGTTTCATCATTTCTCACGATTTCATAGAAGTGTTTCGAAGCACAGTCATCGTATTTCTTTTAACATTTCCCCCGACCAATCGACACGAGCCTTTTTTTTGTTTTGAGCGACCGACAAATTGTGTGGGATTCAATGTGAAACAATTTTTTACAGTCAAATGTCCATGCCAAATTGAATGTATGCTGGTCCCGCTAATGCCCATAGTTGCCTCTATTTTACGATAGGATCAGGCAATATTAATTTGTGCATAGCATCAACATTTTCCAAAAAGGAACAACAACTGGTTTTGAACGATCTTAAAAAAACCCATCTTGGAATGATCTACGACCTGAATTCACCATACCATCGATAGACACTGGAATCCACGTCGTTGTAAAAAATAATCACTCGAAAATGTTCGGTGTTTAATTTTATTTTTTGGCCGAGATTCATATTTCAGGTTACTGTAAGCAACACTTTTAGAGGTCGTGTGTCAAAACGTTCTGAGTTTCCTAAACATTAAAATTGTCAAAGTTTACGATGTAACACTCGGTTGCCAAATCTCGAAATATAAAAGGCAACCTACGTGTGTACTGAATCGTTGCAGACAACAAGGCTGAAGAGCTGGTAAGGCACTGGACGTTTGTGATAGTTGTATAGCTGACTTGTAGGTATGAAATACTTATGTTCAATCGCTGGGTAAACGCCAGAATTTTCGCAGACGAAATAAAGCCTTGATCTGGAGTGCGTCATACGATGTCTAGAGGATTTCTTGAGTCTAGTTTTAATTTTTGGACTGTTCACTTCTCGATACGAAACGTTTTGTTGCATTCTTTGTGGAGAAAGTTTGAAAGATGATTGTGTGGAAATAACTCAGTACTGCATTATATGCTGGCCAGCTTCAGCCAAATTTTACAAAACCACAGTTGGACCATATTGCCAATTACCTCTTCAAGCTTTACAGGATTTGTGGTGTGAGGACATTTCTTCGATTGATGTTGGTACATTTCGCCGCAGGTACTATGCTATTATTTAAGTTATAAATGAACAGAAAATCAGTCATAATAACATAACCTAAGTTACATATGTATGTAGTAAAGAAAGCAATTGATGACACAAAACATCATACATCATAATGAAGGAATTCTTTTTGGTATGTAAGTATGTTCTCTGCAGATGTACGGACATATGAAGTACATATATTCCGGGGATTTAGTCTGACTTCGCATCTTTATCTTCCTTTTTTGGCAATATTGAGGCCAAACAATTTTGAGAATATTACCAAGACGAATTGACTTAAAATAGGAAAGGTCTTTGATATGAGAACATACATATGCAAGGGAATATCAAAATTATGTACAAATTATAATATATTATGTATGTACATATCTACATATGTATCTTTGAAGTATCTTAGTTATGAACAGAGTGATGTAAGCATGTATTTAAGTTTATATTAGTATGAACAAACATCCTTATACATCCTTATATGGAATAGAAGGTGCATTAGCACAAGGCAGTTACATACATACATATAAGTAAATACATAGTCGAACTTACATACTTATCTGTGAGTCTACAACTACTAAATATGTATATACTTATAAGCACATTATATAAAGGCACACTTACAAATGTATGTCTGTATGTATGCACTTGTTATTTGCAGAAAATGTAAGCAGTAAAGTCAAAACTGAGTATACACACTTTATCGGCACATACATACATAAGTATATACAGCTAAATATACTCAAGTATATGCTTATTTACGTAACTGCAAACGTCAATTTTCATACCAAAATACAAATATATACAAATTTTGTATATATCTACTTGTATGTAAGCAACATGCAGCTAAGTATGTACTTGCATATAAATACATACATATATGTATATATGTATGTAAGTATATAAATGTGAAGATGAAATTTTCGCCACTGTGTCTCCGCATGCAAAAGTGTGGCAAATTCAGTACACTCCAATGCGGTTGAACTGAGTTTTTAACGGTTTCGGCGAGTTGGCAATGGCGGTTAGCTTAAAGCTCACGCACAGCCACGATAGCAAGGAAGACAAAACAGGCATACATGCATACTACTTATGTATTTAAAGTATTTACTTTTACCAAGCGAAAACTCATGCCGAATGCTGTGCGATGAGGAGATTTTGGGCAGCAAAATGTTAGAAAACCAGGTGGAACGTGGCAACGTGAAGAGAGAAAGACGTGAGTTCGTATATACTTATGTAAGTATGTGTGTAATGTATACATCTATGAGTATGCAATAGGCGAAGAGGACATGAGCAAACTCCAGATAGCTCAGAGAAACAAATGCATATTACTATGTAGGTACCTGAACAGTAGGTAGATGCAGTGCTGCATAAGTTGACAGATGTAAGAGGAAAAACTTTTCCAGCGAAAAGAACCAATGATCTATGAGTTTAATGAAAGCCATTTTTGCAAACAAAATGATATACAAAATTTAAATAAAATATGCTATGTATAAGGGGTGTTCTAAGATGTCTAAACCTTTTTTACATAGAAAAAAAAATACATAGCACATTATTTTTGAAAGTTATTATTATCATTCAAAATATATGCTAATCTGATAGGCCAATAAGCCACGTATAGACCAGTTTGGTCTTTTGTGATACCAGATGGAGTACATTTGCTAAGTCCAAGAGGAGTAGTCATCGTTTAGGATGTCTGCGCTTGACGCGAATTTTAAGACTCTGCGGCCTACCTGTCGATACATCCAGTGTATCACACTGTGGGAACCCCAGATGCTTACAGCGTAGTCTTACCAATGTGGGACAAGTGCACAAGAGATGTTCCATTGTTTCCCTGGTGCCCTGCTCTAGCCATTTCCTGCAGTCTTCTCGATCTGATATATTCCATTGGACACAATAGCCAGCGCATGCATTCCTTTTTATGTTCTTGAGCTCCTTAGTTCGGTTAGTGTAGTATAACCTCTTTGTAATGCCAGATGCAAGTCCATTGAGCTGAAGTTTACATCGTACAAAACGTTAACGCTTTCTGCGAAGTTTAATAGTGACCTGATATCTAATTTGGATATTTAATCCAGTCCTTTGAACTGCGAAGCTTCTTAATTTCTAAGCCGAGCTCTAGATAAGGTCGGGTCGACTCTCTCATACCTATTTCATCGTTAATAATCCCCACACGGCTCGCAAGTGGTGCCAGTAAGTTGTGACCTGTAACTGGGCCAACAGTACAGCAGTCTTTTCGAGGAAGTGTGAGTAGAAAGTGCATGCGCTTAAGGCATTGCATCTCCCCCTGAACCATTTGTCAGACCTTTGGGAAATTTCGTTGTGCATCGTTTTTAATGACTTGCGCATTTACTGAACTGTTTCGGCAATCAAGTGGATTCCTATTTTAACAATCTCAACAGTTATGTCGAAAAGTTAGAAGATCGCTAAAATCGATATATCAACAAGGCATTCGTTAGACTTAATGAACTAATTTTTAGAATATGACACTTCTTCTGAGTACTTCTTCTTTATTGGCGTGACACCGCTTACGCGGTTATAGCCTAGTTTAAAACAACGCGCCAGTCAGCGGCTACTGCGTCGAATACTCTCCGAGCTGGAGTTTTTTCATCCATTCGGACAACATGACCTAGCCAGCGTAGCCGAGGTCTCTTAATTCGCGTCAATGTCGTCGGAAATCTCCTACATTCATGCGCAAAGGATCATAAATCTTCCTCAGAACCTTTCTCTCGAAAAATCGTAACATCGACTCATCAGTTGTTGTCATAGTCCATTTCTCTGCACCATATATCAGAACGGGGATGATTAGTGACTTGTAGAGTTTGGCATTTGTTAGTCATGAGAAGACTTTCCTTCACAATTGCCTACTTAGCTCTAAGTAGCACCTGTTGGCAAGAGTTATTCTGCGTTATATTGCGACTTCGAGTCTGACGTTGTTGTTGGTGTAAATCCTGGTTCCAAGATAAACCAAATTATTTGTGACTGTCAACAATGACGTGGGAGCCAATTCGCGAGTGCTAATAATACTAACTAGTGAATCTCATCCACTTTTTCGCGTTGCAATGCTAGCCTCAATTTCTAAGATCGAATATGTATGTACATATGTACTTATGTATATTACTTACATGCTATTGATAGTCGCCAAAATAAATTTTAAGATCAGTTAGCTTATCTAGGTTAAAGTTCACACCAAGGTTAAAAGAGGATTACAACCAAGCGGTTTAAATGGACTAGTCTGGGTCAGATTTTCTACATACGCACATTTGTTCATTGTAAAACCCGCCCCTAATCCTTGATTGAGATATGTAGAGCATTTACACTTACAAGACAATCGTAGAAGGGTCGCCACCCAGGGAATAAGAGTGAAATATTAGCCTTGACTTTTATGAAACTATTTTTTGAATCGTGCCTTTACTTTATATTCTTTTTTACGTTAATATTGTATATACATAGTATTAATCACATCTATGCACACGCTGCTGTTTGCAAACCTTTTACTGGGTATTAACATCCATTTATGTAATTAATCATTAGAAAAGGGGATGGGTATTGAAGTTCGGACACGAAAGACTGGTAATTCTAAGGAGTGTATTAATTTTCCAATCTATGTTCAAGTTTCTATGTATGTGTGCATATTAATAGCAAAAGTGTTAAGAAGCAAGCAAAAGAACTACGTTATTTCAAGCCGCAGAAATGTTGTATTAATGTGGTGGATGACATCAATAAACATGAGTCACAACTACATATTTGCGCATAAAATATTTCAATCTCTTAATAGAAAGCATAGTGAATGGATTAGGGGTAAGTGAAACGACCCTATTGAGCTAAATGCATGAGTAAACAAGCAACGTCCCTGTAGAAATACCGATTAATTTTGGCTTTCTTCGCAGAAGAGTCAATGAAGTTAAGAAATTAATTTTTGTAATACAAACATGCTTACCATAAAGTCAAATCTGGGAGAATGGCAAACAGAATAGAAAGATAGAATAGTCGTAATAGCTTCGTTAATGGGATATACTCATATATTCTATAAAATTAAATTCAACTGGAGCAAATGTGAAATTTTTTTGACAAACGATCAGATTTAAATCATAAACAAATGCGGAAAATTATAGCTTATTGCTTAAACGAAGAATATTAGATTCATAAGAGAATGCCGGGAACCCATTTTGATTTAGTATAGTAAAAATGTTGCAACGCCGTCAATACGAATCATGATTTCCCACGTTCCCAGATATTCGTGAGTAATAGGAAAGAACTCGGATTATTATAAGACCAAGAACTGTAAACTCGGCACCATTCCTCGAAATTACTTCAGGAATGTTTTCTGCCGCTACAACAACAATACAAGATGATTTCCCTGAGGAAATTATATAACTTTTCTTAAAGAACCTAACTGATCTGCTGAATCTGATCAAATTTGACCCGGACTGAACACATTTATTATCGTCTTAAAAAAAAAGCCTGAGCCAATACAAATATACTATTACTTACTCCCATTTTCTCTAACTTTGCTATAATAATTGGCTGGGAGGGTTTTCAATGCCTTCAGCAAATTCCTAAGAGAAAATTTTATCACCTTCCTTAAAGAACCTACTATCTGATCATATTTGACCCGGACTACAAATGGGAGGGTCTTCAGTGCCTTCAGCGAATTTGGATTTTTTGGGTTTCGTCCACTTTTGGAGCGCTTTGCGCTAGATTGTTGAACTGTTTCAACGCCATATTCATAAACTCAAGTCTCGTCACCAGTAATGTTCAAGGTTGCGATTTTTTTTATTTGAAAAATTTGGACTAAAAATTAAATGTTTGGTTTTTAATCCCAATTTTGGGATCGGAAACGTGAAAAAACATTAGTTCCAAAACAATTTTTATTTTAATTCTTAATTATACATATGCTTGGGATTAAAATTTTTTTTATCCGGTATGTGGAATTAAATATTTTTTTACTTTTTTAATGCGGCATTTTAATTTACATATTACTTCATTCATTTTTTAGTGTATTATTTGCAACCCTGATAGTGCTTAGCTACGCTGTGAAACATCCCTTTTGCGATCTTTAATCGACGTCATTTTTGCCAAAGAATCCTTCGTTATCTCTCTAATGTCAACCCGATGATTATCCAGCTCCGCTTCTTGGACTTTTTCGATGTTGTAATATTAACATAGGTGGTTGGACGGCTCGCATGAGGCAAGTTTTCGATGACTTCAGTTCACTTTCACTTTCTCACTATATTCGTGATAAAGTAAAAACCCTAAAACAATTCCTAAAAATTGCAATTATTTGATTTTTCTATGGTAAAAATCATCGGACAAACGTTTTGCGTCGTAAACAAGAAGTCGTCAAACACACACCAATAGGCATATGGAGATCAAATTTCACAGAGAATATAAAAAAGGAAAGAAATTAAAAACAAATTTTACTGATTCGGTACAAAAGGATCCGGGTCAAATTTGATCAGATGTTATATCTCTCTTTAGCTAATTTATATATGTATATGGTACTTATAATTATAGCTACTCAAAATAAGATAGATCGATGACAAGATCAAAATGCTACACGGAGTTTGACTAGACGGTGCACATTGGACAACACCACAGTTCTTTAACATTTACCTACACTACATACATATGTAAGTTGCATTCGAAGAAGTTGAGATATCACACGGACTTCGACTATACAATGGACATTGGACAACTCCATAGTTCTTTGACATTTACCTAAGTTTTATATTTATAAAAAAAAACAAAGATTTCCCAACAATTTTGGGGGTATGCGACAGAGTTGCAAAGTCTTGACTGAATATATGTAAATCCTGGTGCGTTCCTTTTCTGTTGGCCCGGATGTCGTAGAAACGATACAGCAGGATGTATTTTAATACGAATATTCAGAGTAATGAAAAAAGTAACTCTGATTGCGTTTTAGGGTATCTTAAAGCTGTTTTGACTTTGTTCTGATACCATAATGCACCACTTTTGGATTAGATTTACTCATAATGAGGGACCCAGAGACTTGACTTCCTACGGAGTGTCTGGCATAATCATGTTCAACGATGTGTTCTCCTTATTTTTCGGACTGTATGCTAATCTATTTTTAATTCAAGGCAGATCTTATTGGACAGAGGTCGTCGTTTCTATTCCGTCTCAACTCTTTTAGTCCAGTCATTTAAGCTTAATTAGGTAGGAATCTCGGAATTCGATATACCCATTTATATGTCTGTAAATACTTGTATAATGACTGGACTATTCGGTGTTACTGAAGTTGGTATTATAGGTTCGGCGCACAGATTATTTCCTCGGAAATTTGCTGTAGATTCGTGTCTAATTTTTGCCTTCAAAACTTCCACAGAATTAAATAGAGAAATATTGCAAAAATAAACTTAAAAAAAAAATTAAATTAATTCACACAAAAATTCCTGCAGGGCATCAACGTCCTTAAGAATATCAGCGCAAAACTGTCACACGTTTAAATGGATATAACAACAACGCACGAGACATTTTTGTTAGGATTGCAACTGATACAACGCAGATTTCACACAAAACGCTAGAAAAACAGCAATTAAGGGCGACGCAAATAATTCGCCCTTAACGTGCACATACACAGGTAAAATTTTAGTTGCAACAATGCAAAATAAATCAGCATTTTGAGCAGCTTTCAATAGTTCGTGAGTACGCTGCTGCTACAATTTGCCATATTTTCCTCCTTTGTCCTTTCAATCAATTTTTATGCGCCATGTGTCATGAATACAAAAACAAGCCAACGCGCATTTAATTTTAAACCCCTAAAGTAGATACTTTTCCAAGGTACTTACTTTAAGAAACAACCCTCGAGTATGGTTTGGCAAAAACAAACAGAAATTCACAGTATTTGGGAGTGACAACAACAACAAAAAACAACAGCTAAATAAAAGACCACAAAGGACGGAAGAAGAAAAGGTCAAACTGTCAAGCAAACTTAAGCACACACAAATGTACTTACATATGCATATGTAAGTATATTTACAAAATTTAATATATATGTATATATTTACATATTCAAGTGTATGTGTGTGTGTATGTAAGCGTGTTTTGAGTAAATTGTATCTAGATAAGGCACGTAAAATCCAGAAACCACTGGCTGACTAGCGGACAGCTTGAGATACTCGCTTACCGACATAGATATTTATATATCTACACAAATATATATATATATATAAATATCTATGTCGGTAAGCGAGTATATATAGATATATATACATACATACATATTCATACACATCTGCATGTAAAAACCGCTGAAATTCTTACGAACGCGCGAGGTGTGCCGAGAAATGGCAAATTATTTTCGATTAAGGGCGCCAGCGCTGTGGACTTGGGTATGTGTATGCGCCGGTATAAGGGTCGCTTTTTGTCTTATTTTATAAGTATTTTGTGGAATATGTTTACGCGATGTAAACAGGCATTAATTGCGCATTAAATTAAGTAGAAATTGTATGTGCGTAACAACGGGCGAGAAATCATACAAACATTGCAGTAGAGGGGTGGAGGGGCAACGTATTTAGGTTGTCTCAAGAATCGACGAAGAATTGTGGACAAATTAAAATTGAGCGATAAAAATGCGAACAAAAGCCAAAAGTGTGAACATCGAAAAATACCAACGAAGCATAACAGAAAATATTTATTTTTAACTTTGGCTTTACGAACTACACAACTTCAAGTACATATTACATACATACATATGTATGTATGTATCTTTGTAGCCATAATAAATATTCGTAAACAAAGGGGAATTAGCGCATAATTACATTGGAAAAAAATAATAATAAAATAAAACGCCTTACACCGAAACGAACGAATAGAACAAACGAGTGGCTTCTCGTTCCATTTACCTACTATTTTTCAGTTGATTTGTAGTTTTGCGAAACTGTCGACTTTTAATGACAGCGCTCGACTGCCTGCGATGACGTTACTTCACTTCAATAACCTTTTTATAGCGTTCTCCGGCGTTAGACTCCGAGGCGAACGGCGTTGAGTTGCGCGACTAATTGACAGATCGTCGTGCTCAGTGTCACTGTGACACCACATTATATGGTATGCAGTACATCACATCATGGCAGATAATTGCGCAATTTATCGCATATTATATTTGCATTTATTAGAGCGACCTTGAGAAATGCATTTCCAATTAGCGTTTATTACATGCATATCTACATATACATATGGATATAGTACATACTGCGAAAATTGTCGCCAATGTGCTAATATTTGTAAATTCTTATTGAATATTTCTGCTGAACACTCCAAGATTACTCCCATCGAACATTTTCATCAACAAACATACATTAGAATTAGCATGACGAGGTGTTACATACATACATAGGTTTACGGATTTCAAAAAATCGAATTTTCTTTTATTGTCTTATTAAATTCTACAACAACTCTAGAACATTGTCCTAAATTTTCAAGTTGATCCGAGTAATAGTTTCGGAGATACAGCCTTGAGAACTTGTGTGTCCGAGGCTAGTCAGGTTAAATGTGCCATCTTTAAACGCGTTTTTCTTGAGACGGTGTTTTTGAAGTCGGTTGGCAAGATTTCTCGAGAACTATTCAACCGATCTTCATGAAACTTTACACATATTTTTGAGATACAATTCTTAAAGACTTGGAAGAAGGAGTTTTTTTCGATAACTGTTTTGAAAAAAATTCCGCACTATTTTAACTGAAATTTTCATTTTTTTGTTTTTGTAAAAAATGTCTGGCAAAAATCCAGTTTTCAGTTTTTTTTTCCTTCGTCACAGTACTAAGTTAAGGTTTTAACTAAAAGACGTATCTTTTCACTTTAGACGATCCTGTAAGGGATGGACTAGTGACTGTTCGCCCCTATTAGAGTTGGGAGGTATCTAGCTAAGGTCTGACTTCTTAGTTGGTTGTTGGTTGCTCCTCAACAGCACAGCGTTTCAATAAGAAGTCTTACTATGGTTGGGGGTACAAAAAAGAGCTGGATCAAAGTGTCATGCTAACCGCGCAGAAAATCAGCCTGAGAAATGGTGGGGGCAATCCGTTGCTCAACAAACAGACAAACGTGACGTAAATGGAAAATGGACCGCGTATACCGACTATTAAAATTGATTTGATGATATACATAAGAAGAGTACTAACAGGTCACTGTCAAACCAGCGGGCATGTCAGTAGACTAGGACGCCATACAAAGACTATTGTAGTAGTTTTCAAGAAATAGAAGAGGAGAGACTATAAAACATCTTCTGTGCGATCCGTCGTTGGATTCTTCACTATAATTCGGAGGTGGCACAAAGAAAAATGTTTGTACTGATAAACTTCATCATAATCACGGGGTAATTCTGAGTGGAGACAATATAGTGAGTCGATCTGAGTTCTGAATAAAAATACAATGGGTCTCTAAAGGTCTATGTGCGTCGTCAGACAGCCTATCTACATATGTTCCATCAAATCATTTACTTGAATGAATTTTCTTAATAGGCTTTTAAGACGGGACAGCGGCAAAAAACCACTACTTGTACTATTTTCACAAGCTTCGAAAAAATTTAAAAAAAAAATGAAAGGAAAGGTATGTTTTTACGGTATTGCCGATATGAAGAATAACATTTTCCCATCCTTCTGGCAATTTGTGAACTCTATCCCAGCAGAACTGCGCTGGCTTGGTGGCAAGAATAAATTAAACCAATTTTTGGTACCCTGTTCTAATGTGAACCGTAGCAAGCGTTGTTTTGATGGAGGAATATTGCCTCAAGTCTAGTCGCTAATTCTGGGCATTCGCAATCGCTCCCTTCAATCCGGCCGCAGTCGATGGAACGATGGGCTGAACGAGATATAACGGGAACATTGACATAGTAGTTTAGCGAATTAAGACAGTGGCTACGCTAGATAGGTCATGTCGTCCGAAATCCAATCCGTTGGAAAGACCAGGGGGAGAAGGACCTAGCTACACTTCGAATCTCCAATTCGTCGGTAGTAAACTCGGCTATAACCGCGTAAGCAGTGTCTACGCGACCAAAGAAGAAGAATTTAACCTTGACATAACTTTTATACGAAAAATTAATTAATAATTTCAAAAAGTTATTTTTGAGAATGAGGCCCATTTGCTTTCGACTACATTTTGCAGTTATTAGGAAACTATTTTCGGGAGAAAAATTCTATATCTCAACACAGGAGACACATAATACATATATCTGATTGTGGACTTTATGAAGAAATAATATGGGCAGCTAACCAATGCTTTATTTGTTCCAATGAAATACATATGGTTACATTATACACATAATAGTACAGGTGAAATCGCTCAGTTCTACAATCTCAGGTAGAAAACGAAGAGTTTTCCGGAAACGAAGTAAATGTGAAGCGTTTTTGAAATGACCTTGAATAAATCTTGCAGTCCTTTCGCTTATTTCACAGGTCAGTAAAGTATTGCTTAAAACGGTATTTATTGTGTATCAGCCCTCGGCAGTCAAACCAAAACATTCGTCAAACAGAGATGCGACATGTATTGGCATATGTATGTGCATGTATGTATGTAAGTATGTATGTATGCACGAGCAACTCAAACCAACTGACATGTGCAGTGGGGGTGCACAAAGTAAGTAATTCATATGTCTCGTACATACAGCATGTGTTTACATATTCACCTATTGACGTAAATATTTGAGCATTGAAGAGCGGTGCAATTGATGCGCCATCACGTCAATCCGGTGTCGACTCCAGCACACAAACACACAAATATATTATACTTAACAAAGATACAAAAAGCGACAAGTAGAAATGGAAAAGGCATAAACACATATTGAAATTGAACGATGGATAGATACAGAAAATGAACGAAGAAGGCGAGCAAACGACAAATGAGTTGCACGTGGCAGCTTCTCAGTGGGTAGAAGAGGTAATGGATATTAAAATAATGGCCCATGGCCCACCCGCCGCTGCTAATAGTGTGGAGTTTGAATGAAAATTCGAAGAGGAAGCCAAATAAGCGAAGAAAGCAGTAGAAAACAAAACGGAATTGAGATTAAAATGGGTTTGTAGATACACACACCCACACCCACACCCAAGCAACAATGTATATATTTGTGTGTGGATATAAGCATGAATGCTATACATAAACATCTACAAATAATTAAGTATGTTTGTGGCGTAGTCAAGGCAATAAGTAAATTGTATGTAGAATAAAAAATTGAAAAAATAATAAAATAAAAAATAGAAATACTATATATAAAAATAATACCAAATATAGACAAAATACGCCGCATGCGTCTCTTTTCACACCATTCAATGCAGTAAGTTTGTATGCAAGTAGATACAAGATATGGTATATGTATGTATGTAAGTATGTATGTATGTGTGACTTTGCGTAAGAATGAAGAATGTAGCGAAAGTGTAGAGAAAATGGAAAATTACCAGCAGCTGTTTTTGTACAAATTCACACACTTGTTGTTGTAGTTGTTTTCTAATTTTCTGTTATTTCATTGCATTATGCTTACGACACAAGTACATTGTTGTTTATATGGTTGCTGGTGGAAGTCAAGTACGTTTTCGCTTCACATTCAGTACAATTGGGGAAAGCAACAATGTTGATAATCAAGGGCTTCTAGGTCGATGTAATGAGTACTTAATAATTTCATTTACATATGTACGTACTTTTCTCCAATGTCTGGTTAGCAAGTCAACTGTCAGTTAAGTTCTGGTTAAAACAAGCTGCTTCATCGAAAGAAGGCGGTTTTGGTTAAGTTAACCAGAAGTAACCAGAAAACGGCTCTTAAAATGTTATATGGTTTTTCGCGCCACAAGCATTATGATACGATCATGTATCTTCGATCAATAGATATCAAAATTCCGGTAGATGACGCCATAAGCTAATTACTACCACAAATCTATGTTTTAGGTCCTATTTAGATAGATATTTAGGAGCGCATCTATGTAGTGTGAACTTGAAATAGAAAATTGTTTTTCAGATGTCGATATGTTCTTCCCTTAACGGGTTATATGAATTTACAGGTTAAAAAAAATCGATTTATTTTTCTTATTGTTTTATTCAATTCTACAACACTTTTAGAATATTGTCCTAAATTTTCAAGTTGATCCGAGTAATAATTTCGGAGATACAGTCTTGAGAACTTATGAGTTCGAGGCTCAGATTTTTCAGATTTCGATATGTTTTACCCTTAAGGGGATACAGAGGTTTACGAGTTGCAAAAATAGGTTTTTTCTTAAATTCTATAACACCTCTAGAATATATATTGTCCTAAATTTTCAAGTTGATCCGAGTAATAGTCTCGGAGATACAGCCTTGAGAACTTGTGCGCTCGAGGCTAGCCAGGCTCAGTGCACCGTCTTTAAACGCGTTTTTTTAGAAACTGTGTTTTTGAAGTGGGTTGCCACAGAATCTAGAGAACTACTCAACCGATCTTCATGAAAATTTATACAGGTTTTTGAGATACAATTTTAAAAGACTTGGACAAAGGATGTTTTTTTCGATTTGAAAAACATATGTCGTGAAATTTTAAATTTTTTGTAAAATTGTCCGCCAAAATTCAGTTTTCATTTTTTTTCCTTCGTCCAAGTTCTAAGTTTTAACTAAAACACGTATTCTTTCAGTTTAGATGATCCTGTAAGGATTTATCCTGCCAACGTGGACGTTTCGTCTTTCCGAGGGGTCACCAGAAATGGCGTATGTTTGTAACAATAAAAAATTTTAAAAATTAATTAATTTTTTATATGAGAAAAAAACTGTTGATAAAAAGCTGTTTTTTACCCGAGGACACTCATGTAACTCCTTAAAGATAATTTATAGTCTTCTTTATCTACAAGACAAAGTATCTATTCTAAATATCAAATATCTATTATGAATAAGTATACCTTTGATAAAGTAATTATCATTTATTTATTGATTTTGTACTGCAATTTACCAAATAAGTTCAAATTTCAGATCAACACGCTCATTTGCATTCGCATTTTATTAGCTGAAAATTTTTTTTATATATGTACATACATATGTATGTAAGTATGTATACTTTTGCCAAATTCCGCACATTTCTTTCCCCCTTTGCATGCTTCTCAGCGGGTTAACAACACCAAGTGCAATTTCTTTTTGTCTTTTTTTTTTGATTTTGCATTAGCAACTTGTTTCCCTTTTTGTATGAATAAGAAGTTTTTGGAATTTTCCATTCAATCGCACGTGTTCTGTACATATGTACGTATGTATGTTTATTCATACCTGCTATCGAAATATAACGACTGTTAATGTTAAATTTCATGTGCAAAAAGTATTTGCATATGTTTGTCAATATGTATGTATGCATTTACAATGTGAATAAAATCGATAGGAAATTGAATAGGAAACGCTAATTTTACGGTCAAAGATACAGAGTAGATCAATGAGTTTGTATGGCAGCTAACAGGTGAGCTGAAAAGTTTGTAGACTGATGATTCAGTCAGACCCTACCTTCAAAAGGTATCTACGTGTACAATTTTGACAGCTGTCGAACTATTAGTTTATGAGATAAAGCATTTTGGGTGAAGCAACCTGTACCAAGGAAATCAACCGTTGAAAAGTGGTGTGCTAAGTGTGAACGAGACGAAAGAAGCACCGAGGACGATGCGGGCACTGATTGCTCTAAAGAAGCTATTACCGACGAAAACAACAAAAAGTCAGCAAAATAATTTCAATTGCCAGTAAAGTGAAGTTGTTCGAGAAAGTTGTGACGTTAAAAATATCAAAGGTACGTACAGGATATATTATGAATGAATATTTGAGTATGCGAAAGCTATATGCAATTCGGGTGCCGCGCAAGCTCACAATCCAACAAAAAACACAACGACTTGCTGATTCTAAGGAGTGTTTGAAGCTCTTTAATCGTAATAAAAATGAATTTTTGCGCCGATATGTGACAACGAACAAAACATTACTCCATTATCTCACTCCGGAAAGCCTGAAGAGACGCAACAATTTGCTGGCAAAGTTATGGCACAGTATTTAAAGATTCATATGGCATCTGTATTTGGTTATAATATTCATCGACTATCTTCAAAAGAGAAAAACCATTAAAAGAGACTATTACTTTGCGTTATTCGAGCTTTTAAAGAACAAAATCGCGATAAAACTGCGTCATTTGAAGAATAAAAAAGTGCTGTTTTATCAGGATAACGCACCGTGTCACAAATCGAAGAATACGATGTCAAAATAACATGAATTGGACTTCGAATTGCTTTCGCATCCACCGTATTCTCCAGATCTCACCCCACTGACTATTTCTTGTTCTCAGATCTCAAGGCTTAAGGCAAATTTACTATAAACATAGTATCGAAGTTTTTTAATGCTATAATCGTCCTCGAAGGTGATATGTAGAATAATAAAATCAAATTTTATCAATTTTTTTCTCTCTGTTAACCTACAGTCTGTCAAGAGCGTGGTCGGGATAATTTATAAAAAAAAATTATTTTATGAAACTTTCATATTTATATATTCATTGTACACATTACAAACAATGATTCAATTTGGTCAATAATGTGTCCAGTCGCACCGGCGTCGATAATTGCCTGGCATCTCGGAGGCATGCTTTCTAATAATTTGACGGCGTATTCTAGTGCAAGGATCTCCAGATCCGACGAATTTCTTAAGACTGCTGCTTCAAAGTGTATGTGCGTCTTCCGCGAAGTTTCCGTTTAATATATGCCCACACATTTTCAATAGGGTTTGCATCGGGCGACTGCGACGGCCAGTCCAATGTAAGGATGCCAGATTGAGTTTTCCACTGAGTACAGAGCTTGCTGCGGTGTTTAGGATCGTTGTTCTCCTGCAGAATCTTTCTGATGAACCATCGTTTGGCAGATAGCAGTAAAGCCTTTTTGTAGATTTTTATCATTTTCTCGGCATTTATAATAGGTTGTCACTAAAGAGTTACAAAGTACCGAATTCCTGCTTTGAGAAGCAGCCCCATGTTTTACGGTCCGATGAACAAGCCTATTGGTGGAAATTGACCAGGCTCGCGTGAGGACAGAACGTGCCTATATACAACATTCGTCAGTAAAAACATAAGTAACATTTTCAAAATCTCTATCAATATTCTCATGCGCCCAAGCGAGTCGCTATATCACAAGATTTTCAGTCAACAGGCAGACAATGAAGAATTGTGTTGCGCCATTTCAGATCATGAGTATGAAAAAGGGTTTGGATAGTTTCGTAGGATATATCTAAACCTTTTGCCATTAATTTTGCTTGTCCTTGCCGCAGTGTTAAAGCAGGATTCCGTGAAAACAGATTCACTATTAATTTTTCATATTTTTTGTTCACTTTTCCTATCGAACCACGTTCTGGCAAATCATCGACATTTTTAGCCACTATATATCGCTGTATCCACTTCTGTATAAATGCTTTCGACTTTACGCTAATTGCTACATTTTGGGACCTTTCGGGTAGATGCAAAGAAACACAGCCTCGTAGCCCGACGCGTACTTAGCACTCATGGCGTTTAACAGGATTCTCTTTCAAAAGATCAACGACAACTGAACCTTTGTTGACAATGCATCAAGGACAAAGCTTCCCTATATCGGCTCGCGAAAGAATTAGAGCGAAATCTTTCATTAACTGTCGGTAAAGTTGACCACACTCTTACTTGACAGACCCTAAAACCCTAAAGTAAACCAATATGAATGGTTTCGAGAAATTAGCAGCTTCTTGGGAAAAAAAATGACAAGTGCAAAATTTCTGTTCGATATCTCAAAAAATTAGGGACTACCGTAACTTCTAAATGCAAATATGACTAGATAGACTCAGCTCCTAACGCTGTTCATTTACGTGTGAATGCTCTTCATAGGGTCTGAGGCGTACTTCTGGTTGTTAAAAACTTCGCGGTAAACTAAAATTACGCTGCACTGCAGTCTGATAAAACAAAAAACAGTAGTTCTTGAATACAGACCTAACAAATCAACGTAAGCATATTTAATTATGAAGTTACTGGGACCAAGAGCATTTAGCTACCGTTACCGCGCCACGATAACCGACTATTTGAAGACTGAAACTGAAGCTCGTAATCTCGGCGACATTTGATTTCAACAAGACGGTGCCACTTCCGCACAGCGCATCAATCAATGGATTTATTGAAATAACACTTCGGTGTGCAGATAATTTCACGTTTTGGGCCGGTCGATTGGCTACCGAGATTGTGTGTTATCACACCGTTAGACTTTTTCCTATTGGGATATGTAAAGCAAAAAGTCTCTTATGGATTATAAAGCTTCGATTAAGGCCTTAAAGCAAAACATCACGCGTTTCATTTGCCAGTTACCAGTCGAAATGCTGGAACGAGTCATCGATAATTGACCTCAACGGCTGGACCATCTGAGACGTAGGCGCGACCAATATTTGAAAGAGATATCAAAAAAAAAAAAAAAATAAAATAAATAAGTACCAAAGAATGATCTTTTGAATGATAATAACCATTCCTTATTTGATTTGAAATTTATGTGTTCTTTCTTAAAAAAAAAAGTTGGGAGCTTTGAAATGGATAACCCTTTAGAAAAATAGAATGGAGTACCAAAAGTTCTGGCAACTTTAAAGTTTAGACAAGGTCAAACCTCTACACATACCCGATATTTTTTGCGCATTAATTTCACAAATATCCAAAATTTTATTAAAAACAAACTTACAGTATGACCTCCAATAATAACTGCTTTTGATTTGACACTTAACACGCTTGCGACACTTGTTTCGAAACCGTTAAGTTTTTACTATGTTCACAGATGCACAAATTACTCAGTCACAAAATGCTGCCATTAAAAGCTAGATTATTTCTCATTAGTTTAATGTTCTTTTTATACGCACTTTATAATTTTTTAAACATTTTTTTTATAAATTCGTTTCTATTGCAACACACAGTATATTCGCGCTTCTTGGCCAAAGTATATATAGTATTATATAAGCGTATTTCTTAATTGTTTTAAAATTTTAATCACATTTCAATAAATTCAAAACCACCTCCACTACATGCCGTTTGGCTGACGAACTCCACTTCAACCATCGGCGGCGCTATTTGTCTTTTCGCGATTTTTTTCCGACACTTTTGGGCCGAATAGGTGCTCAACGCTCAAACTCTCCACGAAATTCGGTTAGTTTTGGCATGCGTTTTTGTTGTTGTTTCGATATTTTCTGCTGGTTTTTGGCTGCAGCTTCACGAATACTCATTTTGTATCTTTCGGCTATGCAGTTTTTTATTCGCGATGCACTTCCCACACACACACACGTGCACACATACACGTACAGTCACGACGAGTGTAGCGTTGCAGCTACTTGGGTGCACACGAATTGTTGCGAATATTCAGTACACGTCCGTATGTATGTTTGTATGTAGGTGGCTAGGTGGTTTGTGCCACATTTTGTTGCATGTAGAGAAATTACGCGATGCCCAGCTGCTGCGCTGTCCAAATGCTCCGTGTGTACGAATGCAATATTCGCTATTGCGCTTAGTTGCTCTGCTCAGCTCAGTACATCTACTGTTGCTAACAGTTGTTGTTGTTGCTAGTGCTGTTGGCCGTTGTTGAATAGTTGTTGGCAATTGTTGCTGCGCTGTCTAGGTTGTAATTTTTTCCTTGCCACAGTGATGATGCTGGTGACTGTGCTGCTGGCTTTTGTCTGGTTCGAACGCATTTACAACGCTTTGCCGACTGACTTTCATTTGAATTTCTCAACTCTTCAATGCACACTACACACAAACACACACACACATGTATACACATAAACAAAAACGAAGCAACAAACGTACACACAACAAATAGCAAAAGGCAAAAATAAAGAGCAACGGCAAAAAGTTACGAACGAAGCACCAGAAATCAATGAGTAATGCGAGTTTTCACATTTCCTGCACACCATCTTCTGCCATATTTGAGTTTTTCGTTTCGTTTATGCACCACTCGTAGTCGGCCCAGTGCACACCGCCACCCACCCAATGTCACCAACAACAAAATACACACAAACACATACACTCTGTGACTCGCTTGATAACAGGCAAGCAACAGTCGAAAACAACAACAAATTGATATTTGTTAAATTAAAAAAAAAAATATTTTCTTTTCAGGTAGATTTTGCACACTCTCCGCCCTTACACCAACAACTCTATACTTGAAAGGCATTTTTTCTTTTATTTCTTTATATTAATATTTTTATCTTATTTTCCGATTTTTCTATTTTATTGTATTGTATGTATGCTTGTATGTGCGTTTGTATGTGCTTATTTATATTTATCTGTTAGATTTGTTGCCTGCTTGAAAATAACTCAAAAGCAAATCAGCGAAGACCAGAAACAATGCAACGGTAAGCACTTTGAAAACATATCGATGACGATCACGGCCATGTTGGCGTCGGACTCCGTCGCTGAGGGCGATGAATTATTTGTTCGACGACGCTTGATGTTGCTAGCGTTGCATGGTGTTGACATATCGCCGTTGTTGCGACTGTCAGTGAGCGTGTAAATTGGTGTAGCGTTCCGCTCTCTTATAAAAGAAACGGCACACTAAAAAAAAGAATTAAGTTCGGCTGTACCAAAACGATAATACCCTTCACAAGTGCATTTCGTATAAAATAAATTCGCATAACAAGATATTTCTCCTGAATTTTTTAAAACTGCCATCATTACAAGCATATGCTACTACTCCCATTTGGGGTTCTGCCTCACCCCGACAACTGTCGAAGCGTGAAACCGCATGCATCTACTAAGATCAGCTCTGAACGTCCCCTGGTATGTTAGAAACAAACAGATCCTAGCGGAAACCAATCTCCTCTCCATAGAAGCAGCAGCTATTTCCTACACTACAAATCTTCGGAGACATTAGCATCCCCACCAGCATCAACTGTCTTGCCACTCTCACGTCCAAGAAAAGCGATCGCTTCAGAAGGCCATGCATTCTTACAAACCCTTCCGTTCCTACCTGAATAACAATTCGTGATTCGCTTTTTATTGTCAGATTCCCTTGAAGGCTATTCCACCTCCAACCGAATCTTTCCCATCCTTCACCATCTCCTTTCATGGGTTCATAACCATTTAATTGGCAACCAATGTGGGAGGTTTTAGTCGGTAGGAACATCAAGAGAATCCGACACTACCCGCCAGGGTGTCTTTCGAAAAAAAAAAAAATTGATAGATCAATTGATGTACGTAGCGTTACATTGGATAATAATTCGTGAAAAATTTCGTGTAGATATCTTGTCAAATAAAAAATATTGGCAGTGCTGATCCTCCAACCTTAGTGTGGCGAAAGCTGGATAGTAGAGGATAAAGGGTATGGTTGTTTGACAAGTTGTATCCTCCAAAATTTTTAGCCTCACTTCGTGAGTGGCAATGCGCACTTCGAACGCCTATCAGTGTGGCGATGTGTGCATTGCTAAGAGATATCAGTTCAATTGATCTTTTATGTTCCACTCTGAGCCAGAACAGAGCCAGGCTTTCGCAATCACACAATTGCTGGCTGCTGGCCAACGCTTACTGAGCTCACGCAAAGCCCTTATACGAGTATATCCTTTGCTGCTACCTTGATAGCTGTCACTTCTGCTTGAAATACACCACGGTGATCTGGCAGTCTGAAAAAAGCTCACAACGTCGCTTATCCAACGACTCCGTCGATAAAATTACAAATTGATAAACAGTTTCATAAGTTTTAACTCTCGGCATACAAAGCAGACTTCAAAAGCTAAAACCTGTGCGATGAACAATAGTACATATATCCCATAATGAGCGGTGAACCAAAATTGAACCTTTGGATAACATTTTAGAAAGGATTAACCAAAACTGGAAAGTTTGTAGGTAATGCGAGCATCATTTCCAGGAAGGGATTGTAATATGTGCTGTCACTTAAATATTTGATATCCGCTCATTTACAACTCTACTGTGTTTTATTTAGCCTCCAAAATCAAATTATTTGTTATACAAAATTTCAAATGAACAATTTGAAAGATGCGACTTCCAACGTTAACAACAACGTTTAACAAAGATGAATTAAACCCTGAAGAGGGTATATTAAGTTCACCACAATTTATATACATAACTGACCAGCATGACGAGCTATTCGATTTGGCCATGTCTTTTGTACCTCTGTATGTACTCGAAGTAGTCTCTCAGCTTTTGAGATATAAATTTCAAATTTTACACAGGTCAATTTCTCATAAAGAAAGTGCTCATTTGTCGGAACCGCCAGTATGGGACAAGTATACAAAATAACCGAACAAACTCAGGTCTTTGCCATTTCTAGCTCAATGGGTATGTTAACAAGCAAAATTGCCGCATTTGGGACGAAGAACAGATTCAAGAGCTGCCATTTCATTCAGAAAAAACAGCGGTTTGGAGTAGTTTGTGGGTCGGTAGAAACATCAGTCGATATTTCTTCAAAAATGATGCCGGCGAGAACGGAACCGTCAATGGCGACCGTTATCGCACCATGATAACCGACCATTTGGTGCCTGAAATTGAAGCTTTTGATGTCGGTGGCATTTGGCTTTAAAGCGCCGTCCACACATCGCATCAATCAGTGGATTTTTTGAGAGAACACTTCGGCGAGCAGATAATTTCACGTTTTGGGCCGGTCGATTGGCCACCAAGATCGTGTGATATCACACCGTTAGATTTTTTCCTCTATGGATATGTTAAGTCCAAAGTCTACGCGAACAATCCCGCTTCGATACAGGCCTTGGAACAAAACATCACGTATGCCATTCGCCAGTTACCAGTCGAAACGAGTCATCGAAAATTGGACTTAACGAATGAACCATCCGAGACGTAGTCGCAACCAACATTTGAAAGAGATAATCTTCAAAAAATAAATGCCAAAGAATGTTTTTTCGAATGATAAAAAAGATTCCCTATCAAATTTGAAGTTTCTGTGTTTCTCCTATAAAAAGTGTGGTACCTCGAAATTGGATTACCCTATATAAGCTCTTCAACATTATTCTCACTGTATCAAAATTGTGAATCATTACTGACTGGGCATGGAATTCCTGTACAACCCACTTATAAATACTAAATATTTAAACATGAAATATGTACATATGTATATGCATATACTTAGGTGCAAAACCATTTACGTGTCCATTTATTTACATACCTATATAAGTATGTGTATGTGTATAGGCTTTTACCTAATTAAAATTATACTGGTTTGACATGCATGTATATGTATGTATATACTTGCACATACATAAGTGTATACATATGTGTGTGTATATTATACACGTAATTAAAATATTCTGAACAGCTACTTGTGGCCTCTATATTATGAGTTAACTTATTAATATTATATGTATATGTATGTATGTATGTAGAAAGATAGTAAAGCATATAAAAGTAACTCTGCATATATTAGTACGAGGTATATACATACGTAAAGAGATCAACCAGGAGCCTAAGAACTGAACGGCGAATAGTACATACATACATAAATGTAACTGACTGACGTTGCCAACCAACGACAGGCAGACAAACCAACAGCAGCAGCTGTTATCTGACAAAAAATGTAATAAACCAGAAAATAAAACTCAAAAGAAAAATAAATAAAAATAAAAATATAAAATAAAAAAACATCATAATAAAGAGCGTATACACAAAATAAAAGAGGAAGTAGGAAAGTGTGAGCGCGATAAAGATGTTGGAAATATAAAAAGTGTATAGAATTAGGAAGCTGATAGAGGCGCCATAAGAGGAAAAACTAGCTGTAAGTGCATACATATGGAAGAACACATACATATGTACATACATACATATATGGAAAACATAGTATTCGGCATATAATAGATGCGTATGTACATACAAGTACATAAGCTCTATATACTTTTATTATATACAAATACAAATGAAGTACATTTCCGTTTACTCCAATAAATCCAGAGTATCATATGTATATACAAACACACATATGTACATACATACTTACAAATGTACATAAGTACATATATGCATAAATAACGCTTGAATGCAATTCAGAAACTTTAACGCATTGTAGTGTGTGCATCATCAAAAGCGAGATAAGCCTTATTTATTGAGAACACAGTAAGTATGAATGCAAGCGTACGGTTTTACAAAAGCAAACAATCAAACACATTAAAACAACAGTGTACTCAATAAAGAAAATAACAACAGGTAGAGAATTTTCTACAAACAGCCACGAGAACCCAGCGAGAAAAATTCGCTTGAAAATTAATAAATTTAAGTTTCAAATTAATAAGAATATTTGAGAACTGAAATAAATAAAACAAGAATATTTATAACATAAATATAACTTTATCTTATTTTTGAACGGTCAGTTTACATGGCAGCCATACGCTATGGTGTGCCGATCTGAACGATTTCTTCGGAGATTTCACCGTTGCCTTAGGTAATAATCTATGCCAAAATTCATGAAGATATCTTGTCAAATAGAATAGTTTTCCATACAAGGTCTGGATTGTGGGCAATCAGTTTGTATGGCAGCTATATGCTATAGTGGTTCGATCTAACCTATTTTTTTTTTGAGATTGTGCTGTTGTCTTAAAGAATAATCTGTGCAAATTTTCGTAAAGATATATCGCCAAATATAAAAGTTTTTCGTATAAGGACATGATTTTGATTGTTCAGTTTGTATGGCAGCTATATGCTACAGTGATCCGATCTGAATAATTTGTTCAGGGTTTATAGCTTTACTTTAGACAATATTAAATGCCAAATTTCATGAAGATATCTCATTATATAAACAAGTTCTCCATATATGAACTTGATTTTGATCGTTCAGTTTGTATGGCAGCTATAGGCTATAGTGATCCGATCTGAACAATTTGTTCAGCGATTGTAGCTTTTCTTTAAACAATTATCTATGCCAAATTTCATGAATATATCTCATTATATAAAAAAGTTTTCCATATAAGGACTTTATTTTGATCGTTCAATTTATATAACAGCTATATGCCATAGTGACCCGATCTGAATAATTTGTTCAGGGTTTATAGCTTTACTTTAGACAATAATCTATGCCAAATTTCATGAAGATATCTCATTATATAAACAAGTCCTCCATACATGAACTTGATTTCGATCCTACAGAATGTATGGCAGCTATAGGCTATAGCGATCCGATCGCCGTTGCTTCCAACCAATATGCAGCTTCTTGGGGAGAAAAGAACGCAAGCAGAATTTCAAATCATATACTAAGAGAATACTTAGCATACAAGCAGTCAAACGGATGGATAGACGGTAATGGCTAAATCAACTCAGTTCGTTATACTTGTAGGCTCTCCAACGCTTCTTGCTGGGTATTGCAAACTTCATAGTGAACTTAATATCTATACACTGCACAGGTTATAATTATGTGCGAAAAACTTTCTGCCAGGGAAGGTACTTATATCAATTATAACAACTTGGCTACTCGTATGAAATACTTGAACTCGAAAAGGTTGCGTAACTTTGAATCATTCAAAGGTTCCGATTGATTTATAGTTTAAGCTTGCTTTCTCATTACTTTCTTCGAAGAATTGTTGATTGAAAAAAAAAACAGATTTCGGGCAACAATTAAGTTTGAGTCATTTTTAAGAGCAAAATACCAGAAAGGTTTTGGGCATATAAAAACTCACATATACAGACATACATACATACATATATGTGAACATATAAATATTTCAGTATAGGAAGTATAAATGACAAAGTTTAGTTTCGACACAATATAACTGCGAGTTGTCCTTGCAACAGGCATGTCGGCGCTGTGGCCATAAGTTTGTTATTTGGTTGGTTTCTCGGCTGATTGTTTCTAGGGGCGCACAGTATTATTGTTGCAAAAAATCAGGACAAAGGTAAAGGAGGAAAGATTTGTATACACAATGCTTGTGAGTCTAAGCATATACTCGGAACACATATGTTTGTATATTTATCAATACATATTTACATTTATGTATGTATGTAAGTGTAAGATCCAAAATTAGTTGTAGGTAGATACATTTGCTTACATACATACATACATACTATATCAGAGCACTGTGCACAACAAGCAACTGGCAGCTGCAGAGCAGAGATCAAACAACTGCAACTTGCAGCAGCCGAATAGTGCACCAATGTACTGTTGTATATACATATATACATACATATACCATATATACCTTATATAAGTACATACGTGTAGCACAGGAATCGCTTACAAGCATGCATATGTAAATATAAACTTGAGCACACAAATATGTACATACATACTCATAAATACATACATATGTATATACTTGTATATGCTCCTATAATAGAGCCGATTGCAGTGGAGTAATACCGGGTGTACCGTGAGATTGGGTCGCCGCGAAATACAGCGAGTGCGTACACGGCGCGTTCTCGCGGCTGCTGCTACCAACCGGCCGACCAGGCAGGCAACCAGGCAGTCAGGCAAACCAACGGACTAGCTACATACATACATATGTACATATGTTTGTATGTATATATGTATAATATATGCATTCCTATGCCAGCTTTATTCGAAAGGTATACTACAGACTACAAAATTCGACGATTCTCAATAACATCCACGTTGATGTGGACGACAAACGACGAACGACTGGCGATGAGAACGTGGAACTGTGCTGGGCAAGGGGATGGTAGGTGTAATGCGTAGACAAGAAAATGCGATACATAAGATTGTGCATGCATATAAGAGTGGCATGTACATAAATATATGCATACATATATATACATATATTGTATGTAAGTACACACAGCCGCACGTAACTGTTAACAAAAATGCATTAATATACATATGTACAAATGTATGTATGTATGTATTTTGCGCTTGTTTGTAGCTACTACGAAAATGCATTCGAACTGCAGCTGGCAGAGGGGTGGGGCCACTTGCAGCCAAGAACAAAAAAATGGGGCTATCGATTAATTTGGTAGATACTAGCACTCAAACCTATTTTTTCAAAAAATTTTTACGCGAATGCAGGTAATTGTCGCTTATGAATAAATGTATGTTATGTTTAACGGTAAATAAACAGATTGTCACCTAAAATGCAAAACCACATACATACATACATACATATGTATGTAAGTATCAACAAAAAAAAAATCGAAATTGAGTTTTTTATATAGCCAAATTTTAAAATTCATTTCAATGATTATTTTATAATTTAGATATTTTTTCCTTCTATTTGAAATTTATGAAAAATGATGTTAACTTATTTTGAGATTTAGGTGACTATAGATTTGTACATACATATGCACATACATATTTACACACACACACTTTGAACCACATGCATACATACATATGTATCTAACCGCACAGACTCATTGTGCGCCACTGCTTCCTACACTTTTATTCACTTTTATTACGCGTTATCAAAGAAATTTTTATATTAAAATGTATTCGCACATAAATACATACCCAATGTACATACATTATGTCATACCTATACCTATATAATACATAAATATGTATATGTACATATATAATTTTTATATATGTTTGTATGTATCACTCAGCAGTTTGTACGTGCCTAGCAGCACACTCTAGCATCTAGTCTAGAATTCCACGACTGACGTCATATTACCGATTATAAAATACTTAGGGCAAAGGGTTGAGACGTTGAAAACAACAAAAGTTATTTTTAGCTTTTCCACACTCGTCAGACGTGGTGAACTTTATTTTAAAATGCGCAAATTACAAATAGTGGCGAGTAAATATACAAATATAGGTTTGCACAAACACATGTACATACATAAGTATGTATGTATTTTTTTTCTTTAGAGGCTTAGTCTGAGACTAAATTCTGTATCAAAAACTAAAATGTTCAATAAAATAAACACAAGTTTATGAATCTTTTATTTTTAAGTATCTATTTGCATATTGAGAGATTTCTATCCAAACATTGGACTCATTCTTCTGAAACCGAATATCAACAGAAAACCTGTATTTTTTGAAACGTTCTGATCTAACATCTGATCAACCCAGACTGCACTCACTATCTGTTTTTACTAGAAATTTTGTATTTAAAATGGAATCACTCCTACAAAATGTTGCCGAAATGTTTTGGGAGACTACTTTATCACGAACACAGGTATTAGAGTAGCACGAAGCATTAAATTTAAGGGTCGTGAAGTCATCTAAAACTTGCTACATGCCACATCTGTCCATCTTTTAATAAGATAAGATCGAAAAAGTTAAGGAAATAGTGCTTGAAAATCGTCGTGTTGGCGTCAGAGAGCACTGGTAATGCTACACCCCTACGGAGGAGTGGCCAGAAACGATTCTGAGATTAGATTAAAGCGAAGAACAAGAGGAAATATCTCCCGTCATCATCAAACAAACAGTCGTCGTATTCGTGGAGCACGTCACTGTTGAGAGTCAGAACAAAGAAGTCGTAGATAATTTCGTCTATCTTGGCACCAGCGTTACAGGTGTTACTGAGTAGGCAATTGGGAAGTAAAATTCAATTTCGACGAACAAAGACCAAGCTTTACAAGTCACTCATCATCTTCGTCAAGCTATATGGTGCAGAGCCATGGATGATGACACATTTAATGAGTCGGCATTACGAGTTTTCGTAAGGAACATCGAAACTGTCCAACAATACAGCGAATGACGCTCCAAAAATTAGCCGAAACCGAAAAAGCCAAAATCCGCCCAAAGGCACTGAAGGCCATTCTAGCCAAGACTTATGCCAAGTGTGAGGTAAATAATAAAGATTTGTATATTATAATTTTTCTAAATATAATATTATTTTTTGCTTTTTCGAAAAGTTACATATATAAAATATATGATACGTAGCACATATAATGAATTGATAAAGCTTTTCCTTCTTACTTGATTTTTCAACAGTAAGCTTTAGAATGTTGTCATTATTTTTTAATATTAAGTGGTGGTTTTAAAATCGTTTCAAACTTACCTGAAAAGAGAAAAATATTTATAGTATCTAATTAATTATATATTTTGAATTTTGTTGCTTATAGACTTAGTCTAGAAATCTAAAAAATCGAAATTTTTTTGTTTTTATTTTCAAAGTTTAACTATTCAAGAATATGTGTACAAGAGGATTTTTCAAAATTCAAATTATTTTCGGAGATATAGGCATTTTTCTGACCCGGCATCCAAACTAGATCCGCCGGAACGCGGAACTTTAAATGCATTTTTCTCAAAACTGACTTTTTCGGAACGATGCCCACGATTTCTTAGGTTCTACTGGACCGATTTACTTGAAATTTTTATAGTGTCTTCTTTATAGGCTTGTCTATGGTTGGAACTAGCCCATCCCAAAATTTTTATTTTTATTATTTTTAGAAATTCGAAATAGTCAGAAAAAGTTATCAAAAAAAAAATGTTTTTGTGAAAAAAAATGTTTCCTACTTTTCCGTAGTTCCGACCATTGCGACATTATTCTAGATTAATAATCTTTTTTTTTTTGGTTTCAGATAACTAGGAGGGTTGAAATCATGGACATGGTCACGTGGAAATTTTTAGAGACCCCCTACTTCGCCAGCTATAATTTTTTACTTTTTTTAGTTTTTAATTTTTTTCTGTACTCTTCAAAAATTTATAAATAACTAATAAAAAAATTGGATAGTAAAAATATTAATTGCCTTTTTTACGACACTTTAAAAATTACCTGAAATTCATGCTTCTAGACTAGAATACCCCTTAAAAAATTTGGAATGATGTGTTTGAAATTGAAAATTTGAGGTCCACGCATACTATTGAAAAATTTCTATTTCAAAAAAAAAAAAACAAGTATTTCATGTCATACTAATTATTTGAAGTAATTATGACCAATAATTTATTGTAATCTCAAACTCTTTTTCAAAATTGAGGTAAAAGTTAGTCATAGCAGCTAACACGTCTTAGAAGAAGAAAAAAAAAAAACTGCCAAAATTGTTGTTAGAATTGTGGACGGCCTTTCATTAAAGATAAATCGAAGCAAGGCAATTCTAACTCTCACTCAAGGCCACAATAAATTCAGCGAAAAAGAATAAATTGGTAGCTTCCATCGCATCCATTTTCGATACATTTTCTCAATTCCCTCTTCATAACATGACATAATCTATATTAAAAATGCTGGCACTCTTGCGCAGTGGCGAAACCAACAGTTTCATAAGCCGGATTTTTATTTTTATTAGAACATGAAAAATTCTAATAATTTTCATGACACCAACGCCCCTGTGGGGAATTCGCCGATAACAACATCGCATCGACGACAGTGTAATCATCGTGGAATTCGTTGTTAGCTGTTGTTGTCGCTGTTTTGATTCGGGTCAATTATGTTGGTTATGGATTTTAAGCGAAGCCACATGACAAACGCGTAATAGGTTCCGATGCAAACAGCACATACCTATTATACTTAGTTACATACATACATATATACAATATGAGTCGAGTGCAGCGGGAGGAGCAAGCTCGCACTGGGAGATATGCGCGATATTGAAAACTTAAACGGAGAGCCAGTTGGCGAAGTGAATTTTATGAGCATGTGCAACTTTTCCAGTTTCGCAATAATGGCATTCCGGTGCTGCTGCTGTAGGAGACGAAAGTGCTGAGAGTTAGGGGTGTGGAAAGAAAATTGTTTTTTTTTTTCTTTAATAATGAGAACGAAACTTTGTTCATGACTTCATATTATAATATAATTTCTGCTTATATTTATGATGGTAGTACTTTTTAAACATTTTATTATATTTTGTTCATTGCTTATTTGAAGGTTAATTAGCTGAGATATTGAGTTATAGTGTTCATACGCATTTAATATGCACCAGTATCTAATCGATAATAAGAAAATGTTTTGAATTTTTTAGTAAAACTTTGAGAACAGAAACAACAAGAGAAGCTTCATTTTTCTAAAACAAAATACACTGATTTTTTTTTTCAATAAAAAATTATATTTTTAGAAAATACTGAGACAAGAGCGGTAGCTGTTAAACTACTGTCAAAATAACCAAGGAAGGTAAGGTTAGGTTAACAGTCGAACGACAACGTGGGATCCCTTGAAAAGTTGAGAACACACCGGTCCAATGTGATGCCTAAATACCTCCACGTAAAGATCGAAAAAACTCAGAAAATCGACAAAGCACTTTGAGTCTGCCACAAATTTTTAGAGATTCCGATTCCGACTGTTTCGCATCGTCAACTGAGCAAGATCTTGGCAATAGAAGAGAAAGTGCCTGATGAGATGTTACCACCTCAACTATACAACACACATTTGACAGTTCTTTATTAGCGTAGACACCGCTCACGTGGTTATAGCGGAACTTTGAGCCAACAAAATTCAGCATGCCAGGGTTTAAGATAATGCACAGCAAAAACTCCAACAATTGCGGCGAGATGAACCCTTCTGAAAGCAAGTAGTGCAGGAGATCATCGCGTTACGTTTTGAACTAGGTCACAAGTCCAGTGGTCTAACGTTAGAACGCAAACGAACAATGGAAACACAACTCGAGCAAGTTCATCGGTTTTATAGTTTCAAACGAATCTGATAATTAAGTAGTTTGATGTTATCGATATTCGCGAAAAAGCTAACTGCGTCTTTTTCCCAGCGACTTCGCCCTATTCAAAAAACTTTCGTCGGTATGTGACCAAAGAAAATGCTATCAGGAGTGGATATGTGGGGAAAAACGAGCAAGCCTGAATAATTATACAAAAATTCAAATAAAAATATATACAAAAATATGGAAAAACCGGTAATATATACATACATACGTTTTTTAAATCTAATGCAATCGAACTCAAGTCGTTCTATGGAAAAACTTTGTTAATGACAAGATATCTTCATGACCTTTGGCAAAGATAATTGTCTAACGCGTCGTGAAAATTTTCGAAAAAACTGTTGTGATCGGACTATTATAGAATACAGTTGTCACACAAACTGAATAAACCCAAGTACTTGTGTGGAAAACTTTTTTATTTTACAAGATATCTTCAAGCAATTTGGACAAAGATCATTACCAAAGGCCTCGTTACTATCTACGCCAAAAAATTTTCAGATCGGACCACTATAGCATACATATATATAGCTATAGCCATACAAACTGAACCATCAAAATCAGAATAAAGATCTACTTTATAACCTTTTACAGATGAAAAGGCATCTGTGAAGGGTATTAAAGTTTCGGTGCAGCCGAAATTAACACTTTTTTCATATTTGGTATAAAAATATCTCATCAACACAACATAAATGAAATAATTATTCATTCGAAATAAATAAAGAGTGGAAGTTATTAAATAACCATTAAAATTTTATGATTTTCCCCTAAGTGTTAAATCACACTTACAAAGTTTTAAATGACAAAAATTAACAACCATCAATTGGCCGACGCACAGCAAGCATCACGGTTCTCTGCCATATACTATTCTCTCCACTACTAAAATAGTGAGAACTCGCTTTCAATCCCCACTGTAGCAGTTGTCAAATAAATTACGCCTTCTACACACATATATAAGAATATACATACAAATGAGTATATATGTATCTGTACTTAATAAACAGAAAATTCAACTCTACAAACACTCAACAAATTCTCACCCAAAATCTCCAACATATTGTTTTTGCGCTTTCGGATTCTTATTGCCGTTGCTCGGTGCTCGCTGCTCGCATTATATCATGTATGTTATTCGTGCCATGAATTCATTTTGCTTGCATGCAAGCAACAGCAATCAACCCATTGACTGTTTAACGACATGCACGCGCTACGCGAATCTCGGATCGAACCGAGGCACAGCAGCAACAGCAGCACCAGCATGAACTAAACATAAGCACAACAACAACAACCAACAAACAGACTACACCCGACTTCCCGAATGACCGAATTCCCCAAAGTGCGGGGCTGGAGCGCAGTGCAGCCAAAAGCAAAGCAAAAGCAAATATCCAACTCCTACAACGAGATGACTGAGACTTCGGGGTCGTGTGCTGTGACTGTAGCTGAGAAATAATCGATGATAAGCAAATGTTGTTGTGCTCATAGGCAGGCACCAAATATAATTGTTCTCTTTACTTCCGTCGCACGCTTTTCAAAGTGGGATTTGTACCATGCGACGACTTGCCAAAGTAGTACAAGCAATATTAACAAGTTGGAACTGCGCTCTTAAATTGCGACAACCGAACCGAGTCTGCTGCTGCTGCTGTAGCCGTGCTGTGGCTTTGAGTGGCCTGTTCATCTGTCACCATGTAATAGTCAGCTACATTATAGCAGCAGTGTGCCAAGAGCGTACGCATAGATACTGTTAACAAGGCACCTCTGTCACCGATAAATGTTGCCGTTGTGGCTTTTGTACGTTGTATGTATGTATGTATGTTTGTGTGTATGAACACAGTAACCCGAGAGTGCACCGCATTCCAGTCATTCCAACACATACTCACAATTTCGACGTGCGCTTGGCAAAAATTCGCAGCCCCCACGGTGTATGCCGGCGGAATCCACTTGGATTCATTTTGGTGGCCAGAGTGCAACTTTTATTGCATTGTAAGCATATAAATCAGCTGAAACGACGAAGGCTACGATGTTGCTGTACGAGATGACCAACGAAGCAGCAACGGCGAGACGGTATAATTTAGTCGTTGTGTTGTTAAAAGAGTTGCCAAGCTGCACTAATTGAATTATTTGGTTGTATCATACACATTTTTTCTTATGGCTCCGAACTCCCTATTCAATTTATGTGCTTTGGTTTTCCTAATGTTTAACTAGCGATTTCGTCTAACCCTTTTGCGGTTTGACGGGATGAATTCAGTTCATTCGACAATATGGTAAAATTTAAGAAATATTTGATATACCATCCAATCAAATTCCACCCGGGCGTTTTCTCTAGATTTTTTTTGGCCAAATTTCAATTAAATCACGGCAATAGGAACGTTGAAAATATTGTAGAAGTATTTTGTGCTGTCTACTCAATCAAGAAGTCAAATAGTTGAGTGGCTTTGTGTCACTTCAATGAAGATCTTGAAACAATCGAAAACTTACTTCGTTCGAGTTCTCCATCCACCGCGGTTAACGACGATAATAACGAAAAATTTAAGTTTCATAGTTTTTTTGTTTTCGTCATGGCATGGGAAAGAGAGGATCTCAACCTCTCTAAAGTATCGACAAAAATTTGGTTAATGTTTTGGGTATAAATAGTTTCAATGCTAAACTCGTACCAAAAGACCGAAATTTTTGCAAAATTGACGGCACAAAAGAGTTGCTTGTCGAGGCGGATCCTACACTCCTCCGCTGAAGGCACTAAAGGACATCTCAGCCGAAGCATAGAACAGGTACATAGAAAATGGGACAAAGCGTTGATATGCTTCTGCTGGTTGAGAAGCCTATGTATTTTGTAAGCGATATTAAAGATTTGTGAATCCAGGTCAAATGATCAGGTCAGATAAATAGGGGACACGAATAATTCGGTTACATTTTCCTCTATTTTAAATTTCTAAAGTTTAAACAAATTTTTATTGTTCCAAATAAAGAAATTCTAGGGATATACCCAGTACAAATCTGTACATCGTACCCATCATATTTTAAAGAACATTTATAAATTAATCAAAATAAGAAAGGACGACTCAATACATTTATATACACACCTCATATATTAGTCTAAACACTAAAATTCCATAATACCCGAAACACTTGGAAACTCTGTTGTCGCTTTAAAGTAGCTACTATCTTATACAAACTAATAAAAAATGGATTTAATTTACATTAGATCCCACATGAATTTCGTTGAGACAACATCCACTCAATTCAATTACAAGAGCACAAGACACGAAGAAAAGCAACACAAATCTTCAACAACTAAATCGCACGCCAAACCTGTTCCGCAGCCATTGAAACGTACCACATTTTCCAAGCTGGCTCATACAAACAAATAAATATAGGTATTACTTTCAGTGGTCTGAACGGAAAACGACCCCAACAAACCAACTAACCAGAGGCGCTAAAGTAATTACCCTCGAGTACCCCCAAAGCGAACACGAAGCACACGATAAAACACGCGATAGATAGCCCACATTGAACCACTCACCCGTCCAACAACCATTTAAAATGCATAGCACAACAGCTGACGGCAAGCAAACAAGTTCGATGCCAACGAACAAAAACAACGTCAACGTCAACCGACGAAGCAAACAACCGAAAAAACAGCAACACCAGCAAAGCGAAAAAATGCACTCGCAAGCACAGCCGAGCAACAGCGTGCGTCTGAAGCTAAAAATAGTATAATATTTAAAAAATATACATGTATGTATGTATGTAAATATACGTATATAAACATATTAGCGATTACGCTGCCGACGAAGCGACAGCAATAGCAACAGCGTCGCAGGCGACGACGACGACAACGACAACGACGACGATGGAATATAAAAATGTTGAGAGATACGATAACATTGTTTGCACGATTTTCATAATAAATAGTTCGGTTGTTGGTGTTATTGTTGCGGTAAAGCGACCTTCCGGTGCGCCGCACGACCAAACGACACCGCAAACATAAGCGGAGAGCGCCATAACAGCGCGCACAGCGCACAGCTGCTCCCCAACACAACACAATTTCAATGGAATGGTTGGAATGCTAGACGTGTGATAAAGTCACCTAAGACAAGTGAGAAATGAAACGAAATGTGCGAAATGAGAAGCGTACATAGGTATGTACTGATTAAAGTGGGGAGCCAGCCAGTCAGTCAGCAGCAGCAAGAGCAATAGAAACGGGAACGGCAACGGAACTACCGCATGATGAGGTGATAATCCAGCTGGGGAGCGCACAGCAAGAAACGAATGCTGTAAACGAGACGATTGCACGCTCAATGAGTGCAGCCAAACGCCGAGCGACGCTAAACGAATCGACACAAAAACATACCATACATATATACTATATACATATGTATGTAGAATATGCACAAGTAAACCAACGACCTTCTCTTAAATTTTCGCCTTTTCGCTTGGCTGGGTGCTTGTGTTTTTTAATGACGAGGCTTTAATAACTATTTGTATGGAATTTGTTGGAATTTTATGCGTAAACGAGTTAATTACAGTCAATAATTCGTTTTTAATAGCGTTTTTTTATAAATAATTTATATATTAATATAATTTAAATATTTATGTGTGTAGATGAGACTTCATTAGCAAGCTATAATCTCTTAAATAGTTGCCTAATTGTTTGAATACTCAAATGTGCAGTGCATACATAAATTCCACCTATATAATAACCATAAATAATTATAAATAAATGACACACAAAAAGTTTTATATTTATGTGCATATGTGTTTTTGTATCCACAAAACTGTCGGCATTTGTTTTGTGCAAATCGCTCGGGTGCCCATTCCACAGCGCTTAAGTGGATAGTAATCAGTGGACATAAACTTTTGTTCGAATTACGTACTGCCACCATATTAAATTATCGCACTGTTATATTGCTTTTTAGCAAATTGTCGGCGAGGATTGCCATATTATTGATAATAAAAAATTAAAATCCATCATTTTCAGATTTCATTCAGTAAAACCGCCAAATATGAAAATTACTTAAATTTAAATAAAAAAATCTGTTGATCTTGAGTTCTGGAGATTAAAAGCTGACACTAGCTTTTTTCTTGAAGTGAGGGGAAGCATCAAAAGCCGGAGTGCGGAACTTAAATTCGCTAAACCTAAGCTACTCTCAACGGAACCACCTGATTATTATTACTTCGTGGAAATGATAAGACATTTAAGTCTTCTCTGTAGCACGGACTGCCGGACGCCTAATCTATTCTATTTGCTTTAGTTTTGTCATGATTGAGACTACCGCTTCGCTGACACCTTTCCAGTTTCCCAGTTCTCAGTGGACTGGCAGATAAGTGTCGCCAAATGTTCCACCGTAAAACTACCACCGATTGTAGTTTGTCTTGCACTTAAGAAGCATACATGCTCAAGGTCTTCATAACACTCTGGACACGTCGGACAATTCGAATTAACGTCTGGCTGAAATCTGTACAGGTAGCTTCTATCAGTCTATGGGTCCACCGTCCTTTGAAAGAGGTTTGCCACCGCTGCTGCCATATTGTTAAGCCTTTGACTCTCTCTTCTCTTTTAACTCTTATAGATGGCTTGTAGATAGGCTCGTATTCTCTCTGACTCTGGATGTCAGTGGACATAATACTGGCAATTACTTCAGCAGCATCGCTTGCTTATATCCATTTAGGTGCGCCCTATAATGCAACCGACCTCATTACATTTGCGAGTAAAAATAGCCGACTGGAACACACGCAAGCTTTATTTTCGCTTTATATCTTTGAACCTTGAGTCTGTTATTACTCCCAGATACTTTAGTTATGGCTGTGAATGAATCTCTCATTCCCATATGGTCAGGGATATATTTTCCTCCAATTCGCTAGTACTTATGAGCAAGACTTCTGTCTTTTGCTCAGCCAGTTCTAAACTCAGTGAGGAGAACCATTGGCGCACACCGTTTCTTCCTCTAACTTATATGTATGTGTTTGCATCTAATCAAATTTGGTCCGGACTAACAAGACACACTAAATTTTACGACGTCATATTCATAAAGCCACGTCTCGTCACAAGTAATGATGCATTTGTGAATCAAATTTGTGACAATGTACTCGTGTGTTAGGTCGATCCTTCTTAAGATCGCCTGCCATCTGTCTGATACCAACCCGACGATTTTCAAGGGTAATATTTTTTTAATTTTTTTTTTTGCATTTTCTGTTCCCATATACCCTTAGAATTTATGTAGAAACCCACTTTAGCATTGGAAGGTTTCGAAAAAGGCCCAAAAATAATAATACCGCTCGACGTTCGGAACGCTCGGAGTGCACACCTCAAACTTTAAACGCGTTTTTCTCAAAATACACTTTTTTAAACTGGCGGACATGTTCACAAAACGCCTGGCTATCGTCCCTACAATTTCTGTAATTTATTGACAATGCTATGACAAAATTTATGTAAAAACATGAGGAAAAATTAAAAAAAAAAAACGTTAATTACTTTTTTATTTATCGACATTTTTTTCATGACGTACTTTTTAAGAAGGGTTTTTGTGTTTCAGAAGATCCAAGCTTGAGAAATCGTGTCCGCCAGTGAAAAAACTCATCTCATTCACTCAGCCATTTCTCCGACAGATGTCATCAAAAAATTCCAAACAAATTTGTTTATACCCTCCACGATATACCTAATGATATGTCAAAAATTTCTATTGTAGAATAAAAATTTCAATGAAAAACAAGAAAAAACGTTAACATCGGTTGCACCGAAGCTAAATACCCTTCACAGGTGCATTTCTGTTAGTAACTATGTGTCCAGTTTGTATGGAAGCTATATGCTATAGTTAACCGATCTGTACAATTTCTTCGGAGATTACATTGTTGGCTTAGGAAATAATATATACCAAATTTCGTGAATATATCTTGTCAAATGTGAAAGTTGTCCATATGAGAACTTGATTCCGACCGTTCAGTTTATATGGCAGCTATATGTTATAGTGGTCCGATATCGGCCGTTCCGACAAATGAGCAGCTTCTTGAAGAGAAAATGACGTTTGCAAAATTTCAAAAGGATATCTTAAAAACTGAGGGACTAGTTCGTATATATACAGACAGAGGGACAGACGGACGGACGGACAGACGGACGGACAGACGGACAGACAGACGGACATGGCTAAATCGACTCAGCTCAACATACTGATCATTTATATATATACTTTATAGGGTCTCCGACGATTCCTTCTGGGTGTTACAAACATCGTGACAAACTTAATATACCCTGTTCAGGGTACAAAAATGTCAAAAAAAAAGGCCATATTACCCTACTGACCCCTTAACTTATTTGATGTTAACACAACAAAGGTGGAGGGTAGATTCGTAAGTTTTCGATGACTTCACGACCTTCGCTGCGTGCTTTGTGCCACTCAATTACTTGAGTTCCTCAGAAAGTAGACTACCCATAACCTTCTGCAGCTTTTTCAATGGTTCGAGATCAGTGATTCTATTGGAAATACAAATTTTCAGGAAAATTTGTTGTCGACTTTTTTCACCATTATTCATACTTCTCTAGTTCTTATTAATTCAACAGAAGAGAAATTATAAAACTTATATTGAAACCAATCAGATTTTAATCGGTTTATGCCACACAAATGAAAAAATCCAAAAATTTGCGATATTTAAACAATTGAAAAATCTGGCAACCTCTTTATAAAGCTGTATATGTAACAGTGGCGCTCACACGCTCTTTCAGCGCAACGTCATCATGCAGCCGACCAGTTTCGTTGCTGCCGTCTCATTGTTGTTAACGCTTCGTGTCGTGCCGTCTGGCTTTCTGGTTTCAGTTTACTAGGCTAATCATCTGTTTTGGTTTTCAATGTTGATTCATTCAAAATAACACGACAGCAACGACGCGCACGAAGCACCAACAATGGCAGTCAAAGTAATAAAAACGCCACCACTCACTCAGAGAGATTCCACTTGTACAATGAGTGCGCTGATTGTACGCATATATGCATGTGTGTGTATGTTTGTATGTTTGGGTATGTGCGAATGGATGAATGTAAACGTACTCGCTTAAATATTATATGTGCTGATGCAGCAAAAAACGACCACGGGGCGTATAAGTAGTCTAAACGAGTAGTGGGTAAAAAAGTTCACACGCTAGCCACCCCCAGCCACACCCGCTGCTGCCCTACACAGCAGACGACGACAACAAGAATCGTAGAGGAAAGCAACGAACTGGTCGGATGGATGGTTTTGGTTTGTTGTCGGTTGCTTATACGGTTGTTTGGTTAGCTGGATTATTTGATGGAATGAGTGTACAAGTATGAAGTGTTTGCTTGGCCGGCTGTTGGACTGTTGGTGGTTAGTGGCTGCCGGTATATATATGGCGTGTGGTTGGTTGGACGATATGAAGAGCGCGTAATAGTTGTTGTTTTTTTGACGGTGAGAGTCGTCGGCACTGGCGTTGGAAACAAGTTGGCATTAGTATATATATATATGTATGTGTGTGTGTGTGTGTGTGTGGTGTTATTGCAACGAGTTAATAAGAGCCAAGGCGTCACATCGGATTGCTTCGCTTTCCGACGTTGGGGTCGTGGTCGTCGGCGTCGTCGATGTTGTTTTTGTCGTTGTCGTTGTCGGTGTCGGTATAGTTGTCGACTGCTTGAGCTGGGGCTGTCAACAGCAGCACGTTAGCGTCATTCAGTCAATTGTTGACTGTGACGGCGTTTGCTGTTGCGCGCGGCAGCAAATGTTAGCTGACTAGCCTGACTAGCTGGTTATAGTATGACTCTTAAACAGCTGATTGCTGTTTTTATTACTTAAATCGCTTGTGGCTCATTGCTAGTTTTGACAGAATTAAATATGGTAAAGTGATTAAATAAAGCAAGCACATATAACATATTGCCGACGATGTTATAGCGACGCAAACCCACCACCTAACAACGACGTTGACGCCTCCGCCTTTGCACGATAGCACGATAGTACGTACGTACGTTGGCACGATGGGAAGCAATTAGGCATGAGACGTCGACGTGCTTGTTGCGGAGGCAAGGCCGGTAGCCATCGGTAGGTTTTTGCGGCAACATTTACCGACCGACATTCACAGCACCGTAGCGGCTCGCGGCAGACGGTTGTTTGGCTGTTGACCGGCTGGCGCGCGCATTCACTTGTTCAACACACTATATAGCACAACATTTGGAATATGGCGGCTAGACACTCTACACTCACTGCCATAACATTGCCGGTTAGCGGACTTGGCACATTTGTTTGTTGTGGTTGTTGTATACACTGTAGCGGCAGTTGGTGTTTGCGACAAAAAAACAATGTTGTTTATTTGTATTCATTTCTGGTTGATCTTTTTATTTAGTAGCATATTTATTTATTGTTAAATTTTGCAAAGATTTAAAAAGAAAGTGTGTTTTGTTTTTGAAAAGAAAAAAATTATAACGAACTCGGCGGTAAAATCTCATCGAAATCGAGATTCGATATTCGAGGGAAAGATTAGGGGAACAGCCGCGTCAGCAAGCAAACGCGCACCAAACAGAAATTCAAAACCAGAAGCGAGCGCAAAGCAACAGCAAACAAAGCGCCAAGCAGGCGAAACACCGCCAAAGGCAGGCAAACGAGCGAGCATAAAAACGAACGAACGCGCTGTGCTGCGCCGCGCCATGCCGCTCAACGCGTTGGGGTTGCTCGCTTAGTCAGCGATGAGAGCAGCAGCGCGCAGGGTGGCAAAAGGTAAACAAAGCGGTTGAATGGATAAGACACAACATCTTGTTCAACAACAACAAGATTACAAACGAGAGAACGCTACACCAACATGAGAACACAACAGAAATCTAGTGCGAAGTAAAGCGAACGAGCGCACGAATGAGAACGCGTTGATAGAGCGGCGCGCCCACAGCAAAATATGAGCGCACCGGCACGTCGCTCAGCGCACGAGTTCAGAAAGGCAAAACTGATAACAGCTGAACAATAAAAAACAACAAAAAATTCACTAGTGAATGCACAACAAATTACGAAGCGTACCGCCTGCCTAAGCAGTTCACGCTGCATATGTAGACACACACATGGCATGGCGCATTGCATTGTCAACCGCACAGTCGAGCGGTTGAGCGGTCGTTATCGATAACGCATAACAAGCGTTTTGTAGTTCAGCGGCGCTTTCATACATGGCTTATTATAATAGGTATTATATATAACACGGCAGGCAGGCCGGCAGTCAGCTGCACTGATGAAGCGGCCAAGCGCGCGCGTGCACACAAGTCGACAGCGTGTAACCGCCAATGTAACAGGCAACCAGAGTCGTACATGACGAAACAGCAAGTAGCTAGCGATGAACGATTGCCGCACAAAATTTACCTTCAAAATGTGGGTTACGACGCGCTAGCCGGCAAACCGGCGACCCACCACTACTGAAAACAACACAGAGAAAGAGAGAGAGCGAGAGCGAGCGCGCGCGCCATTGAGAGTATGCGCGCTGCTGATAACTCGAGACCGGTTCAACTGCTCGTCATATGGTCAACAATGTACTGTGGAGCGCGCGATGAATTGAAGCAGCAAATAGATATTTTAGCTAACCTACGGCTTTTGCCGCACTCTCCAAGACTTTATTATTAATTTATATTAGATCAATCTCAAAAGAAGGAACTAACAACTTTTTGATCCAAAATCATATCAAGATTTTTTTTAATATGTTGTTTATATTCCATTTCATATATATAAACTTTTTTGGTAGAACGGTAAATAGAAAAGTATATAAATCCCGGAAAGTATGCTAGGAAGTTGCCTGAAACAAAAGACTTAAGCAGCAAACTTAAGGGGTAGCATGGATTTACGGGTTTCAGAAAATCGATTTATTGTTGTCTTATTAAGTTCTACAACACCTCTAGAATATAATTCTTAGTTGATCAGAGTTATATCTTCGGAGATATAGCTTTGAGAATGTGTGCACTCGTGCGCCGTCTTTAAACGCGTTTTTCTCGAAATTGTGTTTTTGAAGTCGGTTGGCAAGTTTCCTCAAGAACTACTCAACCGATCTTTTTGAAATTTTACACAGGTCTTTGAGATCCAATTCCTAAAGATTTGGACGAAGGATTTTTTTCTAAATTACAACTATTTAAAAAAAAAATGTCTCGAAATTTTCATTGTTTTGTAAAAATGTCTGCCAAAAAACCAATTTTCAGTTTTTTTCCCTTCGTCCAAGTTTTAAGTTAAGCTATTAACTAAAACACGTGCTTTTTCACTATAGATGATCCTGTAAGTAGTTATCCTACCAACGCAGGCGCATCTTTTTTCCAAGGGGTCACCGGAAATGGCGTCGCAATGCCCGAGTTTAAAAAATTCTTTTCCAAAAATTTCAGAATTTCTTTGTTTGTAACAATAAAAAATTCTAATAAAATATTTAAGCCTTTATATGAGAAAAAAAATTTTGAAAAATGTTGTTTTTTACCCGAGGAAACCCATGTAGCCGTTTAATAAAGTTTTTTCCATTCTAAGTACAAATACCCGAGTCCTCTTGAGACCAATAGCTTAAGATCGATTGGATAAAATCACTTTAAAGTCAAGCTGAGGTTGTTATTCTAAGGTAGAAATATAGTAGGTGGCGAACTCACGGTCATGTCAAAGGCTGCAGACGATGAAGTGTACTACTACATATATATCTGAGAATATTCTCCGAAAATTAGAATTATTTGTTAAGACTTTTTTTAATTTAGAATAAACAGCTCCCAAAACTTTAAAAACGTTTTTCTCAAAAAATCGGGAAGGAAAATTTCTCCGAACGTTTGGACAGATCGACTTCGAATTTCACATGACATACTATATGTACATATGTATTTGTTATATAATAATGGAAGAAATTAGATTTTATTCATTACATTTTTTTCAGAAAGAACGACTTTCGTTGGAAAGCCGCCATCTTCTAAAGATTAAGATGTTTACTAGTTCTATGATCATTGCCTGTTTCATCTAGAGTAATAAAAATATTGTTTGGTTTTTAAGTTTGAGACAATTTTTAGCAGAAAAATCTTCTTCACGGCCAGACATCTTTTTCGGAAGTCCTCCTGGAGATCAGCTAGGGATCCCGCGAATCAAAATTTATTCAAAATTTATCGTCGATTATTATAGTAACTCAAATTATGTATGTATATGTATATTTTTTATCTCAGTTCTTAAAAGAACACGTATCTGGTTACACAGATATCCTCACACACTTTGACTTCATACTGGATTACTTGGATCATAGCTTCGCCAAACCGAACTCTGTCGGCTACTTGTCTGCCCATATACCGAGGAAGGAGTTATGGGTGGGAAGCCGTTGGAAGAGAGGAGCAGGGAGCTTTTTTACGGAGAGGTTAAAGCTTGGGGGGAAGGTTGATGGAGGGGTTTGCTGTCAGGAGCTCGCTATCAACTCCAGCTTCAGATTTCCTGACTATTGCAGGTTCTTCTAAGCCGAGGTTGCAGCAGATCTACTGCTCCAGATTGCGGTCTCTTTCAGAGAAGCGACCATATAGCAGAGCGGCGATACTAGCCTTGAACTCATTAACAGTGCATTCAGGGCTGGTCGACGTCGAGTGCCTAACCTCGCTATCAATAGCATCGAGTATCTTTGTGACAAGACTGGTATGGGTGCCAGGAAATTGCAAAGCTGATTTAATGATCTTTTTGGCCTCAGTAAGTCTAGTCTCTCCCTTGTTGTGTCCTTGCTGTAAGGTTAGAAATCTTAACAGACGCCATCTGTAGAAGCTGTATGAAAGAAGATGTGGTGGAAACATCTCAACACTTACTTCTTGACCATTCCGCGTTTGGGATGTCAAGACTTAGATACTTGGGAGTGCATACCTTCAAACATTCCACCGGTATTGGCTACGAATCATTTTTACTAATTTATAGGTTCGAACACAGGAGTTCCTTTCTATGGCTTAGCACTACATGTAGCAGTCGACTTGCGATCTTTGATCAGCCATTTAACCTAAACTACCCTAGGTTAGGTTGGGGTTATTTTTTATTTATTAAATAAAATGCAGTTTCGAAAAAACACAAAAACACTTGATTTCAAAATTTTTATAGCATTCATGGTTTTTGCGATCTTTGCATCGATTTTTTTTGTTTCCCAACCCACTGTGCGCTTAAAACTTGAACAGACACAGAGAGAATGTGCCCCACAGCGAGCTCACATAAATAAAGTGCATACAAATGCATATCTTTGTATGAATGTATTGCATAATAGAGTGCAAGGAAATGCTAATGGTATAACAGCTGTCAGCGTTGACACACACACACGACACACACATATGTACATATGTACATTTACACAACATTATAAGAGAGCGATAGTAGAACGCAAGCTGTTTTAGATATACACACGTGATAATATCAAAATAGTGAGCGGAACCAGAAACAAATACACTAATGAGAACAAAATTCAGCATTATGACTACATACTGACATATCTCTCATACATATCTACACATTTATCTTGTGACACTTCGTTGCTTTGCTTTTGCTTTGCTCTGTATTCTGATATTGTTTTTATCAACTTTCGTTTTTGTGTATAACTAAATTCTTATTTTCTTTCTATTTTTAATCGACATTATAATATCATACCCCCTTCGGCATACCGTCAAATGATAAGTAATATACATAGGTATGTTTGTAGGTAGATACATATGAACAGTCAAGTATAACAACAAAAGCTGCCAAACGTTAAAAGTCGTTTGATTGCCATTCTGTTAGGCGTTTGGTTGGTTACTCTCGTTCGTTCTTCGTTCATTTACCTACAGCGCATTCATGAGGATTTTTGTTGTACAGCGCGAATGTGAGTTACTTGGATGTGAGAAAAAAATAGAAGGTAGCTAGCTGTGTCGCTGTATCCCTTTTTTAGACTTTTTGCACAGTTTTTGCACACTAGCGGCTTGTGCGTTTGGCTGTTTACTATTTTCATGAGAGAATGAATGCCTTTAATACTTATGCTCTTTTATTACTTATACGCTTGAATATGTATACTATATCCAACGTTTGATGCCCCTCTTGTGTGAAAGCATCTAGGTATGTATTAAGCAATTGCTTTTCAATGTTTTTGCCTTATTTCTTCAAATACTGAAAATTACATATGTGTATGTATGTGGGCATACACTAGCGCTCACAATGATAAGACTTAGAAATAAATTATCAATTTTTTCATACAATCTGTTAACAAAATATTAAATGTTAATAAAAATTCTCACCTAGTGTTAACACATAATTTTATTAAATTTATTTATTTTTATTTTGTTAATGAGGAAAACAATGTTTGAGTAAATAATATGAAATTACTAGGATAAACAGTTTTTAATTATATTATGAGACTTGTGATATAAGTTTATAATACATTAAGAATCAGAAAATACAGTTAAACTTCCATAACTCGAAGTTCTCCATAACCCGAACTCTTGAATTGGCAATATAAGTCAAATTTCATTACTTAACTCGAAGCTTATTTGTGGTTTATGGTGATTCGAGTTAGGGTTTAACTGTATATCATTCATATCATATAAAATAATCAAGGGACACCACCTGGTGATACTTTTAAAAGTATCGAAATATGCACAAAAGTCGAGGAAGTTTCAGAATGAAGAGAATGGCATGCAATCATCCCGACAGTCACCTGCTTGAAGCGGAACCGCCTCTTACGAGCATCAAGAGCATTTCAACTACGTCGACGACATAAGACAATACGCCGACCAGACCTCGGTCGCAACAAACTTCAGGCATGCACTGACTGCCATTCACAGTGGAGCCATCAACACCTTCACCGTCTTCCTCTCAGTGAATGGCGTACTTGGAGTCAAAGTACCACCCATTGCAAACGGCGAGTTGAAGTTGGCGCGAGAATCGAGAGTGACTCTTGGGCTATTTCGTTCTGGATACTGAGCCGGCTAAACTCCTACTGATCTAGAATCGATCACGACATCAAATCTTTGCATGCCCTGCCAATCCTACTTATCTAACACCCCTTTCCCTTTGGTCCGACACGGCCGAAACAACACTTTTCCTGGGCCTACCGTTGGATGACCTCAAAGACAACTTATCTCAATATTGTTCTAAATTTCAAGAAAAAACCACCGATATACATAAGTCAGAAAAATTTTAATCTTCGAAAATCGCTTAATTGTTTTTCAAATATTCTCCATTAAGATCTATGTATATATTTTTACATGCGTTGGAACTAATTAGCGAAGCACTTTTGCCACTCTGATTGAGGTGACTACAAAACATTCTGAACGTATCAACGGTCTCTTCAGATGTCGAAAAACGGTGATCTCTTAATTTTTTTAGGAACGGGAATAAAAGAAGTCATTCAGTGCCAAGTCAGGACTATATGAAGGATGACTTATCAAACCGATGTTTTGAGTGCTAAAAAAGGAAGTTTTTCCTGTCGATATTTGAGAGTTGGCTTTGGCGTGGTGAAGGGTGATCCGACTTTCCTAATTTCTTGAAAAACAAATGGCTAAACAATGATTGTGTACCACTCAGAATTCATTAGAACAACAACTGATTTTGGACGATCTTCACGAAATTCGCCTTGGAGTGATCTACGATCTCGACTCATTTTACCATCGATAAACACCCTTGATTTAAACCTTTGATTTAAAATTTAAATAATAGCGGGATTCTGTAACCAGTCTCTAGTCTCTATTTGAGACATTTTGAGACAAAGTATCAATTTGATACTAGTTACTATTCACTAAACAGTCTCTAGCGTTAGTCTTAAAATATTGAGACATGGTAGTTCGCTGGTCACAAAACTAAAAAGAACTCTTGCTGCCATTTTCAATGTACTGAATAGAGATCATCATAGATATTAATCGATTGCGTTTTTTTACATTTTGTAAGAAATTCAAACACGAAAGGGTTAAAAATAAATAAATTTTACATAAATTTCGTAAATATTATGAAACAAAGTCAACATATATTTTTATTTTTATTGATAATTATGATTTTTGACTATGTTATAGAAAAGTTAATATTTGTTATCGACATATTTATTATTATTCAAGTGTAAAAACATCTCTGAATAATGAAATGTAATAGATTTTGAGACTGTCACTTACAGAATAGCAAAATCGTCTCAAGTCTCAAAAATTGTCTCTAACTCAAAATCTCAAATTTAGAGACTTGATACTGTCTCACGTTACAGAATCGCACGGTAAGTTCATTGATGCACTGGTGCCGAGATATTCGAGATTTAATTTCATTTTTTGGTCCAGAAGAATATTTTAAGTTACTGTAAACACATAAAGCTCTCATATGTCAAAAAGTTCTAAGTATGAATATCAACAAAAATGTCAAACTTTGCGATAAAATTGTGAGTATGCAGATTCCAACCCTACGGTTGCCAAATCATGAAATATAAAAGGCCTAAGTATTTTTCGGTCTCCGACGTTTCCTTCTGGGTCTAACAAACCCAATATATCCTATTCAGAGTATAAAAAATAATATTAAAGTGCAATGATTGGACGCCACTGTGAAATACAATGGGAACTGTCCGACCTCTGTTTGCTTATATAAATAATAAGACCCAACAAACAGTGCGCACAGTGTGTGGATAACGGAATATAATTATATTTACTCAAATTAAGTTGATACGGCGAGTAGTAAGCCTTGAACAAACCAAAAAACTCATAAAATAAATACGGTACAGAGAAGGAAAGGCAAACGAAACAAACTGACAAAGAAAAAATCAAATAAATCAAATTAAAGTGGAATGAAGAGCGAATAATGGTGGCAATAAACGTACACAAAATGAATTTGTTTTAATGAAACACATACGTACATACATATATTTCATTACTAACAGGCGCCACTAATCGCAAAAAGCGGATTCACAAAGTAAATTTCTGGGTAGGCAAGGAAGCAGATGGGATGGAAGGCTGGGTATATACATAAATATGTATGTAATACAAGTAGTATGAGTGTGTGGCGACCTTAAAGTGGAGAAAAACTCCAGTGAAAGACAAACACTGGTGTTGGCGTTGAAGGAGCTGGACTTATCGGGGACAATAAGTTGTAAGCAGAGCGAAGTTGTAATGTAAGAATCTAAGTATGGCTGTGTGTTCATAGAAACGATTAACGTTTGGGTGGGATGGTGAGGTGGACAGTAGATGATAGAGTGAATAAGGGGTAAAATTAACGAAACTGAAGTATACATATACATACATATGAACACAAATAGAACCCTAATTAAGATATATGTGGATATGTATGTATGAAAAATAGAAATAAAATGTACAGACCGAAAAGAATGATAGCAATAGCGAAAATAACGCAAAATAAAAGCAGAAAGCAAAAAATATATATACAAGTATTATATGTATGCCTATAATAGCTTTCTTAGCGAAACTTTCCGCTTGCTATACATTCTGTACATATTTACATACATACAAAAGCTCTTCTCAGAGGATTAGTATGCAAACGGCACACTGTCTGTCACAAAGCGCATATGAAGCGTGTGAATGCGCCAACGCTCCACTGGCTAATGACTGTGGAATGAATGTGCGCGATGCTGCTAAACGGCGGCGAAAACAACGCCTGCATTGGCGTTGAACCACACCGCGGTCGGTTGCTCGCGCGACGGCCACGACTAATCGAACAAGCAAGCGACTAACCAGCTAGGCAGCCACCAATGATCCAACTAAAGCAAAATTTATTTAGTTAGCTGATTTGCCGTTACAACACTAGTGAGTGAAGTGAGTGGTCGTCGGTTGGTTAAACGAACAAAGCAGCCGACGCGCACCTAAAAGTAACTACACAATGACGATGCACAGTCTACAAATTGTAACAGGGGCTGAGTTATTGGCAGGCAGCTACTCATCTCACTAAATATAAGTTTGTGCAGAAATATCGTTACACGCTATAATAAATACGTAGCGGTGTGCAATTTGTGTAGGTACATGTATTTGTTGTATATGTTTTTACATATGTATGTATATTTAAAGTACACTGTGCGTCAAAACCAAAGACCCACCAGCCGTTAGACTACTTCCTCGGGGGCTACGTCAAGTTTATGGTCTATGCCAAGAAGCGAGCGACGATTGATGAACTTCGTACGAATATCGAACGTGAAATTGCAGCAGTATCGAAAATTGGGTTCAGCATCTGAACTTCTACAAGCGCGTCCATAGTGGCCATGCAAAAGAAATCCGAAAATCAATTGAGGAATTAACATTTGCTGTCTAGGAAGATCACTACTTTCGCTTTTCATTAACAGGTAGTTATTTTCACTCTACTCTATGGGTTGAGCTACAGCTTGGCGAATTTTTGATGATCTAAGTTCTTAGACGAACTGTGAATAACAAATAAGCAGCCCCGACCAAGAGCATAGCACAAACGATAAACTAAGAAAACAAAGAACAAAGTAGAACCGCGATTTTGACAAACAATTTGGAAAAGTTGAACTTCAGCTGACGGCTGTGGCATTCTGTTACCTCAGTATGTAAGAGGACTCGCGGAGTCCCAAATTTCCGAAATTTATTGAACCAATCGTTATAATTCTTTAAAAACTTTCAAAATATGCTCCTTCTGTGTCGATGCAGTGCTGCAAGCGCGATTTCCAAGCATTGAAGGCATCACAGAAGGCATTCTCCGGAATAGCCTTGAGAGCCGAGGTGCATGCTGCTTGAATCCCTTCTGTCGTCTCAAAATGTTTGCCTTTCATCGGCTTTTTCGGGCAAGGAAGCAAAACCAAGTCCGAGAGGTCACATCTGGCCTATAGGGCGGCTGGGCTACAGGGCGGCTGCGTTGGGATGCCGGCCTCGGTTTGGTAGCTGTTCACAAAAAAGCGGTTTGAGTCGGCGCGTTGTCGTGGTGTAACTTCCAATCGGTTGCGATGTCTTGTCGGACCCGATTGACCTTTCGTTCGAGTCTCTTGAGAACTTCCACGTAAAACTTGGAGTTGACGGTTTGTCCAGGAGGAACAAATCCATGACGGACGATGCCTTTGATGTCAAAAAAAGACAATAAGCATCGTTTTCACTTTGGATTTGCTATTTTCCCTTGTTCTAGCGAGGAGACGCCGGCCTTCCCAAAAGGTCTGGTGCCACTGAAACACACCACTTCTTGCTAAAGCAAATTTAATCGAGTACCTCATTTTTTCTATTGAACCGAGTCAATTCTTTATCATAGTGTAATTAGGTCCCAAACCTCGGTTCAGTAGAAAAAAAATTCAAAAATAAAAAAAAAATTTCACGATGTAGACTTATTTTGAGTTCTCTATTTTGCATATATATTCCTGACATTAAAAAGTATAATTTATAGTTTAGATGAGGTTATGCTAGGACTGATTTTAGCACTTTTTATCGAAATTTTTTTGTCAGAGCAGTTGAGGAAAATTTCTTCGAAACGCCTGAATCGATCGACTTGGGATTTTATTACTATTATAATTTTTTATTTAATATTTTTATTGAAAATTAATCAGTAAATGAAATTCTGTAAATGAACATTTATTTATTAAATAAAATGTCTCTCAAAAAAAAAATGTATACAAACGCATTTTTTTGCCTTGCAAATGGCTATAACCCCTACTCACTCGTACAGTGTGAAAATCGCTAAAAAGCTGATAATTAATGAAAATAATCAATAGCGTGCTGCATTGTAGTAGTAATTAATTACTTGATTGCGAATGCTAAAATCTTGTTACTAAAATTCCACACATTTTAAATAAACATAAAAAATTCTCAAACTAATAAATTTCCCCTTCTCGAATTGAGAAAGTACCCAACACTTACCTTACTCAACTGTCAATGCGGTTAACAGCTGTGCTGCAACCGTACAGTGGTGAAATGCCGTTGTGCCTGCCATTGAACAGGTTCTCAGCATCGTTGTGAAGAGAGAGCAACGCGACAAATGACGAAGATTATATTAAACAATTTTCATACGAAACAATTTTAAACTGTCCCCACTGTTTTATTGTATTGTGATTTATTGTTGTTTTCAAGTGTATGTAGATATTGTTTTTTCTCATTTGCACAGTACTTTCTCCACACTAACAATGCACATGTGTATGTATGCGCATGCTATATGTACATATGTATGTATGTGAATCGGTTGCTTATTTTCTCGGTGAACTTTGGTATTACGAGCGCTTTTTACAGCTCCAAATTGTTAATTTGACACATACACATTGTGTGGATCACAACAAAAGTTAGGATATCATGACATTTCAATAAACTTTGCACAAACACCCCGAAATGTGCGGGGAGGTGCGGTTGGAGTTTTTTTTTCAACGTTCACATATTGCACTGGAAATTGTGTTAATTATTGCAAAACACGGCGAGTATATGTATGTATGTGTAACTGTAATACACGAATTTATGACGATATGTTATGTTGATTCGCTCAGATTTGCTGACTGCCTGGTTGGCTATTCGTAGAGTTCGGTAACTAGCTTTTGTTGTTGCTGACTTTGATGCATTATATTGACAAGTACGTTATTATCTATCGATTCTCAAATACGAATGGCAAATCGTGTAGAATTAAAAGCAATATGTAAGAAAAGAATGGACGGTAAAGTAACCTTGCGTATATGTAAGTATGTATGTAAGTATGTAAGTACTATGCAAGCAGGCACAGTATGTGCGAATGTTGGTAATATGTATGTATCTATGTTTGTACAATAGGGTGGGTTGGTTTATTCAGAGCTATCGATATTTCATTAAAAACAATTGCCGTTTCAACGAAAGCCCTGTATTGAAATTTAAATTCGTCAGGTGGTAAAGCCTAATTACTTAAAACATATTATTCCAAATATGAATTAATAAAGCTTACAACAATTATTTCTTTGAATGGTTAAAAGATCGAATTATTAAAAAAATCATATTTAAGATCAGACATTTTTCATAATTTAATCTAATGTATTACTTTAGACTATTTAAAGGCCAACCAAAAAAATGTCACTCTTCAACATAACTTTGAATCTCGCTTGCAACAACGAATGATAATAAAACAGTATAAGTTATTATATAACGGGTGATCCAAGTAGAGGTACTTTTTCAATACTTGTCAAGCTGACATGTTATTTTTGTTTAGTATTGCTTGGGATTTCATCATGGAAAGACCTACGCCTGAAAAACGTTTACAAAACGTTCAACTTTATTACGAAAAACCCCCGTTCTATAAAGAATGTGATTCGCGCGCTTCGCTCATGATGGTCAACATAATCGGCCCACTATTCGTAACGAAATCACACATCTTGAGACTCAACATTCATTATTGGATAACATTCGAACAAATCACGTTCAGCATACAGTGAAGAATATAGCAGCAGTAGCTGAGAGTATACCCAAAGGCCTCGGAAAGTCGATTCGGCGCCGTTTGCAGCAACCAGGACTAACGTAAGGAACGGCTTGGCGCATTTTACGTCGAGATCTTAAATTGAAAGCATACAAAATACAGCATGTGCAAAAACTGGAGCCTCTCGACCATCTAAAGCGACATCGCTTCGCTCTTGGGCTTTTGAAAAATTCCAAGAAGATCCGATGTTTTCAGATCAAATTTTGTTCAGCGATGAGGCCCGTATCTAACTCTATGGATATGTAAACAAGCAAAATTTCCACTTTCGGGACGAAGAGCAATCTGAAGAAATTCAAGAGCTGCCATTTCACCAAAAAAAAAATAAGGGAATGGTGGGACTTGCGGGCCGGTGGAATCATCAGTCCAAATTTCTTCAAAAATGCTGCCGGTGAAAACGTAACCGTCAATGGTTACCGTTATCGCGTCATGATTTGATGCCTGAAATTGAATCTCGTGATCTCGGCGACATTTGGTTTCAAGAAGACACCATCACACACCCTCACATCGCATTAAACAATGGATTTATTGAGAGAATACCGCGGTGTGCAGATATTTTCATGTTTTGGGCCGCTCGATTGGCCACCTAGATCATGTGATATCACGCCGCTAGACTTTTTTTGAAGTTTCGATGTTTTTTTTTTAAGTAGGGATCCTCGAGATCACACTTTATGTATAGGTCTCCTATGTCTCCGAAAGGCTTAGCTATTTCGACCTTATCAACCAAACCGCAATAAAGAAATTTCGCACAAAACAAACACGCACTAGATTCGGAACATGGAAAATTCGCACACTCTCAGAAACATCACGGCTAGCCCTAGTAAGCAAAGAACTCAGTATTTGGCAGGAGGCAAATAACATAAATTAATTTTCTTCTCAACAAAATAATTCGCATTATAAAGTAGGAAGTATGATTCAGCTCGAAAACAGATATATTTACGGTACTAAGCTAATAAATGATCTATCCTAGAAAAGTGTGTATCGCCAATAAATCGCCGTTCTCAAAAATATTTTTCTGTGCAGGCAAGATAGTGGCGAAGTCTTTGAAAATGGTAAAAATTAAAGAAATTCATAGAAGGTTTAAACCCATTGGAAACGAAACATAAAATATCAAAAATGAAAGAACAAATAGTTTGCGCTCGACCTGGGGACGGGAAGAGGAAAAGAAGGTGCGTTGTTAAATTCATAAGGGTTTATCTTTATTTAAGGCAAAACTTCTATATAATACTTTATAAAAAAGTTATATGGTAGAGTTGTAAGCAACCCTTTTCATATAATCTCAAAATGTATGTCAAAAATTGCAATGATTTTATTTTTTTTTTAATTATCTACGTGGATACTCAACAGACAGAAGCCATATAAAATATATATTTTAAGTTACATAGGTTAATCTGGTCGGACAGTGAGTCACGAAAGACGTTTTCGTACTTTGCGATACCAGATGGAGTTCAGTCACTAAGTCCTTCAGGATGCCTGCGCTTGCCACGAATCTTAAAAAACTCTGTGGCCTCACTATCGAAGATAGCCTGGGACCCCAGGAGCTAACAGCATAGTCCTGTCAATGCAGAACAAGTGAACAAGAGATTGTCCACTGTTTCCCTGGTGCCTTGCTGTAGACATTTCCTGCAGTCTTTTCGATCTGTGTACTTCAAAAAAGTCGTTGAGATGTCAAAAATATTCAAAGGAGAGGCACTTTTACCAAATTTAATATCTTAACTATACTCTCTATATCATATGTCTAATTAAAATCATTTATGAATAAATCTTAAGCTCGATCTCTCTGAGAGTAGAAATTTTTTGAAGCAGACAAATCCAAAGACGGTTATTTATAGTATTAATTTTCAATACAGAAAACATCGAAATACATATAAGCATAAAGTTATATTTTCACTTTTATCTAATCTACACTGTAGTAAATTTCTCGACATTTCAAATGTCTGTCGGACCTTTTTGTTTTGGAGATGAGCTCAAAGTGAAAGACGCGTCGCCCATTTCTGCCAAATAGTTTCATAATCACATTAAATGTATACGATTAGTTGAAGAGTTGCATTTTAATAAATGCACTTGTCTATGTGTATGTGTGTGTGTGCGATGATGGCCAATGATGATAATGGAAAACTTTCTCGCTAGAAATTAATTGGCGAAAATGCAGCGACACAATTTGAGGCGAAATGTGGAAAAAAATCAGCAAGCCATACATTGAACATGAGAAGCGTACGAAAGCAAAACAAAAAACAAAAAAAATAAAACCAAAACAAAGAAAATAGAAAAAAATAAAAATAAAAACATAAACAAAAATAAAATAAAAGAAAAAAATAAATACAAAATAAAAACTAAAAACTAAAAAAAAAAATAAAAACTAAAAAAAAAAACTAAAAAAAAAAGAAAAATAAAAACTAAAACAGAAGCAAAAATAAAATAAAAGAAAACTTAAATACAAAAAACTAAAAACGTTGAAACCTCAAGTGTGGAAAAGACAAAACCCATGAAAGTGCGGAAATGTAATGGAACACAAAACATAGACGAAGAAGAAGAAGCACCAGCAGCGGCAACACTACTAAAAACAGCATACAAACACACACACACACATAAAACACAAATGCAAGGCGACGAAGATAGTCACATAGATGCACAGTTAGTTAGATGCAGACAACATAAATAATAGCGCAAAGTAAAGTGCAAAAAAGATGGAAAAAAAACCACACACAACTAGACGCGCGCGGAAATTCGCAATTGCAATTTTGCACAACAACAAAAGCCGGGACCACGAACAACACACACCACACAGTTTGTCGAACTAAACTGAACTGAACTGAGCCAAACTGCGAGCGAATGCCGAACTTGGGGAATGCGCCAATGGATGAATGGATTGTTGGACAAACCGACAAACAGACGGACGGACAGACGGAGCGACAAACAAACGCATAGACTGAAAGACGTACGGACGGACGGGCGGACGGAGGGATCGGATAGTTGGTTTGTTGGTTGGTCGCTGTGTTTAAGATAAATAGTGGTAAAAGGTAAAAAAGGGGGGGCAGAGGGTGGTACTGTTGCCGACTGGCGGCAGGTTGATGCTGCTGAAGGCTGTTCAAAGTGTGATTGCGATGGCTGCTTTTGATAGTGCAACTGCAGTTGCCGAGGCTGCTATACATGGGACACATTATTGGCGATGGCGGTGGTCATCACTGCAGCCAAGCAAGCAAGCAAACAAACACCAGCGGTGAGGTGGAAGCTGCAAAGACAAGGGCTGCCGCTGAACTGTGCATGAGCACACAAGCCCCACATATACATACGTACAAACATACTTATATACATAAATGTAAGCCGCAGATGAGCACCGAAACTTTATCCATCTTGGCTTTTGTTGGTTCCGTCAGAGTAATCTCGCACAAAATAGAAAAAATGTTATTTTACTTAGGATAATATTTAAATTACGAAATACTGTGCAGCGCAGAGTATGGATTTTTGAAGTGCAAGCGTCTGAATGGCAGCCATGTTTTCTTTTCTTTTTTTTTTGTTTTAGTTGTGCTTTCCAATGCATGCAATGCGGCCCACAAATTTTCAACGTTTAGTCACTCAGCCATGACATTTTCCCAGAGTTGCAACTTGCAAAGTTGCAAGTCGACATCAGAAATGTTGCATGCGTGTTAGCTTTTTTTTTGCATGTTATAAATCTACGCATTTCGGTACAGGCACATATGTGTAAGATGAACTTCCACACAAATGTACATATGTATATATTTTTGTATATGAAAGTGCGTAGAAACTTGAGGTAGCTTGTTTGTTGCATGCAACATGTATATATAAAAACATGGTCTCTATCTACTACTTGTTGGCGATAGCGCATACCTAATTACATACACAGATATTTTAATGAATTGCCGATTCGTGTGCGAAGCAGAAAATCTATAGTCCATTTAATCAACCAAACGGGATATCTCAGGTGAAAGGTACAGTAGGCAAAATGGAATCATTTGCGATGAAAAAAAAAACATTAAAAATAATGATTAAAAACGTAAATAATTAACGTGGATTATTTATAATTATAATGATCAATTTTATTGAGATAAAAAAAAAAAAAACAACTACACCACATTGAAATAAAAAAAAAAACAAGTAAGGAATGGCCAAGTTCGGATGTCATCGAACATGTCATAATTTTCCAACTTACCAGGATAAAAACCGGGGGAAAATTTTGTTGGAGAAACGATTATCATATTATGTATTATAGTATATGGGAGTTTGGGTAAACTTTAGTATATCGAATATTAAAGCCAACCGGAAGATTGGAAATCTTATATTAGCCAACTCCTCAACATCGCGTATAAAGTTCGTATTGTGTGAAAGATTAAAGTTCACAGTTAACAAACTGATTGGACCTTATCAGTGTGGCTTTAGGACTGGAAAATCAACAACCGACCAGATATTCACCATGCACCAAATCTTGGAAAAGACCCGTGGAAGGAGAATCGACACACACCACCTCTTCGTCGATTTCAAAGCTGCTTTTGACAGCACGATAAGGAGCTGCCTTTATGCCGCGATGTCTGATTTTGGATAACTAATACGGCAGTGTAAAATGACATTGGACGATACCAAAAGCCCCGTCGGAAGGACCTCTCCGAGCCGTTCGTTACCAAACGAGCTTTCAGACAAGGCGAGTACCTATCGTGCAACTTCTTTAATATATTCCTGGAGAAAATAAATCGAGCTGCAAATCTGAATAGGGAAGGTCCTATCTTCTACATCTCCTGGTTGGACAAAGCGAAGCAAATGGGTCTAGTAATGAACGAGGGCAAAACGAAATATCTCTTCTCATCAAACAAACAGTCGTCGCACTCGCGACTTGGCTCCCACGTCACTGTTGACAGTCATTACTTCGCGTCTACTATTAACATCAACAATACCAGCCTTGAAAACCCACGCGGAATCACTCTTGCCAACAGGTGCCACTTTGGATGGAATATGCAATTGAGAAGTAAAGTCCTCACTCGACGAACAAAAACCAAATTCTACAAGTAACTCATCATCCCCGTCCTGGGTGCAGAGGCATGGACGATGACAACATCTGATGAGACGGCGTTACGAGTTTTCGAGAACGGAAGATTTATGATTTTTTGCGCATTGGCAACGGTAAATACCGCAATCGATGGAACGATTAGCTGCACAAGATATACGACGACATTGACATAGTTCAGCGAATTAGGAGAAAGCAGTCATGGTCATGTCGTCCAAATGGATGAAAACCCTCCAGTTTTAAGAGTATTCGACGCAGTACCCGCCAACTGGTTGAAATCGTTCCACCTATTATCGCCAGAGACATAAAATTTTACACCCTATATATGTATACTACTGTGCCCAAAAAATAAGGTTTGTATTTATTTTGAAATTTCTTTGTTTATTCTTCCAAATCAATTTCATCCCCTTCAAAGTAATCCCCTCCCGATGCAATGCACTTATGCCAACGGATTTTCCAATCTTCAAAACACTGGTTGTAGTCACTTTCCGGGATGCCCTTCAGTTGCGTCTTCGTTGCCGCTTGAATCTCCTCTATTGTATAAAAACGGTGTCCCCGGAGCGGTCTTTTGAGCTTGGTGAACAGCCAGAAGTCGCACGGCGCCAGATCAGATGAATACGGTGGTTGCGGAACGATATGGGTTGAGTTTTTGGCGAAATGATCACGAATTAAGAGGGCAGTATGGGATGGTGCATTATCGTGGTGTAAAAACCAAGAATTGTCTTTCCACAATTCCGGCCTTTTTAGGCGGATAGCGCTACGCAAACGACGCATAACGTTCAAATAATTTTCCTTGTTGACTGTTTGACCGGTTGGAAGGAATTCACAATGCATAACACCACGATAATCCACGAAAAGAGTCAACATGACCTTGATTTTTGAGCGACTTTGGCGCGACTTTTTTGGTCTCGGCTCTCTTTTGACACGATATTCGCTCGATTGATCGGTTGTTTCGGGGTCGTAAGCATAGATCCAAGTTTCATCGCCAGTTATAATGCATTTCATGACACCCTAGTAGTCGGAAAGCATCGTTTCACACACTTCAACGCGACGCCTTTTTTCCAAAAAATTCAATGTTTTCGGTATCAGTCGAGATTTGACGCGCTTGAGGGCCAAAACATCCTTCAAAATGATATTCGCTAAGCCTTTCGATATGCCAATTTCATCAGCAAGGTCTCTAATTGTTAATCGACGATTTTTCAACACCAAATCTTTGATTTCTTGAACGTGAGCTTCGTCGGTTGAGGTTGATGGTCGCCCTGGACGCTCTTTGTCTTCGACTCGTCCACGGCCGGCTTGGAACTCACTATACCACTTGTAAACATTTTTTTTAGACATAGCCTCTTCACCAAAGGCTTTCTGCACCATCTTCAACGTATCCCCAGCAGAAAATTGATTCCTTAAATAAAATTTAATGCAAATTCTTTGCTCAACAAATTTCGACATCGCAAAAAACGAAAAGCTCACTTTTAGCAGCTCACAAAACGACACGTATCTCAAATGTGACTCACAGCACTACTAACCTAAAAAAAAAAATAATTCTTCAAATCCTTCGACGCGTGCAGTTTAAATTCAAATGTCACCTTTTTGGACACAGTAGTATATACGTATGTGTATGAAGGTTTTATAGGAGCCGATGAGTGTGCCCATTTTCATAGAGTTGTAGCTTGAATGATCCAGCAGATATATACATCCAATAGACGCATTAGAGATGCGGAGCCATGCACACTTTTTAAAAAGTTTTCAGGCTTAAATACCCGTCCTTAATTACTGACGTTGTACGAAACAACCGTCTTGTACTTTATTGTGGAGTTTAGATATAGCACTTTATACATTTTCGATTAATAGCGTGACCATTACGCCCATTTACAATACCAACCCTCTTTGGTGCCAAGGAAAATGTGTGCCAAGTGTCATCAAGATATCTCAGTATTTACCCTATACCATTTTAAATTTTGCCTCAGATACTACCAGTACCGGGAAACATCGTCATACCTAGAAGAACCTTGACAAAACAAAAAAAGGATGCCGGTTCTCTTAAGGGTCAGATTTAAGGCTTTCTATTACTCAATTTTTTTCTATATTAGGAAATGTGTTTCGAAGTTTCAACCAATAGATCTTGAGAGACTATACCTGAAATAATAATCGATAAGAAGGTAATTTCAATGGTACGATGAGCTTTTATACTCAAGCGTTCAACGAAGTATGTGTGGGGTCCCATCCTTGTGAAAGCCCTAATGCAAATCCAACCTGTCAACGTGATATGGACCACACTAGGATTAATAACATTTTTATGGCAAACACGACAAAAACCACTGTGACATACTGTAGTTTCACCAACGAACAGGCCTTGTGCGCCACAACAACAGCAAGAGCAATTGCAAACGCGAGAAAAATGCAGAATAATGCGTTTAACCGGGAGTAGTAAGCAACGGCTCAACAACGTAGTATACAGAAGATTGCAAATATGATTTTAAGTGAGCGAGAAAGCGAGATGATGAGGAGTTCACTTTGGCGGCGCTATACCTTCATACACATACATATGTACATATGTTGTGCTTCCAATGGCATACGCAGGAGTCGCATACTGGAATAGTGGAATTTGAAACCTGGAGACAGCCACTACCACCACTAGCGAGGTGCAATGAGGGTAGTGAGAGGGGAGTGATATGAAGAGCTTAAATATACCGAAACGAGGCGAAGCACGCACTTCAACTAACCAACAAGCGAGTCAGCTGGCCAACCAACTAACACATTTAATGAAAGCGTACGGAGATTGCAACACAAGCCGGGTGGCAGTCGACCGACATATTCGGCATGTTGTAACCCGGCGGAAGTCAGCAGCCGAACATCGCATACGCCTACACCTGCAAGAGCATCCTTCCATTAGGCCAATACATACGAATGCAGTTTTCTGTACGAAACTGTTGGGGCGAGTGGCGTGTTGTGTGCTGGTGGACTCAGGGTATAGGGGTTAGCAGCAAGCAGCAACAACTGTAATGCATTGATGTGAGCGAATCAACATTGCAGCAACCTAAAAACGCAATGAAATGCCAAAACCGAAGTACACAATAAACAAACAAACGAACAAATGTAAGCCGAGCTTTTCGTGCCAACGTATTGGACGACGACCCAGGGTTCTCATAATGTTTGTACTTTGGCGCAACCTACAACCACCATCTGGAACGCAATAACCGACACAGTTCGATGAAATGATTGCCAAATTGTGCGCTTGGAGAGCTCATACTCAGGCTGAAAAGTTCGCAACAACATAGGCTTTTTATGTTACGGCATGCAGGATATGGGAAAAGTGGCGTTGTGGGTAAGTTACTTTTTCTTTTAATCCAAGGGGTGAGCGGGCAAATCACTGTTAGAGAAAATGAACAAAAACATGGTGAAATAATATATTTTTAGGAACATACTTGCAGTTTCAAAAAGTTTGAAAATAAATCTAATTGAAGGAAAACAAGAAAAAACGTTAACTTCGGTTGCACCGAAGCCAAATATCCTTCACAGGTGCATTTCTGTTAGTAACTATGTGTTCAGTTTGTATGGAAGCTATATGCTATATTGAGCTGATCTGAACAATTTCTTCCTATACTACATTATTTCTATAAACAATAACTCATAATAAATTCCGTGAATATATCTTGTCAAATGTGAAAGTTTTCCATACAAGAACTTGATTCCGATCGTTCAGTTTTTATGGCAGCTATATGTTATAGTGGTCCGATATCGGCAGTTCCAATAAATGAGCAGCTTCTTCAAATTTCAAAACGATACCTTAAAAACTGAGGTACTAGTTCGTATATATACAGACGGACATGACTAAATCGACTCAGCTCAACATACTGATCATTTATATATATACTTTATAGGGTCCCCGACACTTCCTTCTGGGTGTTACAAACTTCTTGACAAACTTAATATACCCTGTTCAGGGTATAATTAATCACTTCAACAAGAACTTCCACTAATGAATGCGTTGGCAGGAGGGTCGTGACTTTCAATAAATCAAGGTTCAGTCAAGGGTCGTTTGAAGCAATGGATCCTAGAGGAACACCACAAGTATTGGAAGACTACTGGCACAGAGTTTGTCCACAAAAAAACAGACAAACCAAAAAACTTTAACTTCTGGCCATAAGGGTAATATTGATCCTTACCTAATCTGAAGATTTCACCTTCAGAAAATTGAAAAGCTGGATTCGGCGTAGCGCTTAGCATGAGCGGAGGATCATCGGACGCTGGAACGGATGAGACGCGAGAACGCATTAGACGGGATATATTTCATTGCTACCAATGTTTCAATTTAAGAGACATTGAACGGCTGGGATGAAAAATAATCAGTTTTTTTTATGAAATTCACACCATATTGACTTTTTATGACCATTTCTGGCCGAAGCTCTAACATTAAGACATTTAAAACCGTCTCAAAAACGCTGATGGCTTTTATGAAAATAGGTTTTTTTAGATGATCGCAAGCAATGCATCTGCGGATTAGATTAGGTTTAATGGCTGATACCCTAAGATAGTGAGGGATAACACTTAGACTTCTAAATAAAGCCAGATAACTAGGGTACTTTCTATTTCTTCATTTTTCATCGGTATGTCTAAAATGTGGTATAAGAGGTATTTGAGCCTTGATTTGGCTTGACATTGAAAATGAAATATTCTGTTCATTATCTTCCAAGCAACTCATGCAATTGGCATCCGGCTCTTTAGAGCTCTCCCGATTTACCCTAGGCCAGAAGGACCTTATATTTTGCACCTTGAATTCTTGCCGAGCTCGCTTGAAGCCCAATTATCTAGTAGTGAACCGCAAAAACCAGCATAGCTCCTACCAGTTCCCATTATGCAGCTGATGACACTAAAGTATGTGACCTAGCAAACTCATCATCTTTGCACTTTTCTGCAATTTCGCTGTAGCCAAAGACCCAAACCTTCTTAAAAATTATGTATTCGATGCTAAATAAGAAGTTTAACCAAAAAAAAAAAAATAAATAAATTCGAAGAAATTGAAAAAAGGTTACAGCTTTTCAAAAATGAGTGAAAACAATGAAGAAATTGGCTATATTTTGAAATGTTTGTATAAAAAAAAGGCAAGGCACGCAAGCCACCAATGAAATTTGTGAAGTTTACGAAGACGATGCTGTATCAGTTCGTGTAGCACAACAATGTCTCGCTCGTTTCCGTTCTCGTTCTCATTTCGATGTGAAAGATGCACCTTGCTCTGGTCGACCTATCTTTGAAAAAGTCTGAAAAGATTGACCAGCACCGTCACATAAGCAGCCATGACATCGCTAAGGAACTTAATATACATCATCAAATGGTTTTGAACCATTTAAAAAAGGCTGACTACAAAAAGAAGCTCGATGTTTGGGTACCACATGAATTGTCTGTGAAAAATTTGATGGATCGAATTAATATCTGCGATACTTTGATGAAACGAAATGAAATCGAACCATTTCTGAAGCGAATGGTAACAGCAGACGAAAAGTGGATCAAATACGACAATAATGTGCGAAAAAGGTAATGGTCCAAGCGTAGTGAAGCTCAACAAATGGTACACAAGATACAAGTATCAAATCCAGGATTCACGCCTCGAAAGGTTATGCTACGTGTTTGGTGGGATTGGAAAGGAATAATCCACTATAAGCTGCTCCAGCCTGGTCGAACTATTGGTTCTGCATTTTACTGCCAACAACTGATGAGATTGAAGCAAGCAATCAAAAGAAACGGCAAGAACTGATCAACAGAAAGAGATTCTTCTTCTATCTAGACAACGCTGGACCACACACATCTTTGATGGCTTGGCAAAAACTGGGAGAGCTTGCCTGGGAAGTTTTGATGCATCCACCATATAACCCCGACCTTGCACCATCGGACTACCATTTTACTTCGGTCAATGCAGAACTCCTTTAATGGAGTAAAGTTGACTTCAAGAGAAGCCTATGAAAATTACTGGTCGCAGTTTTTCGCCGACAAACCAGAAAGGTCTTAAACTAATGGAATAATGTCTCTAGCGGAAAAATGGCAAAAAGTGGTCGACCAAAATGGTACATAATTGGTTCATTGTAAATATAAAAAAAAAAGTTGAAGTTTGATTAGAAATACGAAAATACTTTTTATACTACTACTTATAAGAAACTTTTATACAGCATTAAAAGCTTGTGCAAGGTTCTTGATATTAAAAAGAGGTTTTATATACTTATATTGTTCATTGGCACAGGAAGAAACAAGGATAATTAGTATATGTAAATATATATTCGGAATAGAAATAAAAGACAAAACTAAGGACAACTTCCTGTTTGCGAGATTATGGCATATACGCTATTATCTTTGTAAGCATATATAGGAAAACTTGTATATGTGTTTGAATGCATCTTATGAAAAAATAGACGCTGGTAAACCCCCATGAGCTTTATATTTTATTAGTGACATTTTTTTCAATACACCGCACACCCCTTTATATGCATACCTACAGTATTCTTCTCTGTAAATGTATACATACATACATATGTATGTATAAAAGTCGTGTTGGTAAGGCGTAAGAAGTTTCCATTAAAATGAATTTTCATATAATGCTGAAGAGTGCAATATAATACATAAGAACTCTTGTATACAAAGGAGCACATACACATATGTACAGGGCCTGTAGAGATATGTGGCGATAGTATTTTAAAAACTGTATTCAGATCCCAAGTATATATTACTGGATAATTAACATACGGTCATCATCGGTTTTAAATCCCGCTAAAGACAATACAAAATAGTAATTTGAATAGGCTGTGGTGAACTAGGAGTTCTATACGAACCAACATAATTAATGACACACCCATCCTCATATACATATGTACATAATGGGTTGTCAAAAAAGTCTTGCGGTATTTTTATTGAATCAATTCGTGTGGCACCCATACATCGAGCTTCTTAGTGACTCCAAGCTTCTTCAAATGGTTTATAACGGTTTGATGACTACTATGCCGGTCTCTTTCGACCAATTCAGCGATTTTATCGCAATTTTATTTATAACGGTTTGATGACTACTATGCCGGTCTCTTTCGACCAATTCAGCGATTTTATCCCAATTTTCGACGACAGGCCTTCCAGAGCGTGGCGCATCTTCGACCACCTCTACACCAGAACGAAAACGTTGAAACCATTGTTGTGCGGTGGAAATGGAAACTGTATCGCGGCTTGAGATGCATTTTTGCCTTTATCGTAGTAGTACTGTAAAATATGCCGTATTTTCTCTTTATTTTGCTCCATGTTTGCGACGCTATAACTCACGAACGACTTAAAAGAAACGATAATCAACAAACACACGTTAGCGCGTGAAATGGGCTTTCCAAAAAGGTATAGCATGACCTGATGCGACGAATAAAACTAGAACTACGCGCTCTCAGCGCCAACTAGCGAAAATACCGCAAGACTTTTTTGACAACCTAATACATATGTATACCCAAACCAAATATTTTATTATGAATCATCGAAGTACTTAGAATTACCAGCATTAATCAGCGATTCGTCGCAAAAACTTTAATGCAATTTTATACTAAAACTTTAAAAATCTTGCTGGTGTTTATAAATTTTTTTAAAATCGAGGTTCAAAGAGAAAAAAATTGGACAAATTGTTGTTGACAATTAATTGAAATACATTTTATATTTCATTATAATCATTTCGTATGTATTTGCAGAACATACAAGATTATAAAACGAAAATTTAGCAAAAATTTCCCGCAAGGTTTGCAAGGCATACTACAAAGATACATATGAAGAAGTTTTTATGTATAAAAGTTTTTGTAATCAAGCATGGAAAGCTTTTCGTGACAGCCCTTATTTGTTTGGCGTAAGATAACATTTTCACCATTTTTGTCTTTCCTCATATTCTATAAATACACAATTTTCAAGGCGCCACTTGCATACATGTGAATACCGCAGAGGAATGCATGTAAAACTATGAAATTGGCCAATGTTTTAAGGCAATTATATTTATTTAAATATATTTATCTATAATCTAAATTTATATGTACTTACATTATAAAATATTAGCATTAGTATTGCTGCCAAGTGATAGCAAACTTACCTGAAAAGAGAAAAATAATTTTGTTTTATTATTATTTAAATAAATTTATATTTATATTTTAGGAAGTACGGTTGCAGATGAATAACAGAAACTTTTCCAATTTTTAATAATTAGAAGCTTGTGATATATTTCAAGTTGTTGGCCATATGTCACCCATTTCTACAAGTATCCTTTGATTAAAAACACCTGCCGATTTATTTTCATAAAAATATTCCATATATTGACCGATATCTGTATGTACTCGAGATACAGTTAAATAATTTAAATAATGGGTTTTTCAATAAGAGTGCTACAAAAGTTTTTATAAATAAAACAAAAACGGTTCAGGTTGTCATTGAAATTCTTTTTTCTTTCGGGGCATGGGCACACTTGCTGAAGTCCAGCCGCTGAACCGGTTCGACAGTTTTCAAGCATAAACCGGCCGATACTGCTGCAATTTCACGTTCGATATTCGTACGAAGTTCATCAGTGGTCGTTGGCACAGGAAACAACGGCGTCAAATCGCACGACCGAGGCGGCCAATTGACTGGGACATTTCGAAGGATAACAGCTTCTCCAAATTTGGTTTTCAATAAATCGATTGTGACATTCGCTGTGTGGCTTGCGGCGCCGTCCTGTTGAAACACCACATTCTCTAAGTCCATATCAATACGGGCAGCGATTCCCGTTCACAGTAACGTGCCGGTCTTGATCATCACGGAGGAAGAATGGCCCAATGACCCCGCCGGCCCATAAACCGCACCAAACCGTAATCTTTTCGGGATACAATGGTGATTTATGGAATACGTGTAGATTGCTGCCTGACTAATAACGCATATTTTGCTTATTGACGAAGACGATGATTTTTCGATAAAAATCCAGATCATTTTTATACTCTCACAACAAAGTTGCTAAGGAGAGTATTATAGTTTTGTTCACATAACGGTTGTTTGTAAGTCCTAAAACTAAAAGAGTCAGATATAGAGTATATATGTATATACCAAAGTGATCAGGGTGACGAGTAGAGTTGAAATCCGGATGTCTGTCTGTCCGTCCGTCCGTGCAAGCTGTAACTTGAGTAAAAAATGAGATATCATGATGAAACTTGGTACACGTATTTCTTGGCTCCATAAGAAGGTTAAGTTCGAAGATGGGCAAAATCGGCCCACTGCCACGCCCACAAAATGGCGAAAACCGAAAACCTATAAAGTGTCATAACTAAGCCATAAATAAAGATATTAAAGTGAAATTTGGCACAAAGGATTGCATTAGGGAGGGGCATATTTGGACGTAATCTTTTTTGGAAAAGTGGGCGTCGCCCCGCCCCCTACTAAGTTTTTTGTACATATCTCGGAAACTACTATAGCTATGTCAACCAAACTCTATAGAGTAGTTTCCTTCAGGCATTTCCATATACAGTTCAAAAATGGAAGAAATCGGATAATAACCACGCCCACCTCCCATACAAAGGTTATGTTGAAAATCACTAAAAGTGCGTTAACCGACTAACAAAAAACGTCAGAAACTCTAAACGGAAGAAATGGCAAAAGGAAGCTACACCCAGGCTTTTTTTTTAAATTTAAAATGGGCGTGGCGTCGCCCACTTATGGACCAAAAACCATATCTCAGGAACTACTCTGCCGATTTCAATGAAATTCGGTACATAATATTTTCTTAACACCCTGATGACATGTACAAAATATGGGTGAAATCGGTTCACAACCACGCCTTCTTCCAATATAACGCTATTTTGAATTCCATCTGATGCCTTCTCTGTATAATACATACATATGTATGTACATATAAATGAAAATACAATTCAATACTCAAAGTACACAAATTGATCTAATCTAATTAATTTTACAGCAAACTAAAAAAATATGTAAATGACGGATAATGAAATCTCGATTATCACTTTATCGTGCGAGAGTATAAAATGTTCGGTGATACCCGAACTTAGCCCGTCCTTACTTGTCAAGTTGTCAGGTCTTCCATCAATGCGATCTTGTAAGGATGTAGGCCAAGATCTTTTCGCAAAATTCGCCACAACGACGTCACAGAGATGCCTAACGCTTGAGAACGACATGTCAGACTCTGATTTGGGTCTTCCTTAATTGATGCGCTAGCGACAGCAATATTCTCGACACTACGGGCACTTCTTCCTCACTACTCACTTTTGTAGTTTGGCTGTGGATTTAAAATTTTCCACGGTGAAATGGCAAACTTTACTGAAGACAAATGTCAAAAGAGAGGGAAAAAAATTTGGCATGATCAAGCCCAGATTGACGGTCAGGAAGCAATAAGAGAGGAATTGTGTTCCAAATGTTCATTAGTTTGACTTTGGCAGCTGTTTGTTTGCAGACGTGTTTTGGAGAGTCTACTTTATTACGAACACAAAGCATTCAGTGAAGGTCGTAACTTATCGAAAACTCATCTCATAAAACTTAAAACTGTGATGTGACGTCGAAACTGTCAAACAATATGTGGTAGGACGTCTCATTTAAGCATTTCCCAATAGGTTTTAACTTGTTCTGGCAACATGAGGCTGGGCGTTATCATATACCCGAAACACTTTTTTGTGCCTTTGATGATAATGAGCTCATAAGGAACACAAGTTTCATTTTTCTGAATCATTTTTAAGCGAATCTTGAAAATGGCTTGGCGGGTGACCCCCAATGCTGAAGCAGCAACGCCAACCAAATTTTCACTCGAAAATTATCATGCTTTCCAGGCTTATTTTAATTTCATGCAGAAATAAAAGTTGTAGACAACAAATAAAACAAAACAGAATGAAAATGTCTTATGGAAAGAAAAAAAGTTAAATAAACAGGTTTGATTAGTTTTACCATTTGCCATTCTGGGGACAAACGTCAACGCCAATCGATCGGCGCATGTTCGTCGACTGTTGATCGTGTTAAATATGCTTGCAGATTTTCGCAAACTGTACGTAACACACACAACAAGCATATAGGCTGAAACGCTGAAACACTGAAGCCCAACCTGAAGCAACGAAGAGAACAAGCGTAAAAGTAAAAGCAAAAAAGCAACTCGTAAAATGCATTTCACGAAAAGTCAATGACTACCCAACGCCAACTGGCTGCTTTAGGCAGTCAATGCTCGGGTTCAACTTAGCTAAACATTTGTCAGGACCGTAATGTGTGTCCTAAGGCTAAGTGGCTGACACAGTGTGCGCGCTACCCGATTTCTTTTCGTTACACCACTTTTGTGCGAGTATCCAACAAGCAATAACATGCGTGAAAGACCATTACATTTCGGCGTCAGGCCATAAATTATCGTCGCATAGGATTTATTTTATCAAGGGCGTATCGATAAGGGGGGTCAGTGCATAAATCATTGTTGGTAATTATTATTTAGTATTAATATACAGTTATGTTGATTATTATAATTTAAAAAAGTGTTGAAAAATTATGAAAATGTATAAAAATTTAGAAACTTATAGACACATCACAGACCCCTGCCGGCAAATATCTCTACACATATGTATGTACAACTAACAACACTTGCACCATCAGCAAACTAGCCGACAACCGATCGCGTAGCTAATCATGTGTTTGTGAGCAATGCTTAGCCGTTGATCGTTAAAGCGATCGCAACGTGGCTTATTACACAATTCAACACCAATAATTGTTGCAGACAGTAGTGGCAAGATGTTGCCAATATACCGACATACATATGTATATATGTATCTATACCACATATCACATACAGTTGTTTTTAGTTACAAAACTCTTCAGTTAGATGGCAGCTACAAAGAGTAATTGCCGATGTGTTACGTACTCATGCACGTATGAGAAGAAAAAAAAAGCTAAACCGAGGTTATAGGAAAGCCAAAACATGAGAAAATGTATAAAATAAAGCCAAGTTTAGTGATTTTCTAGCTAGGAGGCGTTACGGCGAAACTAATCATTAGCAAAGTTTCACAACAATTTTACACTTCTCATGCCATTTAAGTACCAAAGCTACCGGACTTCGATTCTTCTTCCTACGCGGTTATAGCCTTACAATAGCACGCCAGTCGTTTTGCCTTTTCGCTGTTTGGGGTCAATTGGAGATTTCAAGTGTAGCTAGGTCCTTTTCCACCTTGTCTTTCCAACGGAGTGGAGGCCTTTCTCTTCCTCTGCTTCTGCCGGCAGGTACTACGTCGAATGCTTTTAGATCTGGAGCGTTATTATCCATTCGAACGACATGAGCTAGCCTGCGTAGCCGCTTACTCTTAATTCGCTGAACTATATCAATGTCGTACAGCCTACGCTCCATTGACTGCGGTATTCGCCGTTGCCAATGCGTAAAAGACCATAAATCTGCCGCAGAACTTTTCTCTTGAAAACTCGTAGCGTTGACTCATCAAATGTTGTCATCGTCCATGCCTCTGCACAATATAGCAGGACGGGAATGATGAGTGACTTGTAGAGTTTGGTCTTTGTCGTCGAGAGTAACTTTACTTCTCAATTAGTCCGAAATAGCACCTGTTGGAAAGAGTTATTTTGCCGTACTTCCATTAGTTTTATTATAATTTTGGAAAATCGGTCCATGGCTGTGATTCTTCAAAAAGTAAGAACACAGCGCTATCAACATATGTATTGGGTAAACAGTTTAATATATCGAAATACTATAAAAAATAATATGACATTATCTCAACTTTTGCTAGATCTTCGTAATAAAGGAAGAGCAAGATCTTATGCGCAAGAAAGGTAATTGACGAAAAATATTTCTTTTGCAACAACTTTCCACGGAAAGGTTATGGTATTACTGAATAAAGTTCGTTTTGAAGCTTTAAATATTATTTAAGATATCCCCAAGAGTTTTTCTTATGAGATTCCATATAAAAATCCTTTCACCCTAACTGACATTATAAGCATATCAGAAATATAAACAATTCGCAGTTCAATTCCTCTTAGATAGGTGATTCAAGTGTTGACTTGGCAATGGACCTCGCTGCTGGCACCATCACAGCTTAGCGTCTGGATTAGTCTCTCTTTCTAGCAACTTGCTTTGCATACTATGTACTTCTGCCATTGGTAAGAGAAGACTTGGCGATAGCTGTAAAACACTAGGGGTAGAGGTTCTCTGAACACAAAGCTTAGCAAGGAAGAAATGGGTTGATTAGAGAAGTGTCTGCTACAGTTCACAACGGTTGTAGTGCTACTGCCAAATTCTCTTTGCAAATTAGAGGCTACAGTCCATCAAGACTCAAACCCCGAAAGCGTTAAAAGCGGTTAACACTATGGAAGAGGAAGCTTTGCTAAGCTCTTCGCGGGATGCCAAAGGTGCTATGTCGGCGATAAAGACAAGGCTGAGGGCAAAACCCAGTAAAGAGGCGTTGAAAACAAATGAGACCTACAAAGCAGGGGTGAAAATAGGTGAAAGATTCTGCTGCAAGTCTAATCGAACGAAGGAGAAAGTATAAAGGTTGGAATGGAAGAAGGCCGAGTATACTATGCAACGTGGCCGCAATTTACATCCACTGATCCGAGTTTCGCAAACCGAATTGAGGAAGGAATGAAAAGCCATGAAAGGCTCAACTGCAAGTCCAATCCGAAAGGTTAACTTGGGCTACGGTAAAAATGTAGCTAGGCCGAGCATACTATGCAACGCAGCCACAATTCCATCCGAGATTCGCAAACTAAGGAATGACAACCCAAAGGCAGCGGTCTGTTGAAAGTCTAATAGCGGATCGGCGAAACGACCGAAGAAAAAGGATGACGCTGGAAGGCCAACGGTAGACTCGATCGAGAGAAAACCACACCGTACAGGGCGGCAACGACTGCCAGGGAGATAGCCAAGAGGCAATCGTCGCACTCATTGAATGTAGTAGACCCCTCTTACAAATGCCGGAAAAGAGGAAAGCGGTAGAGCTGAAACTGCTCGTGAAGGTAAACTCAAATTTCGCTTGAATGTTACGCGTCTTGATACAGAAAACTACTATGAAGAAATTTCGGCAGTTGCTTTATCAAAAAAATTTACCAAAAATCCTATTACTTGCATTTTTGAGGAAATATTAAATTAGTATGAGGATAGAAGTAGATGCTTCCGCTTTCAGATTTCGAGACCTACTTTTGTACGTAGTGTAATTAATGACGTTTTAGAATAAATCCTAAGGATCACTGGAAGGAAAACATGTTTAGAAGTTTTGAACTTTGGAATACACCTTATTTGAGCATAATCTACGTAAATGGTACCCCTAAATGCTTCTATAGCAAATACAAATGACGAACGATTAAACGGCATGTAAATAAATACAATGGGCGCGTAGTAAGTCTGTAATGTATATTAATGTCTATATAAGCACATTTATACATATGCATGCTTTAAAGTAGATCTGCACACCGAAGTTTTTCATGGCAGCGTGCGATGTTGGCAAAGAGTGGTCAATACGTGAGCCAGTCAAGAGCGCGTCGATCGATCCGCCACTGCATAATCAAAGCATGTATATATATATATACTTAAATGCATACTAACCATATATATTTATATGTACATATGTATATTTCTTTACATCACTGCAGACACACAGACTATGTCTGTGTCTGGAAAGGTAGCCAATGCCCCTCTAACAAAAAGCACTAGAGCTATTTTGCTATTTCGTTTTATCATTTGCTGCCTTTTCTGGTTTTTAGTTCGTTGAACTTTGTTGAGAATTTGAACTCAATAAATGCAATTAAAGCAACAATAGCAAAATGTGATATTACTTGCATAGTCTGGGGCCATTGCAATGCAATAATTTACGTCGTTGTGCGACGAATGCTGTTCGTGTGATCTCGATCGTGCCATTATTACGGGATCATTGCGGATTACTTTTTATACCCTGAACAGGGTATATTAAGTTTGTCACGATGTTTGTAACACCCAGAAGGAAGCGTCGGAGACCCTATAAAGTATATATATAAATGATCAGTATGTTGAGCTGAGTCGATTTAGCCATGTCCGTCTGTCTGTCCGTCTGTCCGTCTGTCCGTCCGTCCGTCTGTCCGTCTGTCCGTCTGTCTGTATATATACGAACTAGTCCCTCAGTTTTTAAGATATCCTTTTGAAATTTTGCAAACATCATTTTCTCTTCAAGAAGCTGCTCATTTGTCGGAACGGCCGATATCGGACCACTATAACATATAGCTGCCATATAAACTGAACGATCGGAATCAAGTTCTCATATGGAAAACTTTCGCATTTGACAATGTATCTTCACCAAATTTGGTATAGATTATTTTCTAGGGCAAAAAAGTAATATCCGAAAAAATTGTTCAGATCGGTTAACTATAGCATATAGCTGCCATACAAACTGAGCGATCGGAATCAAGTTCTTGTATGGACAACTTTCTCATTTGGCAAGATATATTCACGAAATTTGGTATATATTATTTTCTAAAGCAACAATGTAATCTCCGAAGAAATTGTTCAAATCGGTTAACTATAGCATATAGCTACCATACAAACTGAGCGATCGGAATCAAGTTCTTGTATGGAAAACTTTCACATTTGACAAGATATATTCACGAAATTTGGTATATATTATTTTCTAAAGCAACAATGTAATCTACGAAGAAATTGTTCAGATCGGTTAACTATAACATATAGCTGCCTTACAAACTGGACACATAGTTACTAACAGAAATGCACCTGTGAAGGGTATTTAGCTTCGGTGGAACCGAAGTTAACGTTTTTTCTTGTTATTAGCTATTTTTTGTGTAGGTGGCGATTTGATTGTTTATTAATAAATGTTTAATGGTTGAGTCGTAAAAATATACTAATTTTTTTCAAAACTTTTTAATATAAAGGTTGAACACTTAAGTATTTGCATAGCCTGGGCAGGGTACATTAAGTTGGCCACGAAGTTTATAATACCCAGAAGGAAAGTTCGGAGACTATATAAAATATAAATACGAATTGATTCAAACTACCCGTTCAAAATCAAGTCTTTTTTTGGAAAAGTTTTTTTTTTTTTTGACTTGGATTACTGTTCAAGGCAACGCTACAATACAATATTGCATTTAGATGCCATACGAACTACCCAATTCGTATAGTTCCTTTAAGAAATGCAACTGTAAGCGTATTATAACTTCGGTGCAAATGAGGTTAAAATTTTAACAAAGTTCCTGTTTTATTTTGGAAGGTTAGCGACTTAGAATAGCAGTCAAAATACAACTCCACATAACATACGGCGAAGGAGAATGATCCCTTATCCATAAACCGGCTTAACTGTTTTCATCATAAGTCTAAATTTGTACAGGGTGTGTCAGTTTCTACTACAAAAATATTCACGATGTCAAATGTCGACAAACGATGACATCCCATCCAGATCTCCAAACTTCACCTGCCGTGACTTCTTTTTGTTGAGCTATGGTAATGAACAAAGGGCTAGTCAAATTTTTAATTTTTCACAAAATGGCGGCTTACCAAAAAAAAAATAAAAATAAAAAAATTGTGAAAAAAAGTACACTTCAGTGTGGCATAAAAAAATCGAAATTATTACAAATAATTCCTTGATTGAAGATGTGAATGGGGAGAAATCGAGCACGAGCAGTGAGCTTTTATACGAATGATTCGAAACTAGAAGGGAGAGGGCTGACCCTATCGCTAGTCTTAACTTCAGCGAATCAGAACCCATCAGAGCTCCAAGTGAAGCTTAGGATTGACTTCTTTACCTAACTCAACTTAACATTCCCTAACAAACATATCTCAGAAAGATCATGTGTAGATTTCGATCGGTCCATCCGTTCCGGAAATATTTTCCTCACTGATTCTGAACACATTCACAACTAACGGTAGAAATATAGGCTTTAGAAAAGGCTTTTCTAATTGCAAGCTTTTCAGCCTTAATAACTGTTTAATCCTTGAAGAGCGTTAAATATATATAAACTATATAAACTAAAAATAAAAATTCGAGAAAAGCAGCTTCAAATACTTTTCCATTGAGGAAACTTAGTTTCGAATCAGTGTCCCGCTCTTTTGACATTTCTTTCCAGCAAGGTTTGCCATTTCGTCATGGAAAGTTATACGATGCAACAACGAGTCGAAATTATAAATTTACTACCGAAATTCGGAGTCAGTGGCATCAAGCGCTATGTCCAATTTATGGTCGCGATAATCTTATCCTGTCAGATCAACAATTGAGCATCTGGTGTCTAGTACAAAATGTTCCCGATCCAGTGAGACAAAGAAGTGTCCGTAGTGTCGAGAATATTGCTACCGCTAGCGTATCAATTGAGACCCAAATCAGTCTCTTACACGTTGTTCTCAAGCGTTGGGCATCTCTGTGACGTTGTTGTGGCAAATTTTGCATCAAGATCTTGGCCTACATCCTTACAAGACCAAATTGACGTAAAAACTGAAGCCGCTTGACCACCAGAATCGTCGCATGTTCGTTAGTTGGGCTGAGCAACAACTCGAAAATGATCCGGATTTTCATCGAAAAATCATCTTCAGCGATGAGGCTCAATTCTGTCTGAATGGCTCCGTCAATAAGCTAAGTATGTGTTACTGGTCAGGCAGCAATCCACACGTACTACATGAGTCACCATTCTTCTTCTGTACTGGCGTAGGCACCGCTTACGCGATTATAGCCGAGTCAACAACAGCCGCTGTTTTTTAATTCGCTGAACTATGTCAATGTCGAGGAGAGAGGATGGAGTCATGTGTAGAAGTTCACGCAAGTGAGGAAAGTTCTCTGATCGCCATTCACTTGGGAGTGGCCAGAAACGATTCTTTTACATATGACTCAAGCAGCTCACGACTTCCGGTCTTTGATCAAGTATCCTCTGGGTAGCCTAAGAACATCCGTTTGAAGGCGAGCTAAAGTGAGAAGGCGAAATATTCCCTACTTAGGGTTGGGCGCTGGATTTGGGACCTGCCACGTAAAAAAAACACCCCCAATGAAAAACAAAAAAAAACATGAGTCACCACTACATCAGAAAAATTTGCGGTTTATGGGCTGGGGGCGTTATTGGGTCGTATTTCTGTCGTGATGATCAAGACAGGCACGTTACTGTGAATGGGAATCGCTACCGCTCAATTATAACCGAATATTTTTGGCCCGAATTGGTTGATATGGACTTGGAGAATATGTGGTTCCAACAGGACGGCGTCACAAACCACACATCGAACGTAACAATTTATTTATTGAATCCCAAGTTTGGTGAACGTGCTATCTCACGAAATAGCACAGTCAATTGGCCGTCTGGGTCGTGCGTTTGACGCCGTTAGAATTTCTGTGTATCAAGTCTATGGTCTATGTTACCAAGCCAGCGACGATTGATGAACTTCGTACGAATATTGAACGTGAAATTGCAGCAGTATCGGCCGATTTATGCTTGAAAATCGTCGAAAATTGAGTTCAGCGTCTGGACTTCTGTTCCAAGAGTGCCTGGAAATCGAGTTCCCCACATAATGACATCTACTTTCACAGGAGCGCTTCTTATTGAAAAGCCCGTTGTTAACATCAAACATTGCCAATTTTGTGTTAAGTTGAACACATGAGCATTGGTCTCCACTACGATTACTAAGCCATAAGGATCATGTACTTACAAGTTCTTCATTAACTAAAGTGATAATTTAACGCCTGTTGATAGGTGAAAAGATCGAAATAGGTAGCAATAAAACATTGCACCAACTCGTAAAGTTCAACGCAGCTAAAAGGTAAAGTTGGACAAGTTGAAAGGAATCAGACCAAATGTAAATGGGTGCCATAGGCAGATCAAGATGTAGTGTTCGTAGGTCTCGTGTAAATATGAATGAAGCTGTGTGGCAACATTTGTATGCGTTCGCAACTACTCATGCATATAAACGAAGCAACGAGTGCACTGAAATGGAATGAAATGCAGCGAACATACATATTTATGTGTATATATGTATGTATGGATGGATATATGTACGTATATGTACATCTATATATATATATATTTGCGCAATATTCAATCTGTTGCAGGTTGCAGGTGCCGACGAAAATCCAACAAAGCGAACGTACAACAATAACATCGAGGACCACCATTTGATGTTGGTGGTGGAGCCGATGAGTGGAACGCGAAAGGCTGAGCATACGAAATATGCAGATGAATATGAATTGCATGTAAGTAGAAATGAAACAGTACCATCGATAGCGTCAAAATAGTCACGAAACACAACCAACAGCCAACAGCCATCAACAACCAAAAACAACAACTACTTATAACTAACAAAAACAACAACATTAGCAGCTAGAGCAGCTTGCAAGAGCAACGTAACAATAATATAGTTACATATCTAGGTGGATGTGTATGTATGTGTGTGTGTACAGTTAATGCAATGACCAAAAGCTTCCGCCAACGACGTGGCAACAACAAAGCACGCCAATGATTGCACTTGAGCCTGAGCAATAATCGAAGTAATGCAACACAGCCCAGCGACGTCGACGACTACAACGATACAAACGACAACGATAACAACAACAGCGATGACGACGACGACGACGACGTTGACGCAGCGGGCAGTGCAATCTCTGGCCCCAACTGCCACCATAATAATACTAGGTAGTAGGTAGTCAGTATCACAGTGGGCAATATGGTGAATGCAATTGTTGTTGCTCATATGTTGTTATTGTATAGCTGTCGTGTCGGATTTGTTGTTAGCTGTTTGTGTGCAACATTCGACTCGCTCACACTCATACTTGCAGCCAAATGCCAAAAATTCTAAATTTCAAATACATACTCGTCCGTCCACTCGAAGGTGCGTGCGTCCTATAAAAGTACATATGCTTGTATACACCCTGTATACATACATACATACATACATACATACGTATGTATTCAGCTAGCATATGTGTTTGTGTGTATGGATTGCGCTTGCATGACAACAACTTCAGCGCCTCCCAACTGTACCAAAATACGCTGCAACGCCATTCAGCCAGGGACCTAAAAGCCTAGCCCAAACGGGCTAACAAGCACCCGGCCAGGCCAGGCCACCTATTTTGTGGCAGCTCCGATGCTGAGTTTATGTGTATCTAAGTTAAAATGTGCAGAAATCTAAGCTCAATGCAAAAACAACAATAAACAACATACATACATACATTCATTCGCACATATAAATTATGTATACCTTGTGCTTGGACGGGGCAAATGAAAATTTCATTGCATAGTGATTAGAAAAAATGCACGCAGAGTACATTAACATTAATATTGAATATTGAAGGGTTTGCTTTCCAGGTATATAATAAGTTCGAAGGAGTTAATGTCATACGAAAAATATAATAAACGAGAAAAAACGTTACAGGTTGACACGAAGCAATAATACCCTTCACAAGTGCATTTCTTTTATAGCAAAGGGCATACAAAGACCTTTATCTTCATATTGATCGTTTAGTTTGTATGGCAGCTATATGCTCTAGTGGTCAGATCTGTACAATATGATCGAATATTGCCGTCTTGCTTTGGATAATCATTATGCTAAATTTCATGAAGATGTTTTACAAATAGAAAAGTTTTTTATACAGGGGATTGATTGTGATTATTCAGCTTGTATGACAACTATAGCGTATAGTTGTCCGATAACAGCGGATCCGACTTATGAGTGGCTTCTTGGGAAGAAAAGAACCTCTTCAAAATTTCAAACCGATATCTCACAAACTGAGAGAAAGGTTCACGTACAAAAGACAAACGAAGATGTCAAATCAGACTGGGTCGCTCATAATCACGATGACCAATTATTATTTATAATTTAAAAGGTCTCCGACGTTTCATTCCTTTGGGTGTTACAAACTTCGTGGCAAATTTAATACCCTGTTCAGGATGTAATATACACATCAGGTGGGCCTCAAATTTTGTCTCATTTCTATGAGTGCGAGCCACCAAATTTGATTGAATATTACTTGTAACTAAAAACAACATATTGGTAACAAACCCCCGACCTGTCATAAATCCATATGATTTTTTGTTAGACCTAACCTTCAAAAAGCGCGGGTATCATTACTTTTTGGATTAAATCATTTTGATTGCTTTTTGAAGGAAAAATACAGTTGAAGTTGATGACGAGTTTCCGGACACTACTCCCAGAAAACCAATCATCAAGGATTAGTATGCTGAGTTTAGACTTGGTGAAATGAGCATCGAGAACGGTGAACACACTGGACACCCAAAATAAGTTGTTACAGACGAAAACATCAAAAAAGTTCACAAAATAATTTTAGATGACCATATTATTGTTAGACCGTTTGAAGGGTCGGTTTATTCAATGTATCACACTTCAAAGGAATTCTGTGGAATAAAATAAAACAAATTTTGCAAAGATAGAAGGTGTTTTACTATGATAGGTCGGGGACTTTTCATTAACCCGTTACAAGCCATGCAAATACCCATTGGAGGTACAATAATAAATTTTGGATGACCGCAATATGAGGTTTAGCAATATAACCGATACTAAACATGTCAAGGAAATGTCTTGCAAATAGCATACATGAAGATTTGGGTATGCGAAAGTTCTGTGTGAATTAGGTGAAGATTGTGATATTCTCTTGGGCGGCCATAAAATGAGTTTTGTAATTGAGTCACTTAGTTAATATCATTGACATCATAAAGAAAAGCTAAGGTCTCAAACTTACACAAGTGATACATTTTTGTCTGGAAGGGTTCCGCGTTGCTTTTTCTTCAAGGCATCCCTTCGTTTAGCTGTTACGCGGCCCGACTCACTGCATTTCGAAGACTTGGCTAGCGACAAATAATTTCCCTTTTCTTTACTGAAAAAGTGACACGATGGAAAAAGTTTTCATTCAAATGAAATGGTCTGGATAAAATACATTTTTATTTTGAAAGCAACGAAGCTTCACTCTATTGAACTGATGTAAATTTGCATTTATTCTTTGCATATGTTACGGTAAAGTTGTTCATTTAACCACTGCAAACTGCCGTAATGACTAAAGAATACAAGGTAAAATTTAAATTCGATTCGGCATATACAGGGTAGGCCATTTAAAGTTGACCCATTTGCCCATTTGCCAAAATTAAGGCGTCGCGGATAATCAGCTGGGTTTAGTTTTTGTGCCATTTGAATTTTATATGGAAACATCTTCAAATCTTTATGAATTATGCGTCGAAGAGTGGTGCGAGAGATGTCTAATTCCTGAGAGCGGCGATAACTCGATGTCGATGGAGTCTCCTCAATACTGGCTCGTACAGCTTCGATATTTTCATCAGAACGTCTTGTGCGTTGTCTGGATGTATGACTGGCATTACTGAGATTACCGGTGTTCACAAATTTTGCGTATAAAGACTTAATTGTGTTCTTAACTGGAGCACTTTTCACTTTATTTTTTTTGCGAAACGCACGTTGAGTTAACACAATTGAAAAGTTATTTTGAATATAAAGCTGAACAATTTCAGCGCGTTCTTTTGGAGTGTACTGTTCCATGGTATAAATTGTCTTCGAATGACGCTTCTAACGCGGTATGACATTAGCCGATTTGTCAGCGCTGTTAAAAGTTACAGCGTTGCCAGATGGGCCAACTTTAAATGGCCTACCCTGTATTAGCGGTTTTGAGTCGGCTTGAAACTTGTAGGTTCCTTCAGTTCGATATCATAATAGACACATCACAGATGAGAGACAAAGTTCAGCTAAGTGTCATTTTATCAGTTTCGACTAGTTCAAACCTTTGAACCGTAAATTTAGATATAGCTTTTAGGAACAAAAACGCTTATATTAAATATGAAATTAATACCTGTTTCTGTCCATTATACGTTTCAAAAAAAGAGAGTTTAATAAAGCCAATACTATGCTGACATACAAGGTACGTTCCAAAGTAAACAGGACTTTTTGAATATGGCGCCATCTATATGTCGACTGGTGCGTTAAAATCTGCTGTCTTTATCGATTGTCCAGGGAGAATTTCATGACATTTCATTGATTGGAAGTGAAGTTGCGTATTAAAAGTCAGTATGATTGTGTTATCGGTGCGAAAAGGAGCTTCGAACAAAGAGCCAACATTAAATTTTGTTTTAAAACTGGTAAAACTTTTATCGAAACGCTTCGATTGATGAAACAAGTTTATGGCACTAATTGCCTTTCCCGTAGCAGAGTGCACGAGTGGTTTCAACGTTTTCAAAGTGGTCGTGAGGACATAAATGGCGATCAACATGTGGGCCAAGCAAAATCCGTGATCACCGGAAATTTCATCGAAACTGTGCAAAAATTCATCAAAAATCAACCAAAATCATCATTGAAATTTAAGAAAATGGAATTCAACCTCTCCAAAACATCGACTAATCGCATTTTGACCGAACATTGGGCTTATTCGACGTGTTCGGCCCGAATATCGCGAAGATGAAAGTTGGCTTTGTGGCACGATAATACGCCGTCTCATCGATCGACGATTGTGACCAATTATTTGACCAAAAATCACATTTTAACCATTAACCACTCTCCATATTCATCTAATATGGCACCGTGCGACTTCTTCCTTTTCGAAAAAATGCATTTATCCATGAAAGAAAGGTGTTATGCAGACGTAGAGGCCATTCAAAAGACTTTCATCCGCATAGGGGCGGCCATACCGGTCAACGAGCTAAAACACTCGTTCGACACGCCTTTGGACCGAGCAAAAAGCTGTATTGAAGCAGAAGGAGACTATTTTGAATAAAATAAATTTGATTTTGTCGAAAAACCCACTTGTTCTGTTTTTTTTTTAAGTCCTGTTTACTTTGGAAAACAACTTGTATGTATGTACAGTCTTAGTTATTTTTATACCCTAAACAGGGTATATTAAGTTTGTCACGAAGTTTGTAACACCCAGAAGGAAGCGTAGGAAACCCTATATAGTTTATATATAAATGATCAGTATGTTGTGCTCAGCCATGTCCGTCTGTCTGTATATATACGAACTAGTCCCTCAGTTTTTAAGATATCGTTTTGAAATTTTGTAAACGTAATTTTCTTTTCAAGAAGCTGCTCATTTGTCGGAACTGCCGATATCGGACCGCTATAGCATATAGCTGCCATACAAACTGAACGATCGGAATCAAGTTCTTGTATGGAAAACTTTCACATTTGACAATGTATCTTCTCGAAAGTTGGCACAGGATATTTTCTAAGGCATCAATGGAAACCAATATTTTTCAAAAATGAATCGCAGATTATTAAAGTGCACTAAATTCTGTTAATGTACATTATTTTTATTGATCTATTAAAATGTCTCTTCAATAAAAAAAAAATAATCACAGAAAACGTGTCTTTTTACTTAAAAGTGGATGCAACCTCTTACATTAAAAAAATATGAATGAAAGTAATCTGAGAGCTGCTTTCCTGAATATACCAAAGCTTGATTTATAAAGAAAATGGTGATAATGGTGCTGAAACAAATGCTTTACAAATTGATAATTTCACAAAATATCTGGTTTCAAAACTGAAACAACAATCAGGAGCGAACACAAACTCGACGTAATATTTTTCACGCTGTGTTGCCACGAAATGCAAAATTTATTATTTTACATGAGAAAAAGTATAATAAAACATATCACATAATTGTATGTATGTATATGCATATAGAGTAGGTACATAAATCCATACAAGAACGTTATGTGTATAAGCGGAAGCAAGCATTTTATTAAACCCTATCATCTTCCACGAAGGCTGAAGGTATGGCAAAACAACAGGGTAACACGATGGCGTATACGCAACCACAAATAAACGGAACGTTGCAAACGGGGGACGGTCACGAGCATATACAATATGGCTGCCAACCCCAATAAGAAACAGGAGTCAGTACCCAATCGTAGCGCTAATATAGGATCCATTAATGGGCCGTTTGTTTGCAAGTCGGCATATTTGTTTACTCGCATGTAAGTATGTACACATGTGTGTATGTATGCATGCTTCTAGGCATAAATTTGCGTGTTTTTCGTGGCACTTACATGGCTGTATGCGTATAGCCGAACACAGTATGTTGTCATGCTCTGGACGACTACTTTCTACCAAGACCCCTCACCTCTGTTTTTATATGCAAAAGTGCATAAGCGTTAGAAAATTATAAAAAAAAGGAAAAATTCATAGCAATTTGAAACCCATCAAAAACGAAAGTTAAAATAAGAAACATTAAGGGAAAAATAATGTACGAAAAGGAAGGGGAGGCTAGTGGTTGAATTTTTAAGGGTCAAAAACTGTTTATCTCGATTTTCTCCACAACCACGAGTCATACTGAAAAAAATTATAAGTAAATGTTGTAGGTATTAAAATGATCTATGTATATCTATCCCAGACTTTTTACACAAAACTTCAACATCAATTCCATAACTGCTCCTTATTTTGGAATGATTGCTTTCCAATTCATTATTTCAGTTCCCGCCAAAGGTTTTTAATTGGATTCAAGTGGGGGGACTGACTTGGCCTATTAAGAGAACTCGCTCCGTTGTACTGGAACCAATCTGCTATCAACTTCGAAGTATGTTTAGGACATTCATCGCGTTCTCCAATATATATATTGGAATCTATTGAATCTACTCATGGTGTCCGTAAGATGATGTATTGGTCATATACCATATCATGAAAAGCAGCTCCCAACCATTATGTCCACCATGTTTAACAGTTCTTTTCGTAAACCGCGTATGCAACTTAGACTTTCGGACGGCGAACAGTGTATCAGGCATCATTCCCGAACAAATGAATTTTTGTTTCATCGCACCACAAGATATTGCAATATTTTACTCAGTTACCTAGAATGAACCAATTTCCATGATTTGTTACAATTTTGTAATCTTATCCTAAACTTGTTTGTTGCAATAAAGATATTTTTCTCGCTAAGGTTCCCGGTGAATTTGCTCGTCTCAGCATTCATCGGACCGTTTGGGAAGATATTATCTTACCTCTATGGCCTGAAATGATTCTTGAAGGTATGAATGTTACTATAGGTGAATTTTTAGTCGACTAAGAGTTTCGACATTCTTTTTAACTTTTAGGGCATTCATTTAAGCGATATTTTAAAGACTTTAGCCCTCTTTTTTGACATTTGGGTCGATTTTCTCCTCATCCGCACTGCAAAATTTTTTTTAACCTTCTATAAAATGTCTATGACTTAATTGCACTTTAAACCATTAAAAGAAATCGTCCAATTTGCTGAAAATCTTAGAATAAATAAGAATGTGTTTATTATTTTGACCACTTAAGGGGGGAGCCTGCTTTAGAAGTATCAAAAATCGATTTTTTTTTTGCTTAAATCTCTTTAAAAATAATCTAAGAAATGTTACCAAAGTTTTAGATGAGAATTCGAAATATTTTCGAAGCTAGAAGGGAAATATTGACCAAGCGTCTAGCAGATATATGAGCGATTGGGCAGAAACGAAAACTTTGAAGCGCGATTTCTCGGTTTTTCATATTTAAGATTTTTCTTAATTGGCTTGCAGGATAGAAAAAAAACTAAACGTGGTATGGAATTGGAGGAAAGTTTATTATCTTTGGGATTAAATTATCTTCTATACTAAGAAAAATCAAGTTTGAAAATATTTTTAAACAACATAAAGTAAAAATTTTTTGATCAAAAACCATTTTTTTTTTTTCAATTTTTGAAAAAATTTTAAAATTTTACACTTTTTTCGGAATTTTTTTAGTTTAACTAGAAGAAATTATTAAGAAAACTGAATCTCTTTGCATTTTTTGTTTCCGATAGAATTTGCAACCTGCATCCTGCCCGCCGTCCGACAAATGCACATGCGAGATGCATTGGGCAATTGCTTTCCAAAGGCAGAATATCAAAGATTTCGGATCCAAAAAATTTGTGAATAATGTTTAAACATATAATTATAAACCCTAGAAATTTAATCACTTATTCCTTCCCAAAAAAAAAACCTCAGAAAATCGATTTTTTGAAACCTCTAAAACAGGCTCTCCACTTAAAAATCGAACTTCAACAATAGACTGCCACGCTTACTTCAATGAGGGGATTCACCATTTTCGTTTACTCAAAAACTAGGTTATTTGAAAATTTCCCATAAATTTTGAGGTTATGTGAAAAAGTCCGTTTACAAAAGTTATAAATCGCTTCATTGCCTACAACATTGCCATACAACTTTTTCTATAGGACTCGTAGTTTTGCCGGAAATCAAGATAAACCCTTTTTTTCGGATAAGTTTTCCATATCTCGGCTGAGATGACCATCACTGCCTTCAGTGAATTCTGTTTTTTCGCGTCTTTATGCGACCTCTACTCAAAGTCGTTTATGAAATGGATTTTACATTGACACGCTTCATAATTAAAATGTGTTGAGTCGATACATGAGATACATATGTTGAGGGTCTCTACTCTCTCTTTAACATTTCTATGTTATCCACATTAATCAAGGCAAAATTTGGATGACTTCCCGACCTCCATTTAATGCTTGTGCCACTCAAATAATTGAGTTAGTCATAAAGGGGACTTCTGCAATATTTTCAACGATTCCGAGCCGTGGTTCCATTGGTAACAAAAAACTTTAAACTCTCTAGTTGTTCGATTTTTTTATGGCAAAAGTCTCTGGATAACCTTATCGCGTCGCACGCAAAAATCTTCCATATACACACTAATTGACGTATTGAGTTAAAACTTCACATGAACATAAAAAAGGTTGTTCCAAAAAAAAACCGATTCAGTGGGCGCGCGCGCGCAAATTACGGATAAGTCTAGATAAAATTTGATCGGGTAGCACTTACACATTAACCTTTTTGAGGGAAGGATCGTGCTGTCTTTATGCAGGTTTTCAACTACTTACGCCTTACTAATAACATTTACTGAGAAAATCGGAATTTTGTAGCTTAATTTGTATTTTTAAAAACTCGATTTCATCAAGACATATTTATTCTCTACTCATTACAAACGATACTAACAAAAATATTTGTTGAGACACTACATACATATGTTGATATCGCGCTGAAGGCCTTGAGAAGTGCAACGTCAAATGAAAATATACAATATTACCGCTACCAAACAAACTCGAAAAATGTTCAACACAAAATTAAGGCAAATGTCAAACAAAAGGAAATTCAGCTCAAAAATTTTATGATGACAATAAATATGAAGTGATTTTCGGCTACAATTGAAAATAGAAAGTTTTTACAATATGCTTGATTTATATGTACATATATGAAAAAATAAGAGAGAAACCTTACAGCAAACTGTATAAAATATCTGCTTGTTAATTTTCGCACTTTGTTTTAACCCTTAACAACCCAGTATGCCTTTGTAACGTAACTGACCAGTAGTGTCCCGCGGACACACTATTTAATTCTAATGCATTTGAAAGAATACAAAGACATTTTGAATGCAAAAAACTTATTAAACAGTAAAATGCTCTTAACTTTATTAACTTTTATGTTGTTATATTTTATTCCATTACATATTAATTTCTTTACACATATTACAAAGAATTGTTTTTATAGAATGTTCAGAACAGACGTTCAGATTACGTTTATCACAGCACTTTTTAGAAGTTCTGGATATTTTCGAAGGACAAATGTGACAACGCTTCTTTCTTTTTGCGACAGGTTCAAATGATTGCTTAGATGATGATCCTTGATCTGATCGTACCACGTCTTGAATGGCTGCTAAATGATAACTTGACAATCCTTTCTTGTGCCGTCTCCGTATCTGAGAGGTCACTAATTCAGTTACGATTTCTCATAATAAAAGCTTCCTTTGTATATTCTTTTTCTGCTCGTTCCAATTAGGGTATAAATTTTTCCATACAATAAGCGATGCGATGCCAACAACATCTATAACTTTTTGAAAAAAGGCAACCGGCCATCTGTTTGTTTTACGTCGAGCTGTATATTCGTGAACCATCTGGTCAAGTGTATCAACACCTCCCTTGGTGTAATTGTAGTACAAATTTATTTCAGATTTGTTTTTATTACGCGAATCTATTTGTTTACTATGATGAATCGTAGACAAGAGAATAACAGCACGGTTCTTTTTCGGTACGTAAGATACCAATGTCATATTTTTAGAGAAACCAAACAGATTAGATTCGACGTCACGGCTTCTATTGGGTTGAAAAGCTGGAGGTATACAACGCTTATTTTTTCTTATTGTTCCAACTACTGTGAGACCATTTTGCCCCAAGGATGTTGCAGTATTCAGGCATGTAAAATAATTATCAAAAGTAACGTTTCTGTTAGTTCGGAAGTATGGTTCACATAGCTGATTGACTACGTTGAACGCCAAATTGTCCGCCCTATTTTGTCCTTCCTTTCCCAGGTATGGTATGGCAAATAGAGGGTAACCAGTTTTACTGTCACAAATCCACCAAATTTTCATTCCATATTTGTCAGGTTTACTGGGCAGATATTGTTTGAATGAAACTCGTCCTCGAAAAGGTACGAGCAGCTCATCAATTGTAAGATTTTCTCCTGATAAATACATTTTTTTAAGTTTTGATTTACACACTCCCATAATTCTCTAATTGGAGCGAGTTTACCTCTTGACTTTCCGAGAGACCTAGTATTTTTATCATCAAACCTTAGGAATCGAAGCAAAGAAGCAAATCTGTCTTTTCCCATTGTAGCACGAAATATGGGACTTCCAAATATAGGGTTCCAGTTTTCTCTAAAACACACCACCCTGTTTATTAACACCTATAGTCATTAGTCCTATAAATGCTTGCATTTCAATTTTGCCAGTTCTTTTCCATTGTTTTTGTGAAACTCTGTCCGCCTCAGCATTGGTGTGTTTCGCTATAATTTCAAATACAGTATCGTTAAAAAAGAGATTAAAGCTGTCTTTTGGATCTATTATATTGCGCCCGGGAGGAAGAATCACCTTATGAAAAGCACCTGCAATTATGTTGTGCCGGGGAGTGCGACTTTGTTTTTCAGGTTCAGATTTCCAAATAGTTCCATCTTTGCCTTGATAAGTAGAAACTGCGACGAACTCCTGCAGTGGTATATCATCACTCCCACTCCATAATTGTCCATCTTCACATTCAGATGCTGACTCTGTTGCATTACTTTCACTTTCAGAACAACTGTCTGCCGCAAAATTCTCATATTCGCTGTCGAATTCCTCACCGAACAAGTTTTCATCGTCACTTTCATCAAGAGCAAGTTGAATTTCGCCCGATGTAAGTTTCTTAGCCATTACTTAGACAAGAACGTATCAAATCAACGCACGAAACCAACTAGTAATAAAATGCACTGCAGTGAGCGCTCACAAATTAAAACCTTCAGTTATTAAATTTTCAGAAGTTAGAATCAAACATTTCTTGTATCTTATTCGCTATTCGTTGGTTTTCCGTCGGTTTCCTTAGGTTCTATTATTGCTCCGATTATCTTTCAAATTCAAATCAAAGTTGCATTTGCCTCCAAGCTGCCATATGGTGCAAAATAGATATACATGAAGAACCCTCCTTCATTCTCAAATCATTCGAAATCTTACTGTGTCCATTAGACACATGTGGGTTGATATGCTACAATTTTGGTATACTGTTTATCAATTTTAAATTATTCATGTGAAACCTGTTTTAATTAGACGTTTCGGTTCTTAAAACCTTGCGGATAAAATAGATAAAATTACTTTTGGCCGAAAACAAATACTTTAGCTTTTATATGAAAATAAAGTTAAAAGTGTGTCTGCCAGACACTTGTGGGTTGTTAAGGGTTAAGGAAAAGGGCAAGTAGCTGAGCATTTTATAAACGACAGAAGTGCTACACTGTTCCAACGACAGTCGTGTCAACGTTACAGGTACTGTCTCGGATTTTTATCCGACTAACTGGGCAGTAATCTTCAAAATTATTTCAGAAATGTTTTCCACCGCAACAACAACAACAATCAGTCACATAACAGTTTCGTGAACACAACTGGAACAAACTCTAAAACAATTTTTGCGTTATATTTCACTGCATTAAAATTATTATACAATGAAATTATTATACAATGGAAGTATGTATGTTTATCAATAGCATTTTGTGCACTAACGGTAGTAACATGTCTCAATGTAAGAAAATACATCAACACTAATCTATTTATATTGCTTGTACATATATATTTAATTTGTTGCAAAAAATAATAACTGTGGTTAGCTAAGTTCAAATTTAAATGGTGAAGGACATATTTAACGCATTTTGCAGTATTTAAAAAACGAAATTCCAGCAAAATATTATTTAGAGAGCAAAATTAATGAATATACATATATCGGTCACATTAAGTGCGTTAAGTGTACTGATTAATACCCCTCCAAACCAATCAACATTTTCTGTCAATAAATCAAAGCTTTTTCATACATATGTACATATGTATGTATGTATGGCATATTAATTTATGTGCATAAATATACATATGCTTTTTCTTAGCACTAACCTTAAAACGACTCATTTTTCGTTGCTTAATTAGTGGCATAATTTTTGTTGTCCTCTACACTTGCACTTACTACTGGATATGTCACCTGATCTAATTATTTATGTATGGAATAAAGTATAAGTAAATACTCTCACAACGTCTTCGTTCAATGACACCGTGAGCAACACTGTTACACTTATGTTGGATAATTTTAGTTTTTCTTTGTAGTTACGTTTTCCACAAACCAAATGCAAAATATATATCTACTAACATGTGCACATTTTAACATTGTTTACTTTATATTTATATTTTATTCTTGCACAAATTTCAATAAATTTACTATCACATCATAAGAAATAAGTAATTACAATAACAAAAATTCATCGCAAACGCAAAATTCAGTCAGCCAAAGGCAATGTGTCGGCCAAGTCACAGTACGAAATATCTCATATAACCGGCGAATGGCAAACAAACCGCACAGACAGCACGTTGCTGAAAGAGTTGCTGTTGCAACGAAACTGAAAATCTCAGCAACAAAACACTTCGGCTATCAGTTGGGAATGCCATCCACATCACTTGCCAATGCTAGAAATGGCAGCATGTGGCGGTGGCAAAGGCAACAATGAAGGTAGCGCCTATAAACAGCCAAGACAGGGGAGAGGATGGGAATCGAAGTGTGGTTAACTATGGGAAAAGCACCTTGACAATATGAACAGTGGTATTAACAACGAAGGCGACCACTGGGGCCATAATACACACTAATAATTGTAAAGTTGATAATGGAGGAACCATTAAGAGAACAGGAGCTGAAGTTTAAGGAAAATTTACATTTAAAAAAGATGGGCTTAAAAACAAACTTGCAAATGTAAAATAGATTCTTATAGTTATTCATTTTGCCTTCCATATATTTTGAAAAAAAACCTACTTTTAGTAGTTGTATAAATTATTATATTAACTAGGTACCGACCTATTTCTATACATAGTTTACGATTTAACGTTTTTTTCTATTTATTAAGGAATTGTTATTTTGCAATAACAAACGTGACGATTTTTTCGCTAAAAAACGATTTTTTTTCAAAATGCTTTCAAAACAAAACAAAAAAATGCGATTTTCGAAAAACCTTCTCGGTGCAAACTGCAAAAAACTATTATTAAACGATAAGAGTCTTGATATTTTGATATGGGAAAAGCACCTTAACAATGTGGTGTTTCAGCACCACATTATTAGTTACCCGGCAAACCCACTTTTTTCCGAAGCACCTTTACTTGATGCTATTGCCGTAGTTTTAAATATGTCTCCATGAATATGGGCACTGTAATTTACCATTCGATTT